>OU343219.1:53330254-53469617 GCA_910596185.1 Chrysanthemum makinoi | reverse complement strand
TTGTTTGGATCTTAAATATTGTGTTGTTTGATGATTCGGGTGGCCTTGGATAATGATGATACAAGTATGCCATTTTAGAGAGGAAGAGTAGAGAGGATGCTCTAAAGAGTTGTAAAACAACAAATGCAAGGTTATATTCAAAGAAACAACACCCTTCCAGGATGGAAGGGCATTTATAGTTACAAATGATCGCCCTCGGCCGGTACGTGACGGGTCAGCATGCGATTGGGTAAAGACCGTCCCTTCCTCGCGGTGATACACTAAACTATTCTCAGCTACTAACTAACTAATTAACTATTTAATAAGTAAATAACGCATCGAGCTAACATGCTAGACCATAATTGGGGTGTGAGCACTTTAACATGGAAATTCCAATTCCTATGGTCATCTATTCTAGGTAGCGGATGCTCGGTTCTTCATTGTCAACTTATTCAATTCCATATATATCAATACACATCCAAACGATCCATCCTTCTTCTACAAACAAACGGTGCTCTCGATGTGAACTTGGTCGAATGAATCCCCTCGACAACTCTGCAATCTGTTTGAGCAGTTCCTCCAATTCTCTTGGATCAACTCGATAAGGTGCCGAATACGGAAGTGCAGCCATAGAATCAATCTATTTGGAATTCCACTTGTCGGACGGTGGAATCCATGGCGGTCGTCTGGAAACACATCCGGAAATTCTCTAACGACGGGTACATCATTAAGGTGTCTTTCACTCTTCTCCTCACTTTTCTTTTCGAAAATTGAGCCAAGAAAAGACAACCTCCTATATCGATGTATTCGAGCCTTAATACAAGAGATGATGCTCAACAGGGAAGGACTTCCCATTGCTCGATCTCCTTGTATGCTCGAACTTTCGCCATCTGATAAACGATCTTCTCATCACGGATGATGTGTGCCGCGTTCTTCGACAACCAATCCATTCGATAATGACGTCAAAACTTTCTAAGGTAACGACAATAGGTCTATATACTAAGCGAGGGGTCTAGGAAACTTAAGGTACAACCTTGAACTACGGTGTCTATCTTCTCTCTATTCCCATTAGGTAATTCCACATCGTAACTAAACCCTAGAGGTGTTTGGGAGATTCCTAGTAATGGCATAAAATTGGTGGATACAGAAACTCATATCGCACCAGTATCAAGATATGGAGCATAGCGATTATTGAGAAGAACGTGCCCCGTAACTACGTTAGGGTCCTCACCGGCTTCCTTCCATAGCGTAAACATCTGATGTTCCTATATCTCTCTGATTCCTAGCACCATGGTTTCCGGTTCTCCACAACCTCACGCTTCCACGGGGTTTAAGCCATTACTTCCCATACCTCGGTTAGCAAATCCTCCTACATTCCGGATTTCCTCTCAACCACGGCTCGGCACTCATTCTTAAAGTCCGCAATGCGGTTTGACTGCGCAAGTGGGCGAGACTTACAGTCTTTGGCCATGTGTCCTACCTTAGAGCACTTCCTACACACATTCGGGCACATCCATGGAGGTGTGGGTTACCGACCACACATAGGCTTACTACCTTCATAATCTTTCCTTTCTCCATTTCCTATGGCGAACACGGTGTCTCATGCCGTTTATTGCCATTCCCTTTAAAAACTTCATTCCTCTTCCTCTTATCACTCCTATCATTCTTACCATTGTCTCCTACTTCTAGCACATAAGAGTCCATCAAACGTGAGCGATAATTGCCTCATGCAAATTAACGGCTTCGCAAAATGACATCATTTGGTAGCTAAAGGTAATCCATCAAGATACCTCTTAATCTTAAAGTCTTCAATGCGAACCATATCGAGGGAAAAGCAATGATAACTCTTGAAACGACGGTATAAGTCGCCATGTCGGTACCCTTAACCTTATGGTTCCAACTCACTCTCTAACTAACTTTATTCCTAGGGCGATAAGTCTTGATCGGAGAGTCTTAAACGAGTCCAAGTCATACTATAAGCTACATCAATTCCTCTTGATGCGTGATAGTTGTTCCACCGGTTAACGCTTGTCCTTCAAGGTAAAGGTTGCATACTTAACCTTACAATCCTCCTCACAATTACTAACGGCAAAACCACAGTTCAGTTTTCTCCAACCACCTAGTTAGGTAAACTACTCCCTGAGTTCCTCCGAACTTAATGGGACCTTAGTCGAACTCTTTAGGTACAACCTGAGTCCCGATCAGCATTGGGTTCCACCGAGAGGTGTTAGAGAGATTAGTCTAAGCTAGCAGTCACACGGCGTACTGGTCAACATGGGTCGGGTTCACGGGTGGAGGGTTTTGTAGAAACGGACCATTCTCGCACGATGCGTTCACATAGGGTTATCGTGTTGGGTTCTCAATAGGTGGAGTGGTGGGGCGGACGGCGACCTTGGAGGCGGGGCAACACGGCGAGGCTGCCGGTTGTTCCTAAGCGGGTTTCGTCTTGTTGCCATCATTCTGAAGGCAAGAAGAACGGTTTCATAAGTTCACAATTCACGCTCTAAAGATAGAGTTGGGTTCCGCGATCACTAAATAGCGCTCGAATTCATAATCAAGGTCAACAAGGATAACGCTATATCAAAGCGAAACAATGGATACGAATCATAACTAAAGGATGCGTTCCAATAACCATAACTCATAGGTTTCAAAAGTGAAATGCATGGAAGGATACGAAGAAAATAAAAAGCGATCCTAACCACGATACTACTAAGACAACTAGGATAGATCTACATCTCGAACCAAGTACTACTTAGTTTCAAGATGGTACACAACCATGAATCTAATACTATCTAGCCACGTCTACGAATACCACTAATCGATCTCCTAACATCGTCCAACCTCTCTCCACAAAGATGCTAACTCAACCGTCGGCATCGCGATCACTCTTAAGCTGCGACCTCTCTCCAACTCTCCAATCCTATGCCAAATTGCTCTATCGCATCACGGTATCGCGAAAACCCTCTCGCCAGGTCCCCGCGATCTGGAGACTCCGACATACCCTCACACAAAACCCTAGTCCTCCTTCACGGTACCCATATCGCTCTCAAATCCTCTATACTAGCCCTAGATACTTCAACCAATCGCAAGGTCGGCCAACTGACTAAGCCTGCCCTGTAATCCTCTCCCACCGCACTCTGCCACCACTCCTGCTCAAGCTCTCATGGTATCTGATCCCAATCCGCTACCTATATGGGTGCAGTAAGGTGGTAAGTCAATCTTAGGTCATCCATGGGACTCTGTGCTCAAGCAAAGAGACCTGTCCCGAGAATGTGTGACTGCATCTAGAGTACCCTTCGATAATCCTCATCATTCTCATGAGGATCCTCATCCTCATCTACATATCGCTCCCCAATCATGCCTCCCTCGACCTGCCTCCTCCCTCACCCTCATCCATGGAGAGTCCATGAGTCTGAGTCTGCAAACTAAGGTGGTACACTATGAGATCTAGGCCTCCTAAGATACGCAGGTGAGTCGGTGGTGCATCGACGTAAGAGAACGGGTCTACCATACAGTGATGATGGTGGTCTCAAGGACATGCAAGTACCGCTATAAGCAAGCTTCCAGGAGTCCGGCCTCGCAGCGACTGGTAAGGTAACGCCTAGATGAGCTAGGGCTTATCCTCGATGATGATGAACTCGTAATGTCGTAATCTCAAGGGATCACCTCGGCAAGAACCGCCATGACGTCAATGTGTCATAACTAGCAACAAAGAGGACCCTCGCATATCAAAAGCTAGTGAAGGTATAGTCTCATGACAATGGCATAGGGTCGGTATAAGTGTTCGAAACAACTAGTTTTAATAAGCGCATCAACTCAACCAAAACATATATCACATAATGAAAGCTTTAAAACGCAGGTACCGCATTACTCAAAACATGCCTTTAAATAAAAACACATGTTCTGCCCCACAAAATCCCATCAAATCAATCGAAGTTCAAAATTCCAAAATCGCGAATATACCATTTACCTAAAATCATATTCAGAGTATCTCGATAATCAATCACATTCATTTACCCAAAATCAATAATGATATCTCCAAATCATAACGCCCATAATCCGCCTTCACAATATCCTTAATGTGATCATCTCATAATCGCAAATCATACCATAATCAAATAGCAGCTTCGTCGGCAAGCCATACGCGGCTCTGCCGAGAATTCTTAAAAGGTTATAGTTCAGGGGTTTAAAATACCTAATTCTCAGAATTGAGCTCGACACCAATTTTGTAACAACCCCAAATCTCTCAGTACTGAAGACTTAATCAAGTTTTGAGCACTATTGGATTGGTATCGGCATTACACATAGTAAAAGATAGTCATTTAACATTCAAAACCAATCCCAAATTTAGTTATTCTCAAACATTTAATCCAAAAGTGTAAAATATTAGGCCCAAAACATGATTTAATAAAATAGGTCCCCAAAGTTTATAGAGTCGAAATGATCCTTCGAACCACTTAAGCTTCCAATCCATCATGATTCCAAACATCTTTCAAATACCGAAATCATGAAAAGGGCCACGGTGAGTTCATAGGTTTAAGTTCAACAAAATCATAGTGGACGAAGTAGGAGTTGATTTGCTACGCGAACAAAGATAGATAAATACCGCTTTGCACACCGATCCTACCGTATCACCAACCATAATCATATCCCGCATCTAGGGATTACTCGGCCCCGACAATAGTCCAAAGACTTTCGTGGAAAAATCTAGAATAATTGCCAACCCCGGATAGTCGATGTAGAAGTATATTCTTAGGGCACTTGATGAGTGTCTAAATACTCATCATTTTCATACCTTTTAAACCCAAAAACATCCAAAAACACTCGAAACGCATTAAAATGATAAAAATATCACAAACAAGTGTTTTATGTGTTTTAAATGCAAAACATCAAAATCGATGAAAAACGTATCAAGTTTGCATAATTGGCGCTTTAGTCCCCAAGTTACAAAAGTTGTCAAAACTAGTCCCTGGTAATTCAAAAACTTGTAAAATGTCATTTAAGGTCCATAGGATTCAAAAGTTGTCAAAATAAACCTTTTAAAGTTTAAAATTTACAAAATGACAACTTTAGTCCCTCAAGTTTGAAAATTGTCAAATATAGTCCTTGGTTAATTTAAAAGTGAAAATTATCAAATATTAACCTTGTACTATTTATAAATGACAAGAATGGTCCTTATGATAAACTTTGGAGAAAATTACAAGTTTGGTCCCTAGAGTTACAAAATTGGCAATTTTAGTCCTGGACATTTTAAAATGAAAAATAATCAACCTTGGTCCTTGTACTATTCATTTATGGAGCTTTTGGTTGTATAACCTTTGGATTATTGGCGTGTTCAACCTTCAACTTTGGCTGATTTACAATTATGGTCCTTGTGATTATTAAAGTTAAACCAAACCAAACGGATCCTATATTAACCAAACGGACCTTATTATTAAACCAAATCCAAGTCCAACCCAAACCGGATATAACCCGCCCAATATTCAAAACAGAAACGCAACCCATGCTGCCAATATCCTCAACCTTTCCACCACAGGTCCACTCCTTCCGACACTGGCCGCTACTAACTCACCTCACCAACACTCCTTCCACCTCTCACATGGTTACTGCTCTCTACACCTCCACAAGGTCCAAGAAGTATTAATTAAACCCGCCTAAAGACTTTTTTGGGCCAAAGTAAATTGATGATGTTAGGATGTGTTTCAGAATCCAATGGGGGATCAACTTCAAGACGCAGAGTTCAAAAGGTTATAAAGAAGGAAGTTAAGGAGAAAAAGCCAAGTAGTAGTTTAGTGTTAATTATGTCGTTTAAATTTTAAGTTTTTCAAATGTATGTCTAAGCTTTTAAGCCTCAGAATCCGTGTAATTAGTGTAATAAAGCCTTTGTTAAACATCAATTTCGCTTTTAAGTTCATTTAAAGATTATGCAATTTTCCAATTAATTCTCAAAATATTCAAGGTTGATATCGCTTGTTGTCGAGGCTTATAAGCTCACATAAGCTCTTATAAAAGCTTTTCTAAGTCTTTAAAATCCTTAAAACTCAGTTTATATTCAAAACTCAAAAATACAAAAATAGGATAAATAGGTGAAAATAAAAAAATCAAAGACAAAAATTCAAGATAGATGTACCAGAGTTGAATATGGAATAAGAGTTGGTATAGAACCTCTGGGAGGTAAGGATGGTACTTAGTACGGTTTCGCTTGAACTCATTTTGTAAGCAATCTCTCAAAAAATTACATTTCCGTTGTATGTGTTTAAAGCTTGTTAATACTAGTTCAACTCGCTTATTATATATAATTTCAGTTAATTAATAGATTATTTTGTTTAAAACTTGTTTTAGTATTTAAAGTCTCAAAGCCTAGATAAGGAGTGTTTGGTTTTATTGTTAAATCTGTGTTAGAGGGAGTTTGGTCAGTTGTTATTGTTTGAGGCATATCACTTAAGTCTCTAATAACTCATTGCAAGTATTAAAACTAGTACTTATTAGTAAAAAACAAAATACCAAATTCCATTCCTCGACAGTTAATCGCCAAGGATTTTAAGGTGAAATCCTTCATGTTAGTGTATAATTAGTAATAACTAACTTAATTTAGTCTTAATTCATCTTAATATAACATAATTAGTCCATAGAATCAATCCTAAGTTCATAAAAGTCAAAAGTTCATAATCACATAAAGTCAAAATTTCGTAGTGGTTTTGAATAAAATGAATAATTTTATATAGGATTCATTACTAGGTTTTAGCCTTCATGCTTTTAGGATAGTAATATTTAGCTGCCAAACTAAATTATAAAAATAGTAGCTCTCTCTCACTTGGCTTATAAAGTGTTTGTTTGAGGACCCTTTCCAAAATGCCTCGCACCACAAAACAGCAGTGCCATAACCACCACTTTGGTGGGTCCCATGAGCCACACCAAGGAACCCATCGGTGGTTCTTGGTTCCTTACCACTCACCACCCACCACACTATCAAATTCAACCAAGCTGAGCTTAAGCTCTAGGACCCCACCCTTACTTCCCACAATTCTGGTCCCATTCTCCGAAATTAACTAGTTTAACTTTGCTTAATTCTTGGCTTAAACTGCTTTTCAGAAGTTTAGGATGGTTGGAATAGGTTAGTATTTAGTTAATATAGCATACCCTAGCCTATGTGTTAATTTGGTGGTCAATTGTGGATTTTAGCTTATTTTGAATGCATTATCGATGTATTGCAAATGTATTGCTTTTCCTCCACATAAGCATATGTTTTTATATTTTTTATAGACTTAGAATAATATTTTAGCATTTTCCTGAATTTTTCAGATTTTTCTTCGCTGTTTAGTACTTTTCTTTATTTTAACTAGTTTTTAATCTTTTTAAATAGCTTTTAATACATAAATCTAAAAAGCTTTAAAAAATATGTTTTCAATTTTCCTAGATTAAGATAAATATAAAAATCCTAAAAAGTATTTTTCCATAATTTTCTTGGTTTAATTAGTATTTTCTAGCATTTTAATTAGCTTTAAATAGTATTAAATTAATAATAAATATATAAAAAGTCTAAAAATATATTTTCAGTTTTAAAATATGTTTTATCATATTTTAGATTTTTCTAAGTTATAATTTCATTTTTCTAGGTTAATTTTGTATTTTCATATTTTGGTGCATTTTACTTAATAAATAGTTTTTATATTAATAATAATTAGATAAATAGTTATAAAAATAATTTTCTTTTCCTAATAATTTTCTTTTATTATTAGGATTGTAAAAATATCATTTTCATATTTGTAGGCCTTTTATTTCTTTAAAACTCACATTTTATTTTGCATGCATTTAATTTTATTTAAACATACATTTTAGGTTTTAAACGTTCATCATTTTAAAAATAGTGATAGCGTTTATTTAATATATTTTATCTGTTATTTCTTTTAATTTGCATTTAAGTCATGTAATTTGTCAATCTTTTCTTTAGGTAATTATCCATCAAAATCCCATCGATCACTATCCTTAGTGATCATTCTATTATCCGATCAAGTGTTTATACACCAATTCACTCCTGGGACTTAACGACCCTGAATTCTCTATATTCCTCGATCTAAATTGCATTTGGTGTTGGAGCGTTTAAGTTTGTTACACCATTCACAAGTGGCCTTTGTAATTAAACTTGATTGCTTACCAATCAAATTTCAAGGCCGCCGGAGAGATGTCGTAAGCTTGTTTTAAGCATTTCCGCATTCCATTCCTACATATACCACCTTTTTGTAAAAAGTTTTAAAAATCAAAAGTTCATTAACACTTTTCTAAAGTGTTAAAAATACCAAAAATATTTTCATTGTTTTTTACAAAATATTTATCCAAAATCCAAAATATTCATCTTTAACCTCACCTTTTTGATTTTTATTCCTTTCCCCTCTATCCATTTGATTCTAACTTCTTCTATTCTCATGGAATCTCTCGACTACGATGAAATCTGGAACTAGTTGAAAACTTCATACTTTATCACAAATATCAAGAATTTTGTTTAAGTGATGATCCAATGGAGCGAGAAACCAAGGTGACAAGGACCGTGTACTTCCTCGATAATGGAGGTGCTAAATGCGTTCAACCACGGTTATCCAAAGATCTAACCCCTCGATTGCTCCTAAGTCGTCTAAAATTGATCCTACACTTTCACGATTTACGGTTAAAAGCAAACATGCGAGAATTTAAGCCGGTGACTAGCAAGAATGACTTGCCTAATCTTACGTTTCTCAAGAACGGAACCGAGACCATAACAAGTGGTGGAAATTACTAGCTCTCAGAGCACACCACTTGTCCCACCTCCGGATTTTTCAAAATGTTCTTTGAGTCTTATTAGTCATTCACCATCACCATGTTGGTTTCGTTGATTCTTTGAATGAACCGATTCCTTCTCATAACTCTCAAATAGAATCGTTTATTCCTTGGTTGTGGCCTATGAGCCTCTTTATGGTTCACCATCATTGGTGTATGCGTGTTAATGATGTGGTAATGATATTCTTAACGGAGTTGTTTGTTTTGTGGTTCGAGGAATTCATTTGATTATGATCCTAATACAAACTCATTTAACGACCCCTCAAATTTTTCTAATTACCCACCGGCTGACTTATCTTCATATACTCAACATAACTGCTGTGAATTTTGTGGAGGTCCTCACCAAGGATTTGAGTGTCAATCCGGAAACACGATTGTCTATGAACAGTTTCCGGTGATGCTCGAGAACTTTGGTTATGACCAATATCCATATGATTCACCAACCCGTACAACAATCATTTTGTTGTAGACGTGGAGGTCCCCATTTACCGATTGTCAACAGGAATCCATTTCCTTGTAACAATTACGACTATCCATATCACGACCAACCTCCACGGTGCCAAATGACTCAAACTCCTCAGCAAACCCAACAAGACACTTATCTAGAGCTTAGACCGAGTCGTGAAAAACCAGGAGTTGAGTAAGGTGAAAGATTTCATAATGTTCCTAGTTTTTCTTGTGTACATTGTAGGGGTCCTCATGATGATTATCAATGTCAACCTTCCGGTTTTGACAAATCTCCACTCCCACAATGTCCCTTCATTCAAAATTCACATGAGAAATCCATGGAAGAATTGCTAGTGAAGAAGCGTTTGCTAAAATAAATTCCCAATTGCTTTTGAAAAGTCTATCGGGGAATTAATTGCAAAAAAGAAAACGGGGATCTAGCTCTCAATTTCGTTTTATTCTTGATGAAAGGATGATGAGGATACATTTGATTCATCAAGTTCATCAGTTGATATCCCAAATTGAGATTCATTCTCAAACAACTTGCTATCACACCGAGGTTCACACTCACTCTCTGAACATGGGGGACGAGCATCTTGACACTGTTCCCGAAAAGGAATCGGACGAATTCATAAAGTCTAGTGTTGAGGACCTTGTCCCAATCCCAAGAGAGTCACAGGAAATTCTCGAGCATTTGTGTGATATCCCTACTCCTCTTGTCTTCCAAAGCAATCATGTTGAGATGTGCTCCGATTCTATTGATGACGATTCGTTATCTTGTGGAGACATCGGTTATATGGAAGAATTACCTTCCGAGCTTGTTAGCTTAGAAGAAGAATGATGAAGTTACCACGCGTGCGAAATCAAAGATGAAGCACTTCGTGCAACATTCTTGAATGTCGGTCTTCTCATTTCTAAAATCGAGGCTTTCAATGAAAAACCTATTTCATCTCCTATCCCCATTAAGGATAGTGACATTCTTTCCGATGATTCTATTCCGAAAATGGAAGCCTTCTGTTTTGATAACATGGGAGAAAGATTAGTGGCGGTACCCTTTTCATTCTCATAATTCTCCCCGATTATGAATCATTTACATTGGAGGAGTTCACCAGATGAACCCTTTGTCATACCTCACGAATATGATTCATTCACCTTGAGGAGTTCTCCTGTGAACTCACTCATATCATATCTTCGCCGGAGTATGATAATTTCTACTTTGATCTAGACACTCCCATAATATGTCTTGATCAAGCGAGCTTGCTTGAGAGATTCATGAAACTATGAATTCTCCTAGTGAGGATGAAGAGTTAGTCATGATTTGTATCATGATTTTCTTTCTTTTCTTCATATATTCTGTCACTTCTCCACGTTCTTCACTCCTTGGGAATGAAGAAGACATTATCTTTGACCCGGCATTTTCATTTATCATCATGCCGTTTGTTCTATGTATATCTCAACGGTGTGGAACTTTCACGTACTTCAATGTTTATACAAACATCTTGAATGAAAGTTCGATGGAGATTGTTTCTTCCACTTACTTCCCCATGAACAAATTAATTGAGGTCGAGAGTCAAGCTAGCGACTCGATAATCAAAAACAAGTAGTTAAACATGGGTTTTCACCCGTGTGTACCACCTTAGTGTGGGGGAGATGCCCCACATGTTGTATATAGATCAAAAAAAAAAAATGAATGAATGAAAATTGTGAATATTAAAAAAAGAGAATAATTGTTGTGTTTCTACACTTGGCTAGTAATGTTATCTTTTATGTTCAAGGATTCGGCATAACAGTCGGTACTTTGAATATTGAGGACAATATTCATTTCTAAGTGTGGGGAAATTGCATGAATTTGATCATAAATATACCCTTTTAGTCCCTTTTTCCCCAAAATGGCCAAATTTTAAAATTTTTTGTAGTGGAAGTACTATGTACTAAACACAACAAATGGTAATCAGTCCACCATGTCTAACCCACAAAAGGATTGGCTAATCCAGAGCAAACGTCTTGGTAAAGATATCTCAAATCCGTTGACGGCTTGCAATTTGCCCAAAATTGTATGGTATTCACCTCACCATATCCTTAAAAGTGAAGAGTTGGCTAGCCTTAAGTTTATGGTTTGTGGTAAAGGCGGTGGAAAAACCATAATTGGTAACAAACACTCACCAAAGATAATATTGATAATTTATCTAAGAGTTGGCTAGTCGAAGCAAACGGCCTTGTAAAGACAAATCAAATCCGTTGGAAGCCGGTGGTTTGCTCAAAATCACATGGTTATCGGTGTACCATGGTTCTTACTTGAACTGAAACATTTGGCTACTCCAGAAGTAATGGCTTTTGGTAAAGAGATAAAATCCATTAACTTTTCATAAATCATTGCTAGGGACTAGCAATATCTTAGTGTGGGGGATTGATGAGTGTCTAAATACTCATCATTTTCATACTTTTAAACGCAAAACATCTGAAAACACTCAGAAGCGCATTAAAATGATAAAAATATCACAAACAAGTGTTTTATGTGTTTTAAATGCAAAACATCAAAATATGATGAAAAGCGTATCAAGTTTGCATAATTGGCGTTTAGTCCCCAAGTTTCAAAAGTTGTCAAAACTAGTTCCTGGTAATTCAAAAACTTGTAAAATGTCATTTAAGGTCCATAGGATTCAAAAGTTGTCAAAATAAACCTTTTAAAGTTTAAAATTTACAAAATGACAACTTTAGTCCCTCAAGTTTGGAAAATATCAAATATAGTCCTTGGTTAATTTAAAAGTGAAAATTATCAAATATTAACCTTGTACTATTTATAAATGACAAGAATGGTCCTTATGATAAACTTTGGAGAAAATTACAAGTTTGGTCCCTAGAGTTACAAAATTGGCAATTTTAGTCCTTGGACATTTTAAAAATGAAAAATAATCAACCTTGGTCCTTTTACTATTCATTTATGGCAGTTTTGGTCCTTGTAATAACCTTTGGATGATTGGCGAGTTCAACCTTCAACTTTGGCAGATTTACAATTATGGTCCTTGTGATTATTAAAGCTACAAACCAAACCAAACGGATCCTATATTAACCAAACGGACCTTATTATTAAACCAAATCCAAGTCCAAACCCGGATATAACCGGCCCAATATATTCAAAAGCGATAAACGCGCACCACTTGTTCACCATCCTCAACCTTTCCACTGTGTCCACTCCTTCCCGACCTGCTGCTACCACCTCACCAACACCTTTCCACCTCACATCACAGTGGTTACCCACTCCCTACACCTCCACAAGGTCAAGCATTAATTAACTAAACACGCCAAAGACTTTTTGGCCAAAAGTAAGATTGATGGTTAGGATGTGTTTCGAAATCCAATGGTGGTGGGATCAACTTCGAGACATGTGGGAGTTCAAAAGGTTATAAAGAAGAAGAAAGAAGGAGGAAAAAGAGCCAAGTAGTGTAGTTTAGTGTTAATTATGTCGTTTTAAATTTTTAAGTTTTTCAAATGTATGTCTAAGCTTTTAAGCTCTGTAATCCAGGTAATTAGTGTGTAATAAAGCCTTTGTTAAACATCAATTTCAGTTTTAAGTTCATTTAAAGATTATGCAATTTTCCAATTAAATTCTCAAAATATTTGAAGGTTGATATCAGTTGTTGTCAGAGGCTTATAAGCTCACATAAGCTCTTATAAAAGCTTTTCTAAGTCTTTAAAATCCTTAAAACTCAGTTTATATTCAAAACTCAAAAATACAAAAAAATAGGATAAATAGGGTGAAAAATAAAAAAAATCAAAGACAAAAATTCAAGACATGATGTACGAGTTGAATATGGAATAAGAGTTGGTATAGAACCTCATGGGAGGTAGTAGGATGGTACTTAGTATCTAGTTCATGGTTTCTCAGCTTGAACTCATTTTGTAAGCAATCTCTCAAAATTTACATTTCACAGTGTATGTGTTTAAAGCTTGTTAATACTAGTTCAATCCTGTCTTATTATATATAATTTCAGTTAATTAATAGATTATTTTGTTTAAAACTTGTTTTAGTATTTAAAGTCTCAAAACAGTCTAGATAAGGAGTGTTTGGTTTTATTGTTAAATCTGTTAGTAGAGGAGTTTGGTCAGTTGTTATTGTTTGAGGCATATCACTTAAGTCTCTAATAACTCATTGCAAGTATTAAAACTAGTACTTATTAGTAAAAAAGTCAAAATACCAAATTCCATTCCTTGACAGTTAACCGCAGGATTTCAAGGTGCGTGAAATCCTTCATGTTAGTGCATAATTAGTACACTCAACTTAATTTAGTCTTAATTCATCTTAATATAACATAATTAGTCCATAGAATCAATCCTAAGTTCATAAAAGTCAAAAGTTCATAACTGTCATAAAGTCAAAATTTCGAATAAGTGGTTTTGAATAAAATGAATAATTTTATATAGGATTCATTACTAGGTTTTAGCCTTCATGCTTTTAGGATAGTAATATTTAGCTGCCAAACTAAATTATAAAAATAGTAGCTCTCTCTCACTTGGCTTATAAAGTGCTTATTATTAAGCTTGTTTTGAGGACCCTTTCGAAAAATGCCTGCACCACCAAACAGATGGCCATAACCACCACTTTGGTGGGTCCCACAGGTGAACCCCACGGTGGTTCTTGGTTCCTTACCACTCACCACCCCAACGACTATCAAATTCAACCAAGCTTTTGAGCTTAAGCTCAGTGGACCCCACCCTTAGTTCACACAATTACGTCCCATTCTCCGAAAATTAACTAGTTTAACTTTGCTTAATTCTTGGCTTAAACTGCTTTTCAGAAGTTTAGGATGGTTGGAATAGGTTAGTATTTAGTTAATATAGCATACCTAGCCTATGTGTTAATTTGGTGGTCAATTGTGGATTTTAGCTTATTTTGAATCGCTTATTGATAAGCGGTATTCTTGCAGCAGCTTGCTTTTCCTCCACATAAGCATATGTTTTTATATTTTTTATAGACTTAGAATAATATTTTAGCATTTTCCTGAATTTTTCAGATTTTTCCTTCTCAATTTTAGTATTTTTCTTTATTTTAAATAGTTTTTAAGTCTTTTTAAATAGCTTTTAATACTAATAAATCAAAAAGCTTTAAAAATATTTTTCAATTTTCCTAGATTAAGATAAATATAAAATCCTAAAAGTATTTTTTCCATAATTTTCTTGGTTTAATTAGTATTTTCTAGCATTTTAATTAGCTTTAAATAGTATTAAATTAATAATAAATATATAAAAAGTCTAAAAATATATTTTCAGTTTTAAAATAAGTTTTATCATATTTTAGATTTTTCTAAGTTATAATTTCATTTTTCTAGGTTAATTTTGTATTTTCTTATATTTTAGTGCATTTTAAATACTTAATAAATAGTTTTTAATTAATAATAATTAAATAAATAGTTTTAAAAATAATTTTCTTTTCTAATAATTTTCTTTTATTATTAGGATTGTAAAATATCATTTTCATATTTGTAGGCCTTTTATTTCTTAAAACTCACATTTTATTTTATGCGTTTTCGTAATTTTATTTAAACGTACGTTTTAGGTTTTAAAAGTTCATCATTTTAAAAATAGTGATAGCGTTTATTTAATATATTTTATCTTTTATTTCTTTTAATTTGCATTTAAGTCATTTGTAATTTGTCAATCTTTTCTTTAGGTAATTATCCATCAAAATCCTTACTGATCACTATCCAAGTGATCATTCTATTATCGATCAAGTGTTTATACACCAATTCATCCTCCGGTGGGACTTAACGACCGAATTCCCTATATTCCTCGATCTAAATTGCATTTGGTGTTTGAGTCATTTTAAGTTTGTTACGGTTGACCACCATTCACAAGTGGTTAGCTTGTGTAATTAAACTTGATTCGGCTCAATCACACCGGTTAACCTAATCTAAGGCAACAACTACATCAGCACATCTTATCTAAACAGTCAAGCATATAAGCAAATCCAAATAGTTTTAACGGTCCAAAAGCAGTAGCATGATTCTCACCCCAATATAGTTTAAAGCGTAGATAAAAAGTGGGGCTATGAAACTCACCTCAAGCAATCAGCACGTCGAATAAACACTAGCGAAGATAACAATGAAATCAATCGCGGCACAACAACTATCGACTCGGCACAACCTATTAATGTAGACCAAATTTAATATATATATCTCTCGAAATCAACGTTATCTACCCAATGTATTCCATTTTGTAATTTCCAAAAATGTCTCGTTTCACCATTTAATTCTAGTGTTTGGTATCCTCATGTGGGTGTATCGACTCAATATGATGCTTATGAATGCACTCATACAACCAGTATATAACTCAATGCAACACCATGAGACATCTAAGCGATAAGCTCTATAGTCCAATAAGTTTTGGAATAAATAGTAGACCTTATCGAATTCGTCAACTTGATAAACTCATTTATTTACTCGTGTCGCTTATTATCCCATAAATCAATCGTATCCTAAAGAGTCGTAAGGATAATTCACCCATTAATAAGGTTACCCAACTTACCTAGCGGGCTCTTATTAGATTCGTCAACCTAATAAGTCCGCTACCCACGGATCAACACTATTAACATTAGGTTAAAGTAACCCATGCACACAACGTTAGCAAATAAATACTTAAACTAGTATTAAATGCCCATAATTGGCATCCTTCAATAAACGTGTACTCGAAACATTAATTACTTATTTATTATAAAACATTTCCAATTTAGTCGTTAGTTTCCATTTAAAAATAGTAAATAACAAGATAAGTCTTGTTATCGATATTTTTGGTACGAAAGCCCTTTTATTATTTATATTTCATAGTCTATTAGCATTTTCATGTATATATATATTTTGTCAAATTCCAATATTAATCTCATATCGTTATTCGTTTTGAGTCCACAAGCACGAGTCATGACTTCTCGGCTTTTAATCAGTCAATAGTCCAAACTAAACTAAAGTCCATGTTACGGCTTTGTCGGAGTCAACTATTGACTAAAAAGTCAAAGTAACACCGACATAGCTCAAAGTTGACAATATATATATCAAGTTCAATTTAAAAGTCATAATAGCGCAATTCAATCCCAAATCAACTCAAAACAATCTCAAATCAATCTCGCCAACCAATCAACCAACCAAATATGCCCGAAACCAATGTTATGACCTAATGGTCATGACACGGTCACGGTTAAGACCACGTGAACCAAACAAGCTCTAGAAGCTTTTCGGCTCCACGCGTCTCATCCAAACATCAACAACATCAACCAACAAGCTACCAAAACGACCCGACCCGGACCCAAGGTCCATGTGGGTCACGTACGCAACCCATGGGGCTCGTACGTGCCCCAGGTGGCTCGTACACCATGTCACTCACACCCAAACACAACCAAATCACTTCCACATCATCCAAATACAATCAATCAACCTCCAATCATTAACCAAACACAAAACCCATCATCTATTCTAACCAAAAATATGAAACTAGACCTAAAATGCATAAACCCATCAAATTGATACACCACATGCTTACCAAACACTAACTACTTGTTTATTTAGATGTTAATTAGACTTAATTACATGTTTCACCTAAAAGCCCCAAATTTCAACCTAGGGTCGAAACCCTAATAAGCCATTCGTGGTTTTTCAAAGCTCAAACTAGGTGTATTCATGTCTCTTTTACCTTATCCAAACACGAATTGCAAAAACCCACTTGAAACCCTAGAAATCCGAATCTTAATCTTTAGATTTGAAGGTGTTAATGGAGGTTTTAGTGAGAGTGTTATATATGGATAGAAAGAGGATGAAAAGATCTTCGATATGGTGGTGGTGGGTGGTCACGCGCCGTCGTGTGGCGGTGGTGGCCGGAATAGTGGCGGCCGGTTATGGTGTTTAGGGTTAGGGTTTTTATTTGTTTGAGGAGAGAGAGAGTAGAGAGAGAAAGGTGAGTGTGTGTGTGTTTTTAGTGAGAGAAAGTGAAGTATCAAATGAGGGGAGGGTGTGGCCTTTTATACTTGGACACAAGGACTCAAAAATAAATAAAATGGGTGGAGGGGGCGCCGGCTAGGGGAGAAGAGGAGGGTCGGGGTTGTAATTTTTAGTAACTATCCCGTTTACCCATTCCCGAGCTCATATATTGTCCCCCAGAACGTCTCATAATAACGCTTCATCACTTTCTAACATCGTTATTTATGTTTTTCCACAAGTTTTGACTATTTGTTTGTCAATTTTCGAGTTACGGTCTAAAAGTTACAATATTTCTCGTTTTAGGCTTTTCTAGTGCGAATCGAATAGTGCCTACCAAATAGAGTTAAAACTCATATGATAACTCATTCAATAGTGAAATAAACCGTAAAAACCATAGACGATATAAAATCAAGTCATGGTTTATAAAAATAGTGATAAAGGCAAAGCTTGGTTTAGTTTCAGAATGCGGTTACCTAAAATAGACTCCTAAATTGCCGGTTGTCACACAAGTATGCACGAAGATTTGAACCACAAAGTTTATTATTTACGGAAGAAGAACCCCGTAACTATAAGGAAGCATCAACAGACGAGAAATGGATTGAGGCCATGGAGATTGAACCGGATTCAATCAACAAGAATACATGGACTCTTACAACATTGCCAAAATCGAGGCAATAGGACTCAAGTGGGTCTACAAGACCAAGAGGGATGCAAAAGGAAATATCATCAAATACAAAGCACGGTTAGTAGCAAAAGGTTATGTACAAGAACAAGGAATAGACTTCGATGAAGTATTTGCACCGGTTGCTCGGATAGAGACAGTTCGGTTGATATTAGCATTAGCAAAGATATCATGGATGGCAAGTACATCACTTAGATGTAGAATCGGCATTTTTACATGGAAATTTGAAGGAAGAAGTCTACGTTACACAACCTGAAGGTTTTATTCAACAAGGAAATTCAGGAAAAGTCTATAAGCTTACTAAAGCTTTATATGGCTTAAGACAAGCACCGAGAGCTTGGAATGTGAAGCTTGATCAAACCTTAAAGTCTTTAGACTTTAAGAAGTGTAATCTCGAACAAGCAGTTTATACGAAGATAAACAAGAATTCTACACTTATAGTTGGAGTCTACGTAGATGATTTAATAATCACAGGCACTCCAAGGAAGGAAATAGAAGAATTCAAATCCCAGATGAAGGATAAATTTGAAATGAGCGACTTAGGATTGTTAGCTTATTATCTTGGGATAGAAGTCACACAGACAGGAGGAGAGATTACAATCAAGCAGACATGTTATATTAACAAGATATTGAAGGAAACAAGTATGGCAAAGCGAATGATACGAAGATACCAATGGATACCGGGTACTAAGTTGGTCAAGGCGGAAGATGGAAACTCGGTTGACGCAACTTATTACGAAGCTTAATCGAAGTCTCGTGTACTTACGCATACAAGACCGGATCTTAGTTACCTAGTCGACTACTCCGCAGATTCATGCAAGACCCGAAGGATCATCACCTGAAGGCGGTAAAGCAAGTAATACGATACATCAAAGGAACAAAGGAGCATGGCATAATATACAAGCAAGAAGCGGCGCAAGATTACATGTTCGGCCACAGTAGTTATGGAATCAACACCGATCAAGGAAAAGGAACCGCTAGGATAGTATTTTATATGGGAGAGTCACCTATTACATGGTGTAATCGTAAACAACCAACAATGGCGCTATCATCATGTGAATCAGAATTCATGGTGGCTACTGCAGCAGCATGTCAAGCCTTATGGTTAAAACGATTGCTTAGTGAATTAACCGGATGGGAAGAAAAGGATATCAAGGTCGACAACGTTTCAGCAATAGCACTCGTCGAGAACCCGTTTTCATGGAAGAAGCAAGCACATCGATATTTGCTACCATTTCATTCGCGTGAAAGCGTAGAATGGGCACATCAATGTGGAACATGTCACGAGAACTACAAAGAGTAGATATTCTAACGAAGGCTCTACCAAGATTGAAGTTCGTGACTATGCGACAAATGCTCGGAGTTCAAGATTTAGGACGAAGCAACAATCAAGATTAAGGAGGATAATGTGAACCAAATAATCTTAATTCTTATGCTTCCTATGTAAACATTATTAGACGAAGGACCAAACACGTTAAGTAGGAAGTTTGTAACCATAATGGCGGTTACAAACGGTTAGAAAAAGATTACAAACACAAACCGTTACAGCGGTTGGAACATACCATTTGGAAACATATATATATGTACCATGTACAAATCGATTCATAGTTAATTACTTATTCATTTCAATACACTTTGCAATCTGTATACTTTGATCTAGAGATTGGGGCAACAGCTACATGGTGCCAGCAGATCTTCATGGCAATAACGAATTAGATGAGAAGGCTGCTGAGATGGTTTTCCAGATGGAGCCTGATAATGCCAGAATATATGTTCTTTTGTCAAGTTTTGCCAAATATGATCCTAATTGATAGTTCAATTGTTCAAATCGTTTCAATTGCACCACCTAGGGTTTCAAATCGGTCCAATTAGCATTTCGTTTTTGGAGGATTTGACTACGATTATCAAAGGTATAATTATCAAAACCGTTTTTGTATTTTTGTTTAATCTGTGAATAAAAATTGTTCAATTTGAAATAGTTAGTTGTTTTAAGGCAAATTATTGGTAAGTATGTGTTATTTGTGAAATAGTTACTGTGTTTAAATGGAGCTTGCGTTATCTGTGTGAAATTACTTGTTTGAATCGAGCTTGCGTTATTTTAGCGCTTTGTTGTCGAAATATGCTCGAGTTAAATCTGTTTATGGACTGTATACTTGATTTTCTGTCTATTTGTGCTTATCTTTTAAGTAAATTTGGTTTGTTTGTGTTCATCTGTTGCAAATCTGTCATCATAATCGATTGTTTGTGATAATTTGTTGTAATTGCTTGTTAAGTAAGCTTTACCTTGATTCATTATTTAGCTTTTAGTTTATCGGCTATCAAGTAATTGAAGAATAAACTGAACGAAATAAATGCTAGTTGACTATTGGAAAATTGCATGTGAACATAGGAGCCCCTCTTGTTTGTTTCTTCGTTGTGGTTAACAACACTTGGGCCTTAATAAATCTAGTATATGAATGAATTGAAATATGTATGCTATAGCCGTTTTTTTGTCTTTACTCATAACATTTTTGTAATTTTTAAAAACCAATAAGTTTTCAATTCTAATGATTTTAGGCATTGTGTCGGAGACTTGGTGAGTATAAGTGATGGATAAAAGTTGGATTAATGCTCCGATTACAAGCAAAACTTTTAGAGATGGAGTTGATAATTATATAAGTTTTGCTCGTGTTAGAAGTATAAGAGGACTCATCAAACGTCCATTTAATAGATGTTGTCTCGGTGATTGGGTAACTTTGGGAAAATCTCATTGTCACATATTGCGTTATGGGTTTTTATCCGGTTATACGGAATGGACTGTGCATGGAGAGCATACTATATCTTTAGCACCATCTCAATCTAGTAATGTTAATGTTGAGGAAACTTCTTATGCTCAAGAGGACATAAGAGGTTTGGTTTGTGATGCCTTAGGTATTAATTCTTTGCCTTTGGATAACACACAATTAGGAGATAGAACGATGGATGGAGATACCGGAGAATCTAGCGAAAGTGGTGATCATTGTGATGAGGGTGTTTTATATAAGAAGTTGTTAGGAGAATGTGACAAAGAATTGTACTCTGGTTGCAAGTACTCAAATTTGTCCTTCACTTTACATTTATATCACATTAAGTGTATTGGTGGAATATCTAACAAGACTTTTAGCATGATACTAGAACTTTTAAGGGATGCATTTCCACATCTTACAACATTACCATCGTCTACCTGATAATTTGTATCTAGTTCTAGTGCGTGTGTAGTTGCATATTATTACTCGAGCTATTCGGTAGTTAGAGTCCAGGACTTTTAGGATCCCATTTTAGAATAGTACTTACATGATTCTGCGGCTATCCAAACATACAAAGCAGCCACCTGCTAAGTGAATTAATCTGTAATAACATGTCAATGACAGTTTATTTGTTAGGTTGCGTGATGATTACTGATAGGTTTGTATTAATGTTTGATCTGCCTTCAGTCAGTAACCAACCAGTACGTAAGTTTATTTTGTTACTCTAAATGGATGTATTATGCTTGAATATGTTTCAGTTTCTGGACTTCCAGCTTTTGTTATGTTTAAGTATTCTATCCTACCATCACATAACTAGAATACAATGGTCGTCTCTCACGGATAAATAGTATATCAGTATAGGATCAGTATCGTGCACTAGATAGCAATGAGTTGTGGTTGAGTCTCTAAGACCAAATATTATATGGAAGTTACAGTCACCAGCAAACAACTGATATTTTAAGGATCAATATCGTGCAATGACAGTAACATTCATATGTGGTGTCGATCAGTGTGTCTTTGGTTTTTAGCAATGACAGTAACATTCATAGTATTAGTGTGGCACATCGCTAATTTCCAATATTGACCTCTTTTTGATAGTCATAAGCGAGAGCCCCTATGGTATGGTGGCATCAAAAGCTAACCATTAGGTTCGTATTGCCAATTCGAATTCATTTCTTTCCCCTTTCTTTGTACTGTTTAAATCTTTATCGTGTGTGTAATTCCTCGGTGTTTGACCTACAGTAAATTGTTTAGACCTTTAATAGCGAAAAATTGTGATTATGTGCTGTTGCTTGTGGTTTTTCTCTGATAACCTAAATTTGTTGTATCTGATCTGTTTTTCTTTCTTATTATCAGCACTAGAATGTCATGTAGAATATTTGCTTCTGATATTTTTGTACACAATGTGTTCAATTACTAAGCATATTTCTTTATTTATAATCAATACACTAGTTAATGCATTTTGGTTATTTAGCACGTGTTTGAGAAGGAGCCCATGTCTCTAGTATATACAATACGAGTATGCGTGTCTATCTCTGCTTTGAATGTTTTACTAATTGATTTTCGAATGTTTGGTTGCATAGCGCAGTTAGGATAACTAGCTGATTTTCGAGTGTTTGGTCGCATAGCGTAGCTGTAATTGCATAGCATAGCGTAGTGTTTAGCAACTTGCATAGCGTATTAGAATAGTAGTTGCAATAATTGTATTTAATGGGTGCAGAAATCTGTAATTGTAATAATCATAGTTAATAGGTGCAATAATTGTATTTCAACTTGGTTCCATCCATCATGGACGAGTAAGTCTATATTAATAATGTTTTCAGAGTTTAGTTAATTTTATTTATTTATGTGGGGTTATAAAAAATGGTGCAGGGAGAATGAAGTGGAGTTGTTGCAGAGGTACAGGAGAGACAGAAAGATTTTATTGAACTATTTGCTCTCTGGCAGTTTAATCAAAAGAGTTGTTATGCCACCTGGCGCTGGTACATTGGATGATGTTGATCTTGATCAAGTTTGTGTTTATTTTGTTCTCAATTCCGTCAAGAAAGGTACTTTGTTTATGTTTAAGATTTCAATATAGCAGCTGCATTTTCATTAAAGTATAGAAATGTTACTTTTCGGTTTCGATATTGGTTTGTTGTAGTTTATAGTAAGGATTTAAAAGGTGTTTTTCGGATTGTGTTTTGGAGTGGAGTATTTAGTTGTCTGCGTTTTCTTAGGATATGTTTTGCAAAATCGGCAGTGGCTCCAAGTAGTAAAAGGATTTTGGTAGCGTATCTGTAAAAGCTAAACGCTCGTTGCTGAAAAAGCATTTGTATTCTAAAAGCTAAACATAACCCCTAAATATTCCAAAAAGCTCGTTGGCAAACATGGTTTCGAGAAAGCGGGTCAAGACAAACACTTTTTTGCCGACATGTAATTGTTTTGAAAATGCTATCCCAGACACGTCCTAAGGCTTGGGTATTAGTTTGGAAAGTGAAAGTGGTAAATCGGGGTTACGGATAGTTGTTATTGACTTATTGATTTGGTTCTGAGTTACGTGGATTGTGGTCTTTATTAGTTTGTGCATAGCGTAGCTGTAATCTGTAATGTTAATTTGATATGGCCACTGCAAGTACTTAACTTTCAGTTGCATTATAAGTTTATGATAGTTAGGCAGGACACAATTCGTGCACATTTCGATATATGCTCATCGAATGTATGAATTTGCATTTATTATTTGGTAGAATTCTAGTTAACCAATATTTGGACTACCATGACCAATGGAGCATTAGTCCAACGGTTGGAGCACTTGTGCTTGAGTCAATTGACCCAAGTTCAAGTCCCATCTTTGGCATTTGCTTCATAAAGGTACCCACCTTCGCAAAACCTATGGGCACACTGGAGAGACTTTGTGGAATAAGAGCTCAGGGGTCCAAGTCTTGGCTCGTGCTCACTCCAGTTGGTGCCCCACTAGGCCAGGAGAGTTGCGGAGCTATTCCTTGTGGGGTGGACAATGGCTGGTGCCAAAAAGCACCCGGGGTCAGGGTGTTCCCGCCAATCTACACATTTTTGTGGAAATTTGGACTACCATGTGTTAGATGTGAAAGAAAGCATTCTAAACGACACTCATTCGATGTGATGTTAATTCACTATGCACCACTATAAAAGCCGCTCGACTCAACCCAACCCCGTAGTTAGCCAACTCGTCTGACCCATTGTATGAAGTGACCCATTTTGATTCTAATCTGTTTTGAGATGTTACCATATCCTAAATCATTAATCCTGTAATTTTTGGTTTTCTTTCTCATTATTTAGGAGCTTGTTGAAGATGAAAGATCACAGCTTGCAATCGATTTCAGTAATTTTTAAATACTTGAAGACGAAAGATTGAAGAAGCTAAGCTTTCCGTGAAATTTTGTAAACATACTTAGAAATTGCTATGAAAGTGTTATTTGAGTATCTGAGGTTTAATTGTATAAAATTGCTCCAGATTTGATGTTGCTATGGAATTGCTCCAGATTTGATGTTGCTATGGAATTGCTACAGATTTGAGTATATGATGTACATGCGTTATGATGTCGCTATAAAATTGCTACAGATTTGTGATTTTTAAATTTTTTTTATTATTAATATTATTATTATTATTTTTTAAATGTAAAATGATAAAAATAGACACTTAAAAGCGTGTAAAAGTTTGATTTCCATTCATGATTAAAGAACACTAGTTCAAGCGTGTAGTTTTCAAAATATCCACCCTACAAAGCGTGTATTTTTTGATCAAATTTTCCACCCTACCAAGTGTGTAGTTTTTGATCAAATTTTACACCCTACCAAGCGTGGACTTTTTGAAGCTATGTCCTGTGTTGTGCATTTTGTGACGCCAACTATTGCCACGCTATCATATGCGTGTACTTCTAGTTTTAACACATCAAAAACCGTGGAAATATGCCCCAATCAGTGTGTATGATTACACCATATGCTGTAGTGAAATTAGTTGATTATGGTTATTTGTACTCTCCGTTTTCCATGTTTTTTGAGGGTAATGTATCAAAAGATCGACTAACGTGGAAGTGAATGCTTCTGCGATTTTTTCAAAGAGTTTTACTTGTTTATTTCAGCGAAGAAAAAACACAATTACTGGTGCTAGGCGTTAAATCTTAAATGCATCATATAAATCTTTAAATGCATGAGCCATTTCAACATTTTATCAGTCATAAATATCAACCAATTTTCTATTATATATTTTGAAAGAAAATGAAATAACATATGGATAATGTTAATGCCCATATTCATAGCCACACACAAAAAGCAATGATTGCTTTCTCAAATATAACATTCTTTCTTCACAGTTGAAATCATATTATTATTCACATAAACATCTTTACAAAGCAGCTGCACACTCAGAAAGAAGAGCAAGGTACCTTTTTGTTCAAGTTTTATACAAAACTATGTATTACTTAAATCTATATTCTGATCAAAGCATGTGAAGAAGATCATGTTTGTTTCACTACCAAACAAGTTGTAGATTATTGTTCGTGTATGTTTTCTAATAAGTATGCAACTATTTAAGGGTAAAAGCTATAATGAACTACTTACTTTCAGAAATGTCATATTAGGCGAACACTCTAAAGTTAAGCTGTCAAAGAACTATCAGCTATTACTTAAATCAATGGTTGTTAAGATCCCGATACCATTTTACGATACTGGATAGCAAAAACGATCCCGATCTTACATAGGATCTTATAAGATCCCAATCTTGACCATAGGATCTTAAGATTTAATCCGATCTGATGTTACTTTTCTCGAACGATGTCAATCCCTCTGTTGAAATCAGTCAACACTGAATCTACTATTTATTTTCACACATGTGATTATTTACTGAACATTATTAAACTTAGATGATTAATCTTTTCTTATACAAGTCTCGTTGACCGTTGTGTTGACCGCTTTTTTGCCCGCCTAGTGTAAAATCGAGTAAATTTTTTGTCTTGAATCTAGTTTGATTTTTGATATGATGAGAGTCGTAATCATGTAATTTTATTTTGTTCCATCTTTTGCCGGGTACTAACCTTTTACCCCAAAGAAAGAAATAACTAATATCACTGTTGACTGTTTGGAGCCAGTTCAAACGCGGATGTTAACGATGTTTTTATTAACTTGTTTTCACACATGTGATTATTTGTTAAACATTATTAATTTTAGATGATTAATCTTTTCATATACAAGTCTCGTTGACCGGTGTTGACCGCTTTTTTGCCCGCCTAGTGTAAAATCGAGTAACTTTTTTGTCTTGAATCTAGTTTGATTTTTGATATGATGGGAGTCGTAATCATGTAATTTTATTTTGTTGAGTGTTTGGAGCCAGTTCAAACGCGGATGTTAACGATGTTTTTATTAACTTGTTCTTACTTTCTCCCTCGCGGATGTTAGTTTGATGTCACTCAATGATAGTAAGAAGTAAGAGCAAAAGTTAATGATTTATGAATATGCTTAATCAAAATATAGCAGTATCTATATTTAGTTGGAAAACATTAAAAACATTTGGACTCCTATAGCTACCAACCTGATATTGATATTAAGCCTGTTGTTGCGCTAAAATTTTAGAACTTTAACATGAAAACAGTTTGCTATGCGTCGACCAAAAGGTTGGAAACAATTCCAAAGATTCAATCCCATTGTCTTATTATTTTGTGTGTTTTGTAGGTCTCACTAAAAGGTAATACTTCAAGTAATGGAGTTTGTAACCGCAATCATTGGTCCTGTTGTTGAAACTTTGATGATGCCTGTCAAGAAACATTTGGGCTATATCTTTTCCTCCACAAACAACGTTAGAAAAATGAAGACTAGATTGAAGCAATTGGGTGATAAAAGCATTGATGTCAGAAATCGCATGGAAACAAACAAGACAAGACAACTGGAGATACCTACTGAGGTACCGGATTGGTTGGAAGAAGTCGAAAAGATTAAGGAAGATTCTGAAAGAATTTCAAGTAACTACAATGGCTGTTTTAATGTGAAGAGGAGGTACCAAGCAGGAAGAAATGCAGTCAAGACCAGTGAGGTGATTGATCGTCTTATTAAGGAAAATACTGAAATAATTTGGAGCAATACCCAAAAACCTCTTGGAAAAAGGAGTTTTAAAAAAGGACCCACTTCTGTACCGTCAAACGGTGATGCCAAAAATTACTTCAAATCGCGAGAGAAGATTTTTGAGGATGCACTCGGGTTCCTTCAACAAGATCACAAGGTGCAAGTGATAGCGCTATGCGGAATGGGCGGTGTTGGAAAAACCACGATGATGGAACAACTGGAAAAGACAATCGCGGATAAGAATGTGTTTCGTTGGATTGTAAAGGTGGTTATTGGGCAGAAGATTAACATGTTGTCAATTCAGAAAAGCGTAGCAGAATATATAGGACTAAATTTAACTGAAACGAGTAAAACAGCAAGAGCAGATCGTATCCGTATTACATTTGAAGAGATATCCCAAAGAGGTGATAAGGTTCTAGTAATATTTGATGATGTGTGGGAGGTGGTCGAACTCAATGATATTGGATTAAGCCCTTTGCCAACCAGCTTCAAATTGTTGCTAACGTCACGAAATGAAACTGTTTGCACACAAATTAAAGTAGAGGCTAATTCGGATGTTAAAGTAGTTAAAGTGGATGTCATGGAGGAGTCCGAAGCAAATAATTTCTTTTGTGAAATCACAGGAGTTTCAAATCCGGGGCTCAATGAGATAGGGAATCAAATTGTGAAAAGATGTGGATTTTTGCCCCTAGCCATCAAACTCATTGCAACAACCCTTATAAATGTGCAAGACATTTCTGTATGGAGAAATACACGTAACCGTTTAACGAATAATGATCTTGATAAAAATGTGCAAGAAATTATTGAAATTAGCTACACTTCTGTACAAGAAGAGGATGTTAAAGCGATTTTTCTGCTTTGTGGCTTGTTTCCAGATGACTTTAATATTCCGATTGAGGAGCTGACAAGATATGCATGGGGGCTTAAATTGTTCAAGGGCGTTCATACTTTGGGTGATGCTAGAGACAGGACAAAAACATGTGTACGCAATCTCAAAAATGCAAATTTATTGATTGATAGTGATTACCTCGAGTGTGTCAAAATGCACGATCTTGTTCTTGCTTTTGCGCAAGGAGAAGTTTCTAAAGGTGACCATCCGTGGATCATTAACCATGGTGATATTTCGAGGTGGGATAGGGCTGAGATGAACAGGTCTTGCCAAAAAATTTCCTTGACCTGCATGGGTATGACCGAGTTACCAAAAGAATTTAAATACCCGAACCTAACTCTTTTGAGACTTATGGGTGGAGATAGAGCACTTAAGTTTCCTGAAGATTTCTACGAAGAAATGGAAAATCTTGAAGTTATAGCGTATGAGAAAATGGAGTACCCTTTGCTTCCACGATCACTTCAATGCTCCACCAATCTTCGAACGCTCATTCTCCATCGATGCTTGTTGATGTTCGATTGCTCTTCTATCGGAGATCTTTTGAATTTGGAAGTGTTGAGCTTTGCAAATTGTGGCATTCGAAAATTACCATCCACAATTGGGAATTTAAAGGCGCTAAAGCAATTGGATTTGACAGGTTGTGTTGATCTTTATATTGAGGATGGTGTTTTTACAGGTTTGGTGAAGCTTGAGGAGCTGTATATGAGGGTTTCCCGTGGAAAGCGCATTAGGTTCACGGATGCAAACTTTAATGAATTGGCACAGTGCTCAAGGAATCTTTCTGCATTAGAGATTGAATTCTTTGAAAACAAGGATCAGCCGAAGAATATGTCGTTTAAGAAACTCGAAAGATTCAAGATCTCCGTAGGATCTGTTGGTGAGACGAAGTATTCAAAAGAAAACAGTAAAAGTATGCACTCATTCGAAAACACGTTGAATTTGGTCACTACTAAAGATGAACTGATGGAATCTAGATTGAATGAGTTGTTTCCAAAAACAGAGGTGCTTTTGTTAGAAGTGAATGGTATGAATGATCTTGTCGAACTTTCAGTGGCATCGTTTTATAATTTAAGAGAGCTTCAAATTTCCAATTCTGCCGACTTGAGATACCTTTTCACAGTCCCAGTAGCTAATGGTTTGGTGAAGCTTGAGCGACTCGTAATTAGGAAGTGCCCTGTTATGGGAGTAGTAGCGTATAGTGAAAATGGTGCACAAGGGGTAATCAAGTTTCAAGAGCTAAAGTTTTTGGATTTGTCTGATCTGCCAATGTTGGTAGGTTTCTGCAACCCTATTAGTTCAGTTGAGCTACCGCAATTAGTAGAGTTGATACTTGACGGCCTTCCAAATTTCACGAGCATTTATCCCGAGAATAAGTCATCAACATCTTCTTCGTCTAGTTCTGCAATTCAACCTTTCATAAGCAAAGAGGTAATATGTGTATGTCGATATAAGGAGTATTAATTAAAAGTCACACATATAAGTGTCAGTATATATATCTTACTATCTTAGTTGCACGGATGTATTAACAAGCTAGGCCTATATGTTGTGCAGGTTGTGATCCCTAAGTTGGAGACATTGAAAGTTTCTACGATGAAGGCATTGCAAAGTATATGGCCTTATCAATTTTGCAGCAGCGGGGAAGTTAACAATTGCGTACTGAGAGAAATTGAAGTGAGAGGATGTGATAATCTTGTGAATATTTTTCCGAGCAATCCAATGCCATTGTTGGATCATCTTATTCGTCTCCGTGTTGAAGATTGTGGTTCCATTGAATTTTTATTCAATATTGACGTGAGATGTGTTGGTGAGATTGAGGAGGGTTGTAGCAGCTTGAGAAACATTACAATAAGTGGCTGTAAAAGTTTTAGAAATTTGTTTACACCTACCTTCGCTAGGTTTGATTTGGGTGCACTTGAGGTCCTTCAAATTAATGGTGGGCATTATAACCAGAAAAGCAGGATAAACAACAACGAATCAGTTGAAAGGAGCCACGAGGTATGTAATGCCATTCTTATTCCTACTTTCAGTTTCAACTTATAGAAGGAATTACACATCTCAACTGAATTGGATATTCACATTTGTTTTATGTAATGATAGCTGCAGATGAATGATATGAACAGGGGAGAGATAGTACAAGTTGATGATATTATTCCAGATGTGAATGTTGCAATTCCATTTCATGTCTTATCTACATTTCATCACCTCAGAAGCCTTTATATAATAAACCGTGCTGATGTTGAGGTGGCGTTTGAGATAGAGATTGCAACAAGTCAAAGGGATAATCAACAATCACCGCTCCTTCCCTGCTTGGAGTTCTTGTGGTTAGAGGAGATGGAGAATATGAATTATGTGTGGAAGTGTAATTGGAATAAATTTTTATGTTCTACGACACAACAGAAATCCTCTTTCCACCACCTGAAAACCATATATCTTGATAGGTGCAAAAACATAAAGTATTTGCTCTCACCTTGCATGATTAAAATTCTTTCCAGCTTAGAGGAAATTCACATACTTAATTGTGATGCTATTGAAGAAGTTGTTTCAAATAGAGATGAGGAATATGAAGAAATAGCTACATCTTCCCAAACAAACACCACTTTCTTACCCCGTTTTGACTATCTCTATCTTTCTAATCTACCACACCTAAAGCATATTGATGGTACTGACTCCAATATTACTTCAAGTACGAATTCTATTGATGATCACTTTAAGGTATGTTTTTCTTTTAATATATCCTAATCCTATGCATAGTCAACTATATTTTTAATTTCTTTTAATATCCATTCTTCATTACGTATGTACAGCCTTTTCCAGATATTATATGACATTTAATATGCTAAATCTTTAAGTGGTCTCGTGAAAAGATTGTGAGTGGAATTGCTAATTTTGTTATATGTGTAATTTATAATTCTATGTAATGTAATATAATAAAGATTAACGAATATAATCTTTTATATAATAATCATTTCGAGAATGATTTTGTCAATTCATTCTTATTTAAAAAACAATTAGGCCAATAAGAGAGCTCAATTTCGCCACGTAAGCAAAATCGTATGATGTGATTGGTTAATAAAAGTCAAAATTAAATTGATTTTGGTCAACATTTAATTAATTTGGTGGAGAAATTTGGTTGAGAATAAAAACACATAAAAACATAGGTGTCAAATTTATGAAAACAAAAACTTAAAATAAGAGGGGGTAATTAATAAAACATTAGTGGTTAAATTTTTAAAAATTGTGTAGAATTAAGTGTAATATTATAAATTTCCATATTTTTTAATAACATTGAAAATTAAACAAATACTCCCTTATACTTTATACCCCTTATACTTTATAACTTAAAAATATAATATATAAACATATAAATATACATATGATTATAAATATCATTTTTTTTTACTATATATGTTTACTAAGGACTCATTTATTTCATATTAAAAGTATGACAAATGTGGACGCGAATTTGAATATTAAATATGGCTAAATTATTGAAAACGGGAATATAATTATCAAATTGTAAATACGAGCTACTGTAATATGAAGAAAAAAAATGTGATTGTACTTATAACAACTACTCATGTAATTTTTATTTATTCATATATATTTTTGTTTGTTGGATAGTTAACAAAAGGCTTTTATGTAATTATGATTCCATTCAAGATATAATGAAAAAAATAAGGGACCCCTAATGAATAAAAATGATGGTTTTTGATGTAACGAGTTATTCCATGTAATAAGTCCGTCCATGTAATAAGTACGCTGCATTCAATAATTGTAAACAAACATAATATTTTTCATTCCATCGTAATGATCTTTTCTATTCATGCTCTCATTACAACGTACCAAATACTACGCTAGTCATTTATTTTTCCATCACAACAAAAAACCTTTTCAAACTTTTTCTTAAAATAAAATATCTTGCAGATGGAAAATTGTTAAGCAACGAATAATACATCATATCGAGAATTTTTTATCTTTCAAGATATACAGCGCTTCGATATCTTGTCGATGAACTTTTTTCGAGTTTCTTTTGGGATCAGTTTACACTTTGAAAAATCACATGTGATTTGTTCTTTTAAAAAATCAAATGTGATTTCAAAAATAACGTCACATGATTTTAAAATAACAAATAAACTCTGATTTTACAAATCACATATCATTTTACAAATCATATATCATTTTTCAAGGCGTAAATTTCAACACTCACAAAAAAAACTCGAAAACAAAGTTCGTCGAAAGTATATAGAAGTGCCCTTCAATAGAAAGATGATTTAATTTTTATCACGATGTTATGATTCGTTTCACGTAACAATTAATGGTTTGTGAGATATTTAATTTTTAGAAGAAAAAGAAAATGAAGACAGTTCTTTAATACGCATGTTAGGATATGTTTATTTCAAATTGCTAATTTGGGATTACAATATAACGATTAACCTTTGTCAAATTAATTCCTTGTGGGGGCTTATCATCTTGGTATTGATGACATGTTTAACTAAACTTCCAAAATTATTTATTTATTATAGCCACAAAGTAGTCAGTTACATTTATTATTGAGTGTACACTAATTTTTTATATCACATAGTGTTCTCAGGTGGGTTTTGCTTCTCCATCATTATGCCAATATTCCAGAAAGATATGGATCGCTAGATGTGAGACGTTAGCAACTCTGATTCCATTCAGTGCAGTGGGAAAGTTACAAAAGCTTGAAGAGCTGACAATAGTTAATTGCCGGTCACTAAGGGAGATATTTGAGATTAAAAGGGTCAACAAGAATGGTAGTGACAGTGCTAATGTTGGTGATGAAATTGGTGAAATACTTCCAAGAGTGACGATTCCAAGGTCCGCAAATATAACTTTGCTTGAATTGCCCAACTTAAAGATATTGCGGATTTTCAACTGTGATCTTTTGAAACATATATTTACAAGTTCCACACTTGATAGCCTCAAGCAGCTTGTAGAGTTGACCATAGAAGAGTGTAATGCAATGCAAGTGATCGTGAAGGAAGATGGACAGCACAATTCTAAAACTGTTCTCTTTCCCCGTCTAAAGTCTCTTACACTAATCGATTTACCAAATGTCGAATGTTTCTTCTTGGGGATGAATGAGTTTCTATGGTCAATATTGGATGAGGTTAAGATCTATGGTTGCCCAAAAATGAAGACTTTCACATCTGGTCGCTCGATGACTCCAAAGCTCCTCTCCATACAAACAGGCATTGGCAAGCATAGTCTTGAATGTGGTCTCAACTTTCCATTGTCCAATGCATCACATGAGGTATGTTATTACCATAATTGAATCAATAAATCAGTTAATCTCTGTTTGCTTTATTATTTGGCAATTGATTTTGTTTCTGGTCGTCTGTCTACCTGATGATGAATTTCGTTTTTGTTTCTTCGTTAGGAGATTCAGTTCCATAGCTCAAGTATGTGTTCGAATCCAAATATAAGAAAGCTACTTCAATTCCATTGGTCTTTTTCAAATCTAATTGAAGTAAATGGAGAATTGGATACAAACTTGTTGAAGAGCGGCATTATTTTTCGATGCAACGAATTGATAAATCTGCAGATTCTAGAAAAGCTTCATATCAGGAGAGAGCCTTGGCAGCCATCTGAGGTAGAGGAGATATTTGAAGTAGTAGATTTGGAAAATGATGAAGTGAATGAAAAGCAATCGGTTGTGGTATTTCCAAAACTAAAAGAAGTGACTCTCGCAAGGCTTGATAGTATGAGGTATATATGGAAGAGCAATAGGTGGATAACATTGAACTTTTCAAACCTTACAAAAGTGTTAATTGATGAATGTGCGCTTCTTGAACATGTTTTCACATGTGGCATGGTTCGCAGTCTGTTACAGCTACAAGAGCTTGAAATTAGTAGGTGCGATAATATGGAGGCAATCGTCAAGAAAGCAGAAGATTCTGACACTAGAGCTACTGATGTTGTTGTGTTTCGTTCTTTGAAATCCATAAAACTTCGTGGCCTTCCAAATCTCAAGATATTTTGCTTGGGGATGGAGGATTTTCTATGGCAATCGTTAGATAATTTGGAAATCAAAGACTGTCCACAGATAACGGTTTTCACGTGTGGACAATCAACAACTCCACAGCTAAAGGTAATAGACACATCTTTTGGATTGTGTTACGCAACAGAAGACCCAACCTCATTTATAATGGCCAAACAACAAGAGGTACGTGATCTTTGTCAGATATTTACATGTTTATCATATTCAGGGGTTTTAATCACTCTATTAATTAATACTTCAATTCTCCTACAGGGATTACAGTTCTGAGGAAACACACGAGTTTATACTGATGTTTAGTGATGCATTATTTTGGTATGTAATTTGACGTCAAGAATATTGAATAAGTAATATTGCATCTCAGCATCTGTGTACAGGGTCCATGCCTCAACCTTGCTTGTAGTTTTCATTTGTTCCTTTTTCAATTAGCCGAAACTTGTTTCTTAACCTTTTGTGAATGAATTGACTTGTTCAATGTCGATCAACTAATAAAAATAGGCTTTAATGAGCTCCAGCATTTGTTATTTGTAATGAATGAATTTCCGTAGCCTGTATCATAAAACAACCCGTAATGAATTCATCTTGAATGCACAGGTACAACCTGCAACATAATCAGCGGAAATAATTAGCATTAATAAATTACTGTTAGACCTATTCGACTTGTTATATCATGTGCTCTTTTCTTAGCTTCACCTGAAAATTTTTCGTTGGTTTATATGTGAATATTTCTCTCTGTCTGAACATTATACAGATAACGTGGTTATTTGTTCTACTGGTTTATCTGGCTATATTGATTACATTACTCCATCTAAATACTTAAGCTGCTTTCTTGATCAGATTACAATTTTTATATTATAGCTCTATATAATTTAACGAGCCAGTATTCAATCCTTGCACTCACGTTCATTTTATTTTCTTTGTATTTCAAAAGGTTTACAAACTGACTGTTTGGTCCTTGAAGTTTAAGTTTCTTATAAAATGATGTTTGTTAAACTTGCATATCAAACATCTTTTTAACATTTTGTTTTATATAATAAAAGAAAACTCTTAGACAATTTGAAAAACTAAATTATTCATTATTAAGTAATTAATTTTATTTTTATTTTTAATTTTAAGAGATGTTTAATTAAAAGATCATAAATATTTCCTGTTGTAGAAAAAAGTTGTAAATTCATTTTTAGAAATATTGAGTACACGATTATATGTGTCAAAAGTGTAAACAATAAAACTTTACAAGCGGGTGATTTACAAATCCTTAAGGGTAAAAACAAAAATTTAAGAATAACCACAATACCATTCGACTATCAATCAACACTTGCAAGTTTCGCCCACTATCCAACTAGAATCGTAAATTAAAATTTTGGCATTTTGAAAATAAATTGAAGAGAATATGTTGCAATTTAGTTGTTGTAGTGATTTCGAAGATAATTTATTCATGGAAAAAATACCTCTTTTAGTTGCCTAAAGGTATAACTTTTAATGTTTAATTTATTGATTTAGTCTGAAACTGATATAGGGCTTTTAGTTTTATTCTAAAAGGGTTTGAGATTTTTTCGTTAGTTTTTTTTTAGGGAATTTAGGTTTGATTGAAACTTTAATTGATGGCAAGGAACAAGACTAGAGAGTAAGAGGGTTGGTGGTGGATTTTGGCCACTGATGGTGAAATGGTAAATAAAGTTATTGCTTTTAATTTTTTTTTACCTTTATTGGATTCAGTTGGCTTATATATGTGTTTGAGACCGAACATGTTTAAGGGGCTGTTTGATTGCTTCTTAATAAACAAATTCAGAGACTACTACTTATTCGGTCAAAGGCCTCTTTGTTTGACAAAAATGTTTAGCACCTCTGAATTATCCATTTGCTACCGGACCATTTTGCTTGAGTGGGGCTCTAATCCAGTACCCAACATTTTACCCCTACACTCTTTATTTTGTTTTCCACAAATCACATTCTAACAACTTAAAATTTTATTATTTATTCATTTACAATATTAAAAGTAAAGGTATTAGTTACTTTGATAAAAACAATTCGCTATCGTCATGTAAATTTTTTTCTTTACGATTTCTCATTTATTATTGTTTCTAACTAACAAAATGGTTAATGGGTGTTATTTATTTAATTTTTTCTAGTCGAAATGGGTATCAACTATTAAAATTTAATCAAAGTTTTGTAACACGTGCTCGTATGTGTTAATAATAACTCACTCTTAAGTTATGTGCAATTTTTTAAGCTAAAATCAATAACAACACATTATATACAACATAAAGATAGATTTGTAATTTTATATCGTTGAATCATGACAACACTTACCAAACATATCGTTTTCATTCAGAACCAAGTTCATACAGAGCCTATGTGTTATTCAGAGCTTATAATCATTCAGCGCTAAATCATATGGTTTTATCAAACAGCCCCTAAGATTAGTTATAATAACCTGAAATATGGACTCACATTTTTATATGTTTTGAACCTAACTTAAGTTATATGATTAGTAAATGACATGTAAACTATCTATTTTAACTAATAAAATAAGGTTCTGTACAAGCACCCTAAAGCAGCGCATTAAATTTTATTATTAAAAACACTAACTTATATAGCACCAATTTACAACACATTCAAGCATGATCCCAAGTCAACTTTATTAACTCAGTATTTTTGTTAAGCAATAAATAAATTTGTAACAACTTCTCTTCTACACGCTCCTCTTTGTCTTATTTTTGTACACTATTGATGAGCATTATTGCATTAAAATCGATAGTCATAAACCAATTCAAAACCTCGTATCAATCTTACTCTATACTCCTCTGTATGATTCACTTCCAAAATTTTGCAATTAATGTCAAGCAATAACGCTCTACAAAATCAATAACGCCCTTCACCTATAAATTATTGGTTACATACGGTGATTTGTACACTGTCAATATGGACGAATTGGTAAGTATCCAAACATATGATATATAATTCGATTGATTATGTTATAATTTTAATATATCTGTTTAATCAGAACCCTAAAAAAATTGGGGAAGTTCACCTTGATGAATTATGTTATTATTGCAGGAAACCACCATGATATATTTTGATTAATTATGAAATAATCTATTTTTGTAGGTAGAATATGATTGAGGAAGATTTACCAGGTTTGACATGTTTTATCTCTTTTCATTCTTCAATTTAATTGTTAGTAGATGATCTGGATTGAAGAAAATGGTTATTTGTAGTTTATGTTCTATGTGTGGTTCTTATGCACACCAACTGTTTGATAAATTGTGTTTGTGTAATTATCATTTGTAGGGGGGGAAATAGAGCACATGATCATTCGTAATAACCAAGAGATTCACATGTTCACAAGTACCCTAATGCTTTGAATTTATAGTCTTTAAGGTGTGTTCCCAAGCACATTGCTTAATCTAATGATTATATGAATTTTATTATTTTTAATATTGTTTTGTGACCCATTATAGTTGATGCTTTTTTGCAGACAAGCGCATCTAAAAACTTTAAATGTTCGTGTGCTTTTCCTGATATATCTAATCTAGCGTATTGAGAATCTGAGACTTTTATATCAACTATTTTTTTTTTATATACCAGATTAAGGCTAAAAAACCTACTTGGAAGCTTGGTTCGTCATTTTCTCTCAAGAAGCCGGTGAAAAGCTTACCCAAAGTTCTGATTGACGACGATATGGATCTCATTGATGAAGACAACCTGTTATCTGAAGAGGACTTGAAGAAACCCCAACTCCCACCTAGTAAATGCCAAATATTTATATTTACATTTTGAGGATATTGATGTAAACTATCGAATTTGGCATTATGTAGTTGTAGTTAGCTGATTTATAGAAGTTATAGAGTTGAGATAGTTGTTTCTAATTACATACTCTGATGAGCTTTTTGCAGTTGGGGATTGTGAAGTTGGGAGCACAATAAAAGCTGGCAAAATTTGCTCTTGTGAACGTGCTGAAGAAGAGGAGAAAGTGAAAAAGCTAGGAATCACTATGGATTAGTTGGAAAACCCTCAGTCGGCATATGGCAGTTTATGTCGTTTGGTTCTTTGAGCAATTATATCAGGAAATGTCACTAAAAGCTGAACAAATAAGCACTTCTTCCAAACACACCTTAAACTAATCTGGCACACAAGCTCTTGAATAAGCCTATCCTAAAATAATAAGCTAAAAGGACATAAGGGTGATTAATATAGATTGTGTACTTAAAAACTATTATGAATTATTAGAGGACTTTTCTATGTTTCAGTAACTTAAGTGACGATTTTTTGTTTATTTAAAAGTTTCAGTAGTTTTGCTCATATTTATAGGTGTAATTTTATTTGACATTCTAATTATTCATAATTTCAATGACATGACAGGAAAGTGTATGGATATTATGTAGGAGGTGTTTGAGATTGCTTATTTGTGCACTACATGTGCATGATTATCTTGAACCATATTAGTTAGGGTCGGATACTTTGCAACCCTCAAAGGCATACTTTTATATGTGAATCAAGGTCAACCATATCAGGTAATGACCCATTTTAACCCGATAATATGAGTTATGTCTGATTTTAACCCATTTTGTGTCTCAGTATTTCTTTCCAATGAAACATTTTTACGTAAGTTATTTTCTTATTATCTCATTTTCATTTATATCATTTATCATAGGTTATTAGGTTTTAATGAAAACTAAAATATGTAACCTCTTAATAACGTTTCCCGTGAAGGTTTCATTGTAGCTTTAGACTAATGGCTTGATTTTGCTTTTAGGTGCAATTGGTAAAAAATTAAAACTGGAACGGGTCAAATGAGTGGTAAGTTACCAAAATTTTACTTTTGGTTTGTACAATATGTATAGTTAAAAAATAAAAAACAAAATTAAAAAAAATAAAAATCTGGCCCATGTAAGGAACACCAATTTTGACCCAAACAAGTTTTGAGCATTTGACTACCTTTAACAGAAATTTAGTATATGAAAAAAAAAATTCATGTTCAATGCATAATAAAAGGGTTAGGACAGTACATGTATTCTATTAAGGTGGACTTGGTAGCTTTGGCATGTGGTGCAATGGTGAGTTAATGCTACATTAGTCAAATCTGGGGTACACGGGTCATACTAAGTAATAAATCAAAACACATTTGTTAAACATGACTGAACTTAAAAAATGTTTTTTAACGGGTTCAGATGTCAGATTCACGTGTGTTATTGAGAGTCGGAGACGGCGACATTGAAGAATCGAATGACGAAGAGGTTTCGATAGATGTGGTTGATGAAGAAGATCATGTTATCCATATATTGAATCACATGGATGAAGAATATCTGGAAAATCTTTCAATTTAAAATATAGATAGGTTTTGATCGGGTATAAAATCCATTAGTTGTTCTTTATTTGTTTTTTACATCCATGGTGTTTGCAAGTAAGAACCTATTTACCTATGCTTTAAAGGATTAATGGAGCTAAATACTTACTATAAAGACATAACTTTTGTTTAGCTTTACAAAAGTCGGTATTCACACACGGACAACTATATGTGGTTGTTTAAAGGGTTCTATGTATTATTGGGTGTACACTGAATGGACATTGACTATTATATTGATTAGTGCTCACAGTTGTCATTTGCTATTTAAAAGAATCAAATTGGAGACGACAACGCATGGACGTCTATTATTTTAAATGTCACAAACTCAATTGATTGTTGAATAATTCACGTTTTATATCATTATTTATTTTTTATATTAATGAAATATGTTGACGTTCGCTGTTTTCTTATTATCTCATTTTCATATTTCTTTAAAAACTTCGCGAATCCTCAGGTCTTTAAGCTAGTAGGTTATATAATATTGACGCATTATTAATTAAATCCTAAATAGCATAACTAAAACCTTTCTAAACTAATCCTAACCTACATTAAATGATTTACATTTTGTTCCTAAACCTTGTTCACGTTTTCTATGTGTGATTTTGAACCAAGATTTGGTGACCCCCCTCCTAATTACATGTTTTCATACGGGGATAAGAACAAGAATAACACATCAAATAATTTGACAAAAATATAAGATATGTATCCCTTATACTTAGCATCAAATACACAATTTCTCTAATCCATTTACACGCTTACTTTTCCTTCTCAATCACACATATACGGCTTCCACTTTTACTCTCCCTAACCGAACTCTAAATTGTCCCTAATGTTAGCAGGCTTAAGTGTAGGTGGCCCATGTTGGGATATGTAGTCTTAGCCCATGTTGGGTTTAGGTTTGTGTTTATCTATCACGTGTATATATACCCAAAGAGGGTTCATTGTTTTTAATATACAGATTATATAGATTACTATATAAGTTCGTCCTCTTGCAAAACCAAAACCCTAATTAGCAATAATTGGTTGTACAATGTCGTCGATGATTGAAGGAGGTTTGGAAAGCGAGAAGAAGGATGTTGATGAAGGGCGTAAACCAAAATTAGAGGAAGCAGATGATAGCAAGTTTTCGGAAGTTATGGCATTAGTGAAAGCTTACAGTGATGAGAAGATGAAAAAACGACCACCATGTAAGCCTCGTTGGTCTGATAGAAACATGGCGTTCAGTTTAGATTTTCTTGTCCTCGCACCTCTCAACAAAATGCTAAATCTGAATGTATGATACGTACAATTAATAACCTTATTCGTACCTTATTATTTCAAGCACATTTACTACCTAATTATTGGACCGAGGCTCTTAATATGGCTATTTACTTATTGAATATATTACCTTCTCGTGCCATTAATAACATGCCCGGATATAAGCCTGTGCGGGCTGCCCAACCGCACAGGGCCCAAAGATTTTGAGGGGCCTCACATTCTAAAAAAAAGCCCAATATGTATATAACTGAATAAACTGATTGAAGGCAAATTTGATTCGTAAAAAGCCCATTAGATTTGGTCAGATATCAATTCTTTATTCTTGCAGCTATAGTTGAAGAAGCATCAGAACTTTATGTTTTCACACGATGTGGGATCCTTGATTTGTTTATTTGCTTTTATTATTTATCACATAGTACTTCACTTTAATATAAGAACTTCTAGTCTGATTGCTATATGTTAAAAAGTTTTTTTACAATACACTTGAAATTTGTATTTAAAACAAAACCAACAAATATGAATGGTCTAAGTATGGAAACCCTAAAGGAGAAAACAACATTTAAAATTTTCGCTTTTAGAGGGCCTCTTTCACAATAATGGCACAGGGCCCCTGAAATTCACGGGACGGCCCTGATTAATAATGAGACACCTTTTACCCGTCTTTTTGGTGCCAAACCCGATTATAGTGTCATTCATGTTTTTGGATGCCTTTGTTACCCACATATTGATACTATCATAAATTAGGACCACGTGCCACCCCTTCAATCTTTCTGGGGCATGCTGCCAACCATTTTGGTACTGTTGTCTTGACCTTAACACCAATAAAATTATCATTTCCCGGCATGTTACCTTTGATGAAACCGTTTTTCCATTTCAAACACATAAATCCTTGCCTCCTCCCACCTATGATTTTTTGGAAGATTCTTCCGATCTAATTTCCACCATTATCCGTACCACACCCATTGGTCCAAATTCGGACCCGATACCCACTACACCAACTGAACTACCTACATCACCAACACGAGTTACACTGCCATCATCACCTACACCACCTACACCTACACCGCCATCACCACCTTCTCCACCACCTATTTTTGTTCCTACACCTCCAATTCCTAACCACCCTACCATATCTACTCATCCCATGGTCACTCGTTCTCGTGTCGGGACTACTCATCCTAATCCTAAGTATGGTGGTCATGTGTCTACTATTTCTATTTTACCTTGGTCGTATAAGGATGCTCTTAATGATCCCAATTGGCGCAATGCTATGTATGATTAGTATAATGCACTTATTAAAAATAAAACTTGGACTAATGTACCTCGGCCTGAGGGTGTCAATGTTGTTCATTGTATGTGGTTATTTTGTCATAAGTATTTGGCTGATGGCACCCTTAGTCGGTATAAGGCACGTCTTGTTGCCAATGGTAGCACACAAGTTGAGGGTGTTGATGTTGATGAGACCTTTAGTCCGCTTGTTAAACCGGGCACTATTCGCACTATGCTTAGTCTAGCCATTTCTCGTCATTGGCTTATTCACCAGCTTGATGTCAAGAATGCATTTTTACATGGTGATTTAGCTGAGACTGTTTATATGCATCAGCCTCCCGGATTTCGGGATCCATTGCATCCCGATTATGTTTATTTATTGAAGTAGTCTCTTTATGGTCTTAAGTAGGCCCCTCAAGCATGGTTTCAGCAGTTTGCTGCTTATATTACTACTCTTCGGTTTAGTTCTAGTCGGTGTGACTCTTCCTTGTTCATTTACAGGCAGGGTGCTGATATTGCATTCTTGTTGCTCTTATTTTACAGGGGTGATGTTTAAGTTATGTGTGACTTCCTGGAATTTTTGTGGATGTTTCTGAAGTATCCAAATGGGATAAATAAAGGCAAACTTTTTGTGTGTATCTGCAGTTGACTTTCTGAGTAGGTCTGGAAATATGATTTTGAAACAGTACTTATACTTGGTAATAAAATCTACAAAAATTTGTGAAGATATTAAACTAATATGGGAATCACTGATATTTATTTCATAATTTTTGGAGCTTAATTGGAAGGCCTTAAAAATCATAAGAATGTGATCTAGATTCACTAATATATCCTAATTAAGTGATGTATGATTTGGAAGTAGCTATAAACCCTAAGGGTGTGTTTGGTAGCAAGAAATGGCACTTGAGAATTGGAAATGTAGTAAATTCTCTTGTTTGGTACATCAAAGAAAAAAAGAGGCGGAGATATCCAAATTCTCGAGAATCCGATCCTTGGCAATTTTATTTCCATCCATTTTGAAATGGAAATGGGATCCTCAAAAGTAGAACACGGAGTGTTCACAAATTTTTATTAATTAAATGCTAGGTATAAAAAGCAATGGTCACGTGACATGCACTTTTTTTTGCGATTAAAGCTTCTGTTGTCACTTTTCAATTTCTCCTTCTCCAAATCAGGCCCATTGATCGTCTCTATCATCAATATGTATATAGGCTCTGGCAATGTTGCAAAAATCGGTCAACTCGGCCGATTAATCGTTAATCGGCCGAGTACTTTGTCGATTTTTGAAAATCGGTCAAAAAATCGGCCTAGGAAAAAAATCGAAACTAAGCAGTCATAAAATCGGCCGATTAATCGGCTGAATCGGTCAAAAATCGGCTGAATCGGTCAAAAATCGGCCGAATCGGTCAAAAATCGCTGAATCGGGCAAATCGGTCTTTTTAAAAATAATAATAATTTAGGCATTCTACTTAATTTGAGGATCGTATATTTCACTTATAACGAACAATGAGCATCATAATCAGAATTGGAGCCTTTTATTGAGGTTTGGAAACATAGCAGGCTTTGAATCGGTTAAGATTTTTAGTTTGGTCTCCAAAAATACCAAAAAATTACAGGAAATGCCAATCCGATTAATCACCGATTAATCCCGACTTGACCGATTACTCGCTGCAGGGTGGTCGACTGCCCGACTACCGATTCACGATTTTTGCAACATTGGGCTCTTGGATTTTTTGAGTTTTATACATATTTTATGAGAATTGTTCATTTCTTTTATGCAAATATATAGATCTGCTGGTGGTTTTGTGAAGTTTGAACTTTTGGGATTTTTGTTCTATTATATTTTTAAACGGTATACATATCTCAAAGATTAGGTGGATTTGTATATTGATTTTAATATTTGATTCCATTTATCAAGTTTTTGGGTTTTCTAATTTGATTGGTTTTTTATCTTGATTCATTTTTATGATTAGTTCAAGATTTCAACTTTTTGAGTATCTAGTTTGGTTAATTTTCAGAACTCAATATTCTTGATATAACATTTGCAGGTGCCATTTTTTTAATCTTTTTTGGACTATTGATTTTGCTTTTATCTTTTTTGGTTTCAATGTACTGAGCTATGAGCTTTGCTTCGGTTCACGTCATCTTCAAAGGATCATAAAATAGTTTTACCGTATAATTTGATTCTTTTTTAAAATGAAAAAAAGAAAAAAGATGACATTTTTTTTATTTCCGCCGTCAATTCTCTGAAACAACCAAACACGATACTTAACTGAAATTCTCCACCAATTCATTTCTTTACATTTGTATTCTCTACCTCATTTAATTTCTTTAAATTTCTCTCTACCAAACGTGCTCTAAGTTTGATTAATTATGAATGTAACTCTAAGTTACTAAATATGGAAAGTTGCTATAAATAGCAGGAAATTCGGAATACGTCAACCCGAACAACAATAAGTACTGAATCAGTAATAACTTATGAAATGGTTCTTAAATAATAAGACGATCATTAATTCATGTAGATTCGCTAAAGAAGGAGTAACTTCTTATCCTTTTGTTTTCTGATGTGGTTTCATTTGCGGTTTGAGGTACAAATATTCTACCCTTTCTCAATAAGGGTGTTTCTCTCATGAATCATTATGATTCTTGACTCTGATTATGACTCCATTTGGTATGATTCTTTGATATGATTCCATTGCTATCCATTTTGTTATAATATTTATTATGCTATCTCATTTGATATGAGATTCCGCTTCAGTTTGATATGCTTTTGTTGATTATGCTATGATTGTTTCGCTATGATTATGGATAGCTTTGTTATTCTTTGCCGAGCTAACTAGTCATGGAGGTACCATGTCCATGTCATTAAGGCACCAATGGCATGACACTTTCCGTGGATGTGTGATTGATCCACGACGTTCCCTTTTGTTATGTATGATTATTTATGCACATTGGCCATTATGTATACATATGTACAATCTAGTACTTGCATATGTATTTTTTTTTGAAGGGAACATATGGATGCATACTAGGTTTGTGATATGTTATGATATGGCTTTTTAGTGAATGGTTTGTGCGTGCCATGCACCCCATTTCACTTTTGAGAGGTCACTCCTTTACTTATGATATGACAAGATATGATTATGATTATGTGACTAAGCATGTGGCATGCTTCTGAACTCGTGGTCATTTTCTTATGATGTTATGATTTGATTTCGTTTTATTCTTTTGATGGCATACTTTGACTTCATTATGATTCTTATGACTCATTATTCAGTTGTCTCTTATGATATATGACTTTTGTTCAGCAGATCCTTTTTATTTTTGTTCCATATGCTTATTCAGATTCAGTTATTTGTTTATATCTGTTCACTGGGCTTTTTAAGCTCAGTCATATTATTTTTCCTGCAGCAGGTTATAAGAGGGAAGCTGGGATATGAGTGAAGAGTGCATATTTTAGTGGACCAGCCTGACGATAGTTCCCCAACTGCTTTGGATATGGATTAGACTTTGGATTTACCCTTTATTTAGATTTGTATTTAGTTGGATATCATTATGATTTATATTTAATATTTCCTTTAGTTTTATTTTTTTTAACTTATGTAACCTTATTATTAATAAAATCCTTCCGCTTGCGTTTGTTTTGTTAACACCATGAAGTGGCATTTTGACCCTTTTCGGGTTGAGGTGTTACATTAGTACCCTTTTACCTCGAACAGGTCAAGTTATAATGTGTTTAAAATTAATATCCGTTCCTCTAGATAATCACCGAGAACATAAGCTAGATACGTGGATAACTTGTGTCTTTAGTTAACACGTCCCTCCAGCTAGTCAATCCGTAACTACTATAACGGTGTTGTCTAATGCCCGTCCCTCTAACAGATCCATCACATGTTATTAGCATAACTGTTACATAGGAATCATAGGGATTTGATCATTCGAGGAAGTGACAATCGATAGGTAGAATTGGATAGCTAGCAAAGCGTAGTGCACCTTAGGTAAATATGCTTTTACCTCGTATTTATTTACACCACCATTTTATTTTACTTGTTATTTTATTTATTGTAATTTAGGTTTAATATTTGTACAAAAATAAGCTCTCTCAGACCTCGAAATTTTACTTGTTTTCATAAAATATAAAAATACTAAAAAGAATATCCCGTCGTCTTTAGATCATTTGTCATACTTTTTGAGCCTGCATCACTATTCCTTTAGTGAACGATCAATCCTCCAGACTTACATATACTACACTACAATGGTTAGGTACACTGCCTAGTGGGTTGTAAAACTTCGGTGTTACAACCGCCGCATTAGTATATGATGAAAATGCAATATGTTTTTACAATCTTTATTGTGTATCAAGGATTTGAAAATCAAAATGACAATGATTTTGTGTGTTTAATCTTTGTGCTTTAATTGTTAAAAATGCTTCTTAAAATCATTATAGATGTTTAAGATTGCATTAGATTGATTAGAAACACAAGTTTGAGAATAATGGATGATTATACACAAATATTTTGTTCAAGAATAAGTGGGTTTGTGTTCAAAGTAATTGAAATCATTGAATTTGTGCATAAAATGATAGATTTGTTGAATCATTGAGCTTTCCGACTAAGTTTGATGATCAAAGTTGAAAAAATTCTTTTGACAAGATGTTATTAATACTTGGTTATTTGAACAAATTGAGTTTGAATGATATTTAGATGATTATGTGTCTAGATTTACTTGATTTCTCATCTTGTCCTAGCATTTGAAAATCAATCCATGGTGCACCACTTTTGAACCAAGAAAAATAGTTGATGAGCCATTTTTGTTTCCTTAAAAGACAATGTTCCAATTTTTCTTGAAAGAAAACCATGATGTGCCACCTATAAAGCAAAAAGGGCGGGTTAGTGAGCCAATTTGACTTGTTGAAATATCATCATGCACCACTTTAGGAATGATAGAAGGTCCTTGCGTAATTTTTTTGCTAGTATGTATGTGTGTTAGGGGTGGGGGAAGGGGGAATGCACCACTTTTGGTTTAAAAAAATCCCTCGTGCGCTTGTAAAGTGCGCTCTTTGCTTGTTTTTACCAACCATCATGCGATATATTGGATATTTTTATAAAGAGGGAAGATCACATCTCTACTATCTTATAATGCATTTGGGACTATTCCATTATTAGCAAGGCTTAAAATTTAGACTCTTAAACTTGATTTTTATGGAAATATTGTCTTTTGATAGTCATCAATATCATTATAACATTGTAACAGCCCATTTAATCTTCATTGTAACAGCCTTCAATAATTATAAAAAATGTGTAACCGCTAAAAACCATTACTATCAATAATGATTATTAAAAATACGTAATCGCATCCACCATATAAATTCACACAAACCATTTCATATCTCTCACACACAAAAATAGTCTCTCAATATACCCTCACTTTCACTCCTCAAGTCTTACGGGTACTTTTTTTTGCAGAGATTCTTTATATGTTTGTTAGAAAAACATTTAACTGAATAACATTTGCTAGCTGAAAAATAGAGTCACAAGGTACCCGCCGCCGCATTGCGCGGGTACCCTGCTTTTTAGACAAAACAAAGGGAATGAGCTTTTTTTTATGATAATGCGCCATTTTTCTTCTTAGTGTGCTCATATTGTTGTGTTTTGCTCTTATTTTTTTATCTTGTGTGCTCTTAAGTTCAACTATACTCTTATTTTGTTTGATAAACCTTCTTGTGCATTAGTTTTGAACTTGGATGAATACCTCTCTTATGTGATCATTTTAACATCTCTTATGCTCTAATGTGAACTTTAATGCACCTTGATAAATTGGTTTGTAATTGAGAAAAGCACTTGTTTAAGATTTCAAAAGTTTTCTAAGTGTTGATCTCACACCCCCAAAATATCATAATGGAAGGATAATCAGGGTATGACTTGATAACACAAAACACAAGGTATGGCATAATAGAGAAGTTAATTAATGAATTCCACTCAAACAACGTCAAATGTCACAATGATCCCACAACCCGGGATAACTACTAGACAGCAAATACATAAGTCTACACAACAACGAAACCATGAAAAAGAACTAAATGCATAACTCTAGGGGAAACACACCCCGACTGGGTCTTGTCTAAAGTCTAAAATACATGTATATCTTAATTCAAATTATATTATATCTGAATTGAATTCTAAATCTTTAATTTGAATTTATTTTTATTCGCGAGGAGCTGGATGAGAAGAAACTCTCACGTCCAGTTCTGTAGTAGAGATGGAATTCAAAACAAACCATCAACTATAACCCCAAAAGAACCAGATTCCGTAAACAACATAGAGGAAGAATGAAGGGATTATCTTCTTGAGGTAATACTATTTGTTTTGGTAAATACACTCTTCAGGCACTTGAACCCGCTTGTATCACATCTAGGCAAATAGCTAAGTCAGGCCAGAACTCAACCTCCTAAGCAACATCATTGTTAACACATGAAAATAGATACTCGAAAACGTCAATATAAAGTTGGTGAGCTCGTAGGATTAAGTTGTAAACCACGTTGTTGTTCATAATATAGTCTAGGAAAATAGGGAGCATGATATACAAATATAAGAACTTAATGAAACCACAATTGCAACAACTAAACCTCACAAGTGTTATGTGTTACGTGTTACAAACAATGTCCATCGACACATAGTCACAGGTATCGGGTAGCAATCTTGATATTCCTACCAATGCTCAACTCCAAAACGGATTTAGCTACTTGCACACAAATGAGCACATATGATGATACCACACAACAAGGCACATATTGCAGTCAAAACGCACATGTTATCCAAAAACATGAAAACAGTGTATCACCACTTGAAACAGTCAAAATATTATTTGAGTACCATTTCCCCCAAGGGAAAACATAATTAATAAGGGGCTACAAAAACTCACCTCAACAAGGTATTGCAAACGACAAAATGACGAAGCTCGACGTGCAACAAAACTCTAACCGCGACCTAAGTAGTTAAGTCGTTTTAGGAAAATAAGATATGTGATGAATGCATATGAGATTTATATAATAATATACCCTTTATACACTTGTAATGAGGTTTTACTACTCGAAATATAATAAAGCACCACTTTTGACCTAAATAAAGCAAAACTTTGTAGAGTCATAACTTCGTCATTTTTTATTGCTTTTGTTCGTTTCGAAATTTCTATATCAAGTATGCCACGAGGGTTTGTAAAAAGTTCAACTGGCTCTTCACGGATCTATCTCGAAATGCTTCTAAAACAGGCCCGAACATCGGCCTTGGAACAACTCTAAAATGGTTGCTGAAAGTTTATATACATAGAAATAATTTGTAACTTCAAAAGTCCGTAATTTATTCGTTATAGGTCTGTTTTCGTTCGTTCACTTCCTAAAATTTAGCTAGTAATGTCTAGTTTCAAAATATGATGGCCAACGCTAGTAAGGATACGTTTTTTGATGCTTTTTGAGTAATTACGGGGCTGTTGTACAAAAAATTTTGGGACATAAAATGTATAACTTTGCAGGTTTGTATCGCATTCATTATTTGTTCTTATGGTCCTCTTCAACTCTCTAGATATAACTAAGATGTACTCTACTACTTTGATGCTTTTAATTTTTACTCATCAAGTGAAGCCTCTAAGTGGTCGGTTTTATCGAATTAAAATCTGGACTCAGAAATGTTATCAGTTTTGGTTAAAAGATTTGTTGAAATTAAATAAAATAGTAAATCAATTTCTAAAAATACAAAATTCGTCGTGGTACATCCTAACACATATATATAAATATATCTAACTCGTTTTTTGCCAGAAAAATATTTAGAGTGGGTTTTTAGATTCATTTTGCCGACTCAAATTTGGGACAACATCAAGTGTTCTTGTTTTTAACTTTTAAGGCAAAATACCAACAAACAAGTGTATATATGAGAAGTAATGAACATACAATATAATGGTATGTAAATGAAATATAAGTAGGAAAACTGAGTTTTAAGGGTGCTTACAAAGATGATGTTGGAGGATGAACATAAAAGAAACACAAAACATTTAATGAATAAACCGTTAACCAAGCCTCCAAAATACCAATTTGTGCTAGTCCAATGAAAAAAAGACCAAGTTTTCTTGCTTTTCTTCTCCTTTCCATGTGAGCCGTGAGTTTGTATGTGTATGTGAGTGTTTGAGTTTGGGTTGAAGTGTGAATAAACTAGATACAAGTTCAAGTTTAAGTAAAGTTTAATTTGGTTGGTCTTAAAGCCCCTTTAGGACACAATAATAACTCGTTAGTCATTTTTGGTATATTGAGTGTAAGTGTGTGTGTTTGGCTGCGTAAGAAGGATCAAGACAAGCATGGGATGTTTTCTTGATATTCTACATGGTCACAAGATAATTTGTATGAAGAGTTAAGCATAATTGGAGATGTAGTGAAATAAGATAAAAAGTGAAATGAATTCTTTCTTCTTTGGGGTAAGGGACGGCCAAGGCAAAGGGAGTAAGAAAAAATGAATTAAACTTTGAATTATAATCATACTAGGTAGATTTTAAGGCCGTGCTAAGCACGGCCCTGAAAAATTAATATTTTCATCTTACGTTTTATTTCAGTTGTCTATATAAAATAATGAAAAAGTTTGGTTTTGTTCCACTGGGTTTTCCTGACAAGGTTTTTAATGATGCAGCAATTCCTAAGTGTATTAATAATATGGACATCCAAGAGGGAGTGTTATGGATAATAATTAGTGGATATCCATATAACTCATAAGATGCCCATGACCCAATTAGCTTTTGTAATCTCCTACATTATTTATCAATTGAAGAATACTTTTCATTCCTTCAACTCTTGTTCACAACAGATTTATGACATGTACAACTTAAAATGATAATAATCTTATTACTCTTATAGTGTGATAACATATACAATAAAATATGAGACAATATGTTAAAGATTCATCAAATGACTTGTATCATAGTAATGCCTCATATTGTGTGATAACATCATCTCTGAATAAATAATTATGGGTTCAAATCCTTTTTAAAACATATGAAATAAGTGTAATAAGTGTATATATTATGTGACAGTTGGTTTTTCTTCAGAAAAATAAATAATTAAAGATTCATCGCATATATGTGGATTTCCAAAATATTGCTAATTAAAAGAATTTTTCTTACGTGTTGTTTTAGAAGTGTAAATTGACAAATAGAGTAAAAGAAAAGTAAAAATAGTCTATGGACAATGATGTTTAATTGTTTGCCTAGTACTCCTATTACCCAACCCATCAAGCCATTTATTGTCCTATTTGACTGCTTTCATTCTTTGATTTTAAATCCACAACTTACAACTGTTGTCTTGTTGAGACATAATATTGTAGAGATAATAAACGATAAAAGAGAACTAATTTTAAATCTTGAAGAATAGACAAGAAATCTTGCAATATCCAACATGCAATATTTCAACACACGTACCCGACCATATTATTCAAATCCTTATTTTCTTCCTTTCCTATTTGGCCAGCCTAATATGATTTAACTTATGGTATTAGAAATAGTAATACTCATTTACAAAAAAATAAATAGGCCAATAAAATTGTGACTCATGACATTTAAGCTAAAAAACATTAGTTTTCCATTTCTTATATATATATATATCTATATATATATATATATATATATATATATATATATATATATATATATAAAGATTTAGTTATCTTTCACTATATTATATTGATGGTTCTTTTAAATACTTCTTTTCACGACGTTCTATCAAACATAAAATGCCACATTACATGTCAAACGTGTCTTCAACAAAAACTTAACTCACGAGCTATTGGTTAATAAACTCACTCAGATACTACTAAGCTTAAGATTGTTTGATTTGCGCGTATAACTCTTATCTCTTATTCATTTATTTGGCTTTTGACGTCTTTTATATAAATTAAAATCCATAATTGTATCTTATGTATTATTTTAGGGAGAGATTATTAGGAGGGGTCCTTATAATATAACCCTTTTATTTTAAGTTGCTATGTTATCTTTTCTGTGAGGTAACAAGATTCATTAGTCCTCGCGTTGCGGCTGACAACAAAGATACGCGTGGGTGAAAAAAACATATGTTTATTGATTTTTTGAAGTTTGAAATACTACTCATTTTGTTGGATTTTCTAAAACAATGTTATTCTTGACATTTATGCTAGTCATGTATTAATAGTAAAGTCATGTGCTCGATTCTTAAAAGAGACATGTGTCAGCCATCTATATATATATATGGGACTAAGCATGACACATAGATAATGCTTACTAGGCACAATAATGATGACATGGAGCATCATTTGATGAGGTGGAAATGGTGACTAGGCACTACATCCGACTACATTTAAAAAAAATGTCCCTCACAAGATTCGAACTCTGGTCATGACGCCAAGAAACAAACGACCCAACCAATGGAGCAATGCACTAATTGTGATACAAGTTTCAGTCCCAAATTAATATTCAATAAAGTGTTTTACCATTTTCTTTATTATTCAATGGCCATACTTGAATCGTTGACCAAATTAAATTAACTCACATCTGTCATTTTATCATCCTCTTCCCCATAACTGACACTCCTCATTTACTCAATCTTTTCCACAATTAACTTCATTATTTAGGGCATCATATTTCGAATTTCAAAATGCAAACACAAAACGCCTCATTAATATTATCTCCAAAAACTTTGGTCATCATGTTTACTTTCAAAGAAAAACGTTTGATCTAAAATTCAATTTCAAACCCATTCACCAATCTCATTATTTTCTATTCAATTTCTCACTCCTAAATTCTTTCAAAAGTTTGTATATTGTATTCTAATCGAAATTTTTTAAATGGAATCCATAAACCCACCCAAATATCCGACTACATCATCCACTCAATCCTCACCGCTTCGAGTCATCTTTTTGAGGTAATCTTTATCCGATTTGCTCGATTGAATTGAATTAGGTTAATTGGTCAATATTGATGTATGACGATCTAGGGACTATTTTTGTTTGCAAATATGAATTTTAATTATTGATAGTTTTGAAATCAACAATGTCTTATATGAGGTGACTATATCACCCTGTATTGACACTTTTGATTTCAGTTTTCTTATCAAATTCATATTGTTTAAATAGCTTATCATGTTGGCAATTGGTGGCATTTATGTTGTAATAAATTTGTGGCATGATTCTACTGTTTCAAATAAAGTAAAGACAAAATGTTCATGGTTGCGAAAATGGACAGTTTTCGTGTTAAAGATTGAATCTTGGTGTGTTTTATAAGGTTTGTGCTTATTGGGTTTTTGTTGTTTCTTTTGGTGTTTTTGTTATAGGTCATGTATATATTATCCGCATTCTAGGCATTTGTACGTGAAGTATCCCTTTGCGACTATGTAACATAAAAGCTATTGTAAATGGGTGAGTTTAATACTCTAATTGCTTTTGTAACGGTTAACCAAGCGCATTAAAGACTATGAAAAAATAAAATTGTTGTATTCCTCTATGGTTATAAGTTGTAACATTTTCGATGAATACGCGGTTAAACTTGTGTCACCTATCACCCTGATGTAACATGCTTCCACCACACATATGTGACCATATCTAAAACGTTGATCAACAAGCATTATTTACATATTATGCAGAATTATGGCTTCAATTATAACTTTCATTTTAGATTAGCTTTACACCTAATCGATATTTTTATAGGCGATATGTCGCAATATCTTTTTAGTAAGTATCGATCAACAGAACGATACCGGATAACAATGCCTGCAGAAGAGAATGGGCTTCTGGGGTAGTAAACTTTCTGTGGTATATTTCTAAGCACATCTTCTATCACCGTCTTTTATTTATTAGCTTTTTATCACAAGCATGTTATGAAATACTGCATGATTTCGTGGTGTCACCGTAAATAATTCAGGAAAGTGGTAAACAACCAAACAAATGAATTCATTGACCATTCTTCTCGCCATTAGATACCAATGGTTTGTATGAAATTCTTTGCTCTTAGCATTTCTCAATTCCTGATTTGTAGTAATCCTATTATAGGTACCATCATGATACCTTAGTCCGATGTATCTCGAAAGGGGTGTTTGGCTACTTCTTCGGTAAGCCAAACACCCTTGATCAGCTGAAAGGGTGTTGTTTCCGTTTAGTCCCATATTTGGATTCGAGCATGCACCTCTTTTGTTATTGGTTGAATTTACCATGAATATGGCCAAGTTGAAAGCACAAATTTCTTAGATTTAACTACTATAGGAATTGTTCTTTATATGTGTCTACGAAAATAGCATGTTAATTGTATTTATCATCTAAATTAAGCTCACTTTTTATACCTTTTTGTCTTACATAAATAGTGGCATCGACAATTGAATTTGCATGGTGATGTTGTTTGTTTATTTTACAGGTGTACTAATGGTTTGACTAATGCCAAAGACTTGTTTATGTTAGCTAATAAGGAGGTAATTAGTTGAACCTATCTTATAAAATCATTAGCTCCACTATGTTTTCAAATGTGCATGTTACCACAGATGCCTTAACTCTCTTAAAAAGATTACTTATTGCAAGACCTTTACGACCAATAATGTATCCACAATTTTTCTAACAATTCATTTACCAAAATTCCATATGATGCATTGGGCCTTTTGCCTTTTTAATGAGTGGTTATTTGTTACAGTATATATGTGTTATAGGTTAGCAATAAGTGATGTTTATTATACAATGAATACTCTAACTACAATTCTTTCTAATACTTCACCTTTTTAAAGATTGGTTGGTTGGCCATATTCAAGAACAAATCAATATGGACCATTTCGAAACAATTTGTTTTAATATGGTTCGATACAAACCACTAAAGTGACATACAATCAATTTGAGTATCATCTTTATAAAATGGTCAATAATGTTACATCTTACTTATGTTTTCTCATTATATATTGATGTGAACATGTAGTCTAAAACCTCTCAGAATTATAAAAGTATACTATTCTTATGCCCACAACTTTACAGAAAATTATGGTCGTACCAAAGGACCTACACACTGTAAGTTTCTATTGACGGCGAAAGTCTTGGTACAAGCTTTAACTATATGAAAATAACCAAAGAAAAAAATTCAAGCCATATATCCTACCATTTGGTTTACGTTACCTGATTATATGGCCCAATTCTAAATACAATTAATATTTTTTTTAAATTTTCTCAGTATTTGTTTGAATTTTTAAAAATTCCTTTTAGTCTATGAGAAGGTTAAGCCTCTTAGACATTTTCGGACGGACAATATTTTCGGCTATAGTTATATGTAGAAAAGCTAAAGATATTGATCCAGTCCATTGTTATAATTAATCTAGCCAACTAGAGATGTAAATTATTAAGTGTTGTAACTGCAACTTAAACAAATGTGGTAGGTCCTTAATGCAACAGCAACCCTTACAATGAGTGGATATGTTGGCTCCTTGGCAGAATTATTTGCTCTTGAACGTGAAACACACCGGTCTGAAAAGGATCTTAAGACACTAGAGTATTGGGTCATTGTCTCCAACGTAGTTTATAATTTCCTTTTCCAGTATCATAGCACTAATAATTTTATATAACCAGCTACCACCCTCAATTTGTATCACTGCAGATGCTTGAAAAGCTTGCCACTGTTCAATACAAACTTAAGCAGAGAGCGATGTCAACACCATATAGGGAACAGGTAATATCAGTCGATTAAAACACGTGTTCCATTATAGTATAATGGCTATTTCAATTTAGTAAAATTTCAAGTATGTTTTTTTGGTAAGTACTCCCAAACATCCCGTAAAATTTCATGATTGATCTACTTCCATGTATGTGTGTGTAAAATAATCTAGAATTGTTGTCTCCAATCGTGACATCACTTAAGGTAAAGCGTTATCAGGATTGTTGAATTTTCATATGATAGGTCATCGTAGACATGGGTTTGATGTTCATGTATCCCCTACCCTAATCATGGATGAGAAATTAAACTTTATGTTCTTTCTTCATAAGATATCAAGTCACTCAAGGTGACATCTTCAATACGAGAGGAGGTGAATGTCGAGACTGTAATAGAGGTAACTTTTCTATCTTTAACTATACGATATTCTATAATTAGTTTTCATGGTTATAAGAAGTATTTTATTACCTTTAGGATAGTCATGTCTCGGGAATTTCTCAATGTGGCACATTAGCATCGGAGGAAGTGATATCCAAAACAATAGTAATGGTAACTTTTCTATCACTAACTCAATGATAGGCTCTAAGTAGATTTCATGGTTATTTATGCCATTCAAATTAAACAAAGATAGTTTATGTCTCGGTTTGTCTCGCTATGACCATTAACAAAAGTCAATGGCAAACATTCTCGCAGGTTGGTTTGTTTCTTCAAAAGTCAATTTCTCACATGGTCAACTATATGTGGTCAAAAAGTCACGAGCAAGAAAGAATTGAATGTTCTCTTTTGTGACAAAGACGAAAACTACTCAAACTCGACAACAAATGTCGTTTATAAAGAAGTTTTGTTTCGTATTTGACTAATAAAGAAGTTTTGTATTCAAACGATATCATTGCTTTATATAGATTTTCTTACATGATATGTATATCGCCAATATTGCCCCATTTTTAAGCTTTTCAATTCTAATTTACGATTGCTTCTTACATTTTAGAATTCAATATGTCTTATTATGAAGCTAGCCCGCCCATTCGGGCGGGCTATGAAGCTAGTTAGGGATATAAGGTGATTAAACATGTCAACAATTATCCTTTGTTGAAAAAACGAAAGGAAAGAAAAAGTTAGGCATAACGATTAGTCTGATTTAGTATTTGTGTAAATTATTTTTAAAACATAAAAACCTTTTCTCTTACTATAATGGAGTAATAAATACTCCGTATAACAATTACTATATATATACATCGAGCAACAGTGTTTGTAAATGCAAACATTAATTGACAACTTTCAAAAGTTGGCGAAAATAGTCTCTGAGGTTTAAGTGTCGTTGCAAAGTAAGTCCAAGTTGGCAAAAATAGTCCCTAAGGTTTAAGTGTCGCTGCAAAGTAAGTCCTTTATAGCAATTTGGCAAAAATAGTCCCTATCCAAATTCACGGCTACAAAAGCAATACCGCTGCATCGCGCGGGTTCCCATACTCGTTATTTACTATAAAGAAGGCTTTTTTCACTTAACAAAAGTTGAAAGACGGTAGCAGTGAAAGATCTATTTCGTTTACTCCGTAGTCTAACACTTATGTTGAGATTTCTTTTCATAATTCTAAAAACATTTTCATTAATTACATAAATTAAAATATTTTGTAAATAGACAATTAAATCATGCTCCATACCCATGTCATTTTAGTGACCTACTCCATTTCATCATAAATGCCTTTCTTCTCTATTGTCTATGTCCACTCAAATCAACTACTCTTACTCTCTTTTTCTTCTTCTTTACAGTAACATATATAGAGTACAGTTTGGCTAGTACTAAGAGGGCACGGTGAGGGACAATAAAACACACGCCATTGGTCCTCTTCTTTCTTTTGGCGCCGCCAAAATCATACCACCGAACATGTTATTCGCTCGCCAATTGCACCATCGCCATTCAAATGGCTGGTGCCATTCGTTTGTGTTTTTTTTTTTTTTTTTTTTTTTTTGAGTGAATGTTGGATATTTTGTGGGACCCAATAATATGTTATTGGTGTGTTATGAGGGAGGGGTGTTTTAGTTATTGGTGTGTTATTGGGAGGAGATGATGTGGCGCTGATGTGGCATACCAATAACGTGTTATTCGTATGCACGATACCTTGCACTCTAAGATTACAGTGACATTGAAAATGAATGGTTGTATGTGTTGACCAATTGAAAAACTCACTCAATATAATTATCATATTTTTTGACACATATTATAGCTTCCCAAAGTAATATGCTATCTATATTTTACACTTAGCAAATTTTTGGTGGTACAATCTATCCTTTACGTTGCTTTCTTTATTTTACATCTTTTTTCTATCGTCGTCAATGTAACATTAACAATCATGCGTGATTTGTTATCTTCAAAATTTCATGTTTGTCAATACATATTATGAATTCCACCACCACCACTATAGGGCACCATCATGAACCACTATAACAAAATACACAACATCAAAATAAACCACTAACAAAATCAAACATTAAAATTATAAGCAAAAACATAATTTGTGCATCCATGGTTGATATAACACACTTACAAACACATAGACCAAATGGCACACGGTGACACAAAAACGCCATTTTTTTAGAATCTGTACATGATGTGTTACAAAATTAAACATCTCTAAGCCACGTGAAAGAAAAACACACAAAAAATCCAGACAAATACATTGAACAAACAAATAAATAAAGTAGTTTCATAGATCTAAATATAAGATGAAGATAAAGAGCACACAACAAAACCCATTAAAAGAACTAAAAAATGCTCTCACAACACCACCCTCTTGTCACTTTACAGCCAAAAAACAAGATAGATTTTTGCACTTGGGGTTTTCACCTACAAAGTACATAAGACATGTTTCAAAATCTTATAAAAATATATGATATAGCAACATGATCTGATCATCAAAAAGTTTACAGAAACACAAACACATTTTGTATATGATATCTTGAAAACCCCAAGTTTTCTTCAGTAAGTTGTGAAGACAATACCTTCATGTCTCCCAAGTCTGCTGAAAAGAACTCTCTTCATGAATAAACTTAACAGCCGAATAGTCCAAAGACCTAAATACATCGAGTTCGTTGTTCCGAGATGCGGCTTCTCAACTGTTCTCGAAAAATATTAACACGGGAAAAAAATAGTAAATATAAAGACGTCAAAAAAAAAAAGGCGTTTACCTTCTTTAATATGATCGACCAAGTGATGTAGCGGGAGGATCAGATTTTTATTGGGAGAAAATGAGAGAAGGAGATTAGGTAAATGTGAGTGATGGTAGATGTTGTGTTTAAAGTAAAAGAAAGATGAAGACTTTTATATTAGAAGAAAAGGTGTGTAATAGTAAGTTACTATTCTTGGACACGTGTAATTTTTTTGAGCCTCACAGTAACCTTCACATCTTCGATTATAGTATAGGTAGATATGTATGTATCTATGCATAAAGTAAGGTGGTAAGGTTATTTCATGCATGCAAATGATGTAAGCGTGAAACGTAGATGTTTTACATAATTTGTAATTTAAAATATATAAACACATAAAACATGATTGTAAAAGCCATATAATACATAAACGTAGATTAGACTTTTTTTATGCTAGTTAATGTTTAGAATCATTCTTCGGGTTACGCGATCTGACTTAACGGTTATACGTAAAAGTGAAATTTTAAGTATCCACAGTAAATAGTTTCGAGCTTAAGGTTGAGTAAGGACCTGAAAAATGTGGGTTGTTATAGTTGATCTTTCAAATTTATGTTTGGATAAAAAGAGTACAAAGATATTTCGTAATAAACTTTAGAGTAAATTACATAAATGGTCGCGACGGTTTGTCGATTTTTTCACATTTAGTCACTGAATTTTTTTTGACAATTTCAGTCATTAAGGTTTTTAAATTGTTACAGATTCAGTCCAATTGCATTACATAAATGGTGTGATTTTGCTAAAATTACATAAATGGTCACTGAAGTTGACTAAATCTGTAATAATTTAAACCTTAATGTGAACTTGTCAAAAAAAAAGTTCAGTGATTAAATGTGAAAAAATCACAAACCATAGTTGTTACGCCCCGATTCCTGGTTTGACCGGAAACTACTCGATTTTTTAAAATTTTAACGCAGAACATTTGACTATTTATTTTCATCATTTAAACTCTTCAATAAAAGACAAGACTATGACATTTGAACGTTAACAAATCTTTGTTATAACATGTACTCGATTACTTTTCAAAACAATGGCACAAGATTATAACAAAACATCATTTTGTTGTTGTAATACGGGTCGCCGTCGTCGCCTTATAAGCTGCGACGTCGTCACCCTTTAATCCGTGACTCAAAACACATTTCAGATTTAACATGCGACGGCTCAAGGGATTTTAAACCTGACGCCGTCTCAACGGGTCCGGACGCCGTCACCACAAAACTGTGACGCATAGGAATGGCAATGGGGCGGGGCGGCCATCCCCATCCCCAAACCCGATTACAAAAATCATCCCGAAACTCGCCCCAATCCCCATTGGGGCTCTTATCGGGACGCCCCGTTGGGGCAAGATGCTCCCCCAAACCCGCCCCATTCTTCATTAGGGTCTTATCGGGTTGTCTTTTTCAAGTGCGGTGCTCCATCATACTTGTATTGTTATTTGTTTTTTCTTATTTTTACACTAGTAACAATATGATTTTATGAAATATGTTTAAACGTAGAGGGGGGGGTGAATACGTTTCCGTTTCAAACTTAAAACTTTTGTATCAAATATAGTATAAACCATTGCATTTGCTAATCTCGACGCGAGGATGCATTTAACGCATTACGGCATGTAAGGCCAACCCCTTGACATCACATAAGATTCCGCAAGATTAATGGTTCATTATAAATCAAGTTTCACCATTATTAGTCCTTGCTTTTTTCTTGATCAAGCGTGTCATAATACGTAAAGTGTTGAATATAGTTTGTGACTATATGAAAGACCAAGTATGCATCACAAACATAGACATCAACCACATAGAAAATAAACAAAGTAATGCAAGAATAAAAGTAAAGCGATAAGTAAAAGGATAGACAAACCAACACGAGGATTTATAATGGTTCGGCTACAAGGTCACCTTCCTTGCCCTACTCCACTCCCCGAGTCACCTACTCGAGTTCGTAATCACTACACCAATCTCCTTATGGCAGAGAAGCCTTCACAACGTCACTTAACCTTTTTCCGATACAAAGCTAAATACCGAGTTCTTTCACACCAAGGCGAACCACACCTAACACAACGTCGCCTACCCTTTATACGGTGCTAGGCTAACCACCGAGTTCTTTCACACCTTAGGAGAACTAATCCTTCACAACGTCGCCTACCCTTTATAAGGTACTAGGCTAAGTACCTAGTTCTTTCATACCTTAGGAGAACTAATCCTTCACAACGTCGCCTACCCTTTATTAGGTACTAGGCTAAGCACCTAGTTCCATTACTATGGAGGAACTACTACCCTTCACGACACAACACCTAATCTTAAGGAGATCCACTCCTTGTTACAACACCATCAAGGATATCACCATCCTTGGATCTAAACAAATACTATATGTATAACGATGCACCTCATCGATTATACGACCTAGGCATTCTTCACTAATGCTATTTACACGATCCTTCAGCACCTTTCACTAATGCCTTTGATGAGTGTCTAAATACTCATCATTTTTGTACAATCTAAACTGCAAAATCATCTGAAAACACTCAAAAATGCATCAAAATGATAAAAATATCACAAATCAGTGTTTTATGTGTTTTAAATGCAAAAATATCAAAAACAGATGAAAAATGATTCAAGTTTGCAAAATTGGCAGTTTTAGTCCCCCAAGTTTTAAAAGTTGTCAAATCTAGTCCCTGGAATTCAAAAATGTGTAGTTTTATCATTCAAGGTCCCTGAAATATTCTAAGTTGTTAAAATTGGTCCTTGAATGATTCTTTGGTCAAATGGCGGAAAAGGTCCTTAAACTTTGAAAAATTGCAAAATTAGTCCTTGGATATTTTAAAATGGAATTTTATGCAAAAGTTATCCTTGTACTATCAAAGTTTGTCAAAATTAGTCCTTGTGATAAGTTTGGAAATTTGGCAAGATCAGTCCTTCAAGTTTGGTAAATTTGCAATTCTAGTCCTTGTGTTAACATATACCAAACCGGACCCTTATTAATATATCAAGCCCAAATCCAATCCAACAACCAGCTGGCCCAACCTTAGCCCAACACCTTGACCCTTGACCCTTTGGCTTGACCCTTGAGGTAGGTCAGAATACATTTTGATCCCTGTCACAATCCATTTTGACCCCCCACTACACCAACTCCTTATGGCGGAGAAGCCTTCACAACGTCACTTAACCTTTTTCCGGTACAAAGCTAAATACCGAGTTCTTTCACACCAAGGCGAACCACACCTAACACAACGTCTCCTACCCTTTATACGGTGCTAGGCTAACCACCGAGTTCTTTCACACCTTAGGAGAACTAATCCTTCACAACGTCGCCTACCCTTTATAAGGTACTAGGCTAAGTACCTAGTTCTTTCACACCTTAGGAGAACTAATCCTTCACAACGTCGCCTACCCTTTATTAGGTACTAGGCTAAGCACCTAGTTCCATTACTATGGAGGAACTACTACCCTTCACGCACACACACCTAATCTTAAGGATATCCACTCCTTGTTACAACACCATCAAGGATATCACCATCCTTGGATCTAAACAAATACTATATGTATAACGATGCACCTCATCGATTATACGACCTAGGCATTCTTCACTAATGCTATTTACACGATCCTTCAGCACCTTTCACTAATGCCTTTGATGAGTGTCTAAATACTCATCATTTTTGTACAATCTAAACTGCAAAATCATCCGAAAACACTCAAAAAATGCATCAAAATGATAAAAATATCACAAATCAGTGTTTTATGTGTTTTAAATGCAAAAATATCAAAAACAGATGAAAAATGATTCAAGTTTGCAAAATTGGCAGTTTTAGTCCCCAAGTTTTAAAAGTTGTCAAATCTAGTCCCCTGAATTCAAAATGTGTAGTTTTATCATTCAAGGTCCCTGAAATATTCTAAGTTGTTAAAATTGGTCCTTGAATGATTCTTTGGTCAAATGGCTGAAAAAGGTCCTTAAGCTTTGAAAAATTGCAAAATTAGTCCTTGGATATTTTAAAATGGAATTTTATGCAAAAGTTATCCTTGTACTATCAAAGTTTGTCAAAATTAGTCCTTGTGATAAGTTTGGAAATTTGGCAAGATCAGTCCTTCAAGTTTGGTAAATTTGCAATTCTAGTCCTTGTGTTAACATATACCAAACCGGACCCTTATTAATATATCAAGCCCAAATCCAATCCAACAACCAGCTGGCCCAACCTTAGCCCAACACCTTGACCCTTGACCCTTTGGCTTGACCCTTGAGGTAGGTCAGAATACATTTTGATCCCTGTCACAATCCATTTTGACCCCCCACTACACCAACTCCTTATGGCGGAGAAGCCTTCACAACGTCACTTAACCTTTTTCCGGTACAAAGCTAAATACCGAGTTCTTTCACACCAAGGCGAACCACACCTAACACAACGTCTCCTACCCTTTATACGGTGCTAGGCTAACCACCGAGTTCTTTCACACCTTAGGAGAACTAATCCTTCACAACGTCGCCTACCCTTTATAAGGTACTAGGCTAAGTACCTAGTTCTTTCACACCTTAGGAGAACTAATCCTTCACAACGTCGCCTACCCTTTATTAGGTACTAGGCTAAGCACCTAGTTCCATTACTATGGAGGAACTACTACCCTTCACGACACAACACCTAATCTTAAGGAGATCCACTCCTTGTTACAACACCATCAAGGATATCACCATCCTTGGATCTAAACAAATACTATATGTATAACGATGCACCTCATCGATTATACGACCTAGGCATTCTTCACTAATGCTATTTACACGATCCTTCAGCACCTTTCACTAATGCCTTTGATGAGTGTCTAAATACTCATCATTTTTGTACAATCTAAACTGCAAAATCATCTGAAAACACTCAAAAATGCATCAAAATGATAAAAATATCACAAATCAGTGTTTTATGTGTTTTAAATGCAAAAATATCAAAAACAGATGAAAAATGATTCAAGTTTGCAAAATTGGCGCTTTTAGTCCCCAAGTTTTAAAAGTTGTCAAATCTAGTCCTGGAATTCAAAATGTGTAGTTTTATCATTCAAGGTCCCTGAAATATTCTAAGTTGTTAAAATTGGTCCTTGAATGATTCTTTGGTCAAATGGCTGGAAAAGGTCCTTAAGCTTTGAAAAATTGCAAAATTAGTCCTTGGATATTTTAAAATGGAATTTTATGCAAAAGTTATCCTTGTACTATCAAAGTTTGTCAAAATTAGTCCTTGTGATAAGTTTGGAAATTTGGCAAGATCAGTCCTTCAAGTTTGGTAAATTTGCAATTCTAGTCCTTGTGTTAACATATACCAAACCGGACCCTTATTAATATATCAAGCCCAAATCCAATCCAACAACCAGCTGGCCCAACCTTAGCCCAACACCTTGACCCTTGACCCTTTGGCTTGACCCTTGAGGTAGGTCAGAATACATTTTGATCCCTGTCACAATCCATTTTGACCCCCCACTACACCAACTCCTTATGGCGGAGAAGCCTTCACAACGTCACTTAACCTTTTTCCGGTACAAAGCTAAATACCGAGTTCTTTCACACCAAGGCGAACCACACCTAACACAACGTCTCCTACCCTTTATACGGTGCTAGGCTAACCACCGAGTTCTTTCACACCTTAGGAGAACTAATCCTTCACAACGTCGCCTACCCTTTATAAGGTACTAGGCTAAGTACCTAGTTCTTTCATACCTTAGGAGAACTAATCCTTCACAACGTCGCCTACCCTTTATTAGGTACTAGGCTAAGCACCTAGTTCCATTACTATGGAGGAACTACTACCCTTCACGACACAACACCTAATCTTAAGGAGATCCACTCCTTGTTACAACACCATCAAGGATATCACCATCCTTGGATCTAAACAAATACTATATGTATAACGATGCACCTCATCGATTATACGACCTAGGCATTCTTCACTAATGCTATTTACACGATCCTTCAGCACCTTTCACTAATGCCTTTGATGAGTGTCTAAATACTCATCATTTTTGTACAATCTAAACTGCAAAATCATCCGAAAACACTCAAAAAATGCATCAAAATGATAAAAATATCACAAATCAGTGTTTTATGTGTTTTAAATGCAAAAATATCAAAAACATATGAAAAATGATTCAAGTTTGCAAAATTGGCAGTTTTAGTCCCCAAGTTTTAAAAGTTGTCAAATCTAGTCCCCGAATTCAAAATGTGTAGTTTTATCATTCAAGGTCCCTGAAATATTCTAAGTTGTTAAAATTGGTCCTTGAATGATTCTTTGGTCAAATGGCGGAAAAGGTCCTTAAACTTTGAAAAATTGCAAAATTAGTCCTTGGATATTTTAAAATGGAATTTTATGCAAAAGTTATCCTTGTACTATCAAAGTTTGTCAAAATTAGTCCTTGTGATAAGTTTGGAAAGTTGGCAAGATCAGTCCTTCAAGTTTGGTAAATTTGCAATTCTAGTCCTTGTGTTAACATATACCAAACCGACCCTTATTAATATATCAAGCCCAAATCCAATCCAACAACCAGCTGGCCCAACCTTAGCCCAACACCTTGACCCTTGACCCTTTGGCTTGACCCTTGAGGTAGGTCAGAATACATTTTGATCCCTGTCACAATCCATTTTGACCCCCCACTACACCAACTCCTTATGGCGGAGAAGCCTTCACAACGTCACTTAACCTTTTTCCTGCATAAAGCTAAATACCGAGTTCCTTCACACCAAGGCTAACCACACCTAACACAACGTCGCCTACCCTTTATACGGTGCTAGGCTAACCACCGAGTTCTTTCACACCTTAGGAGAACTAATCCTTCACAACGCCGCCTACCCTTTATAAGGTACTAGGCTAAGTACCTAGTTCTTTCATACCTTAGGAGAACTAATCCTTCACAACGTCGCCTACCCTTTATTAGGTACTAGGCTAAGCACCTAGTTCCATTACTATGGAGGAACTACTACCCTTCACGACACAACACCTAATCTTAAGGAGATCCACTCCTTGTTACAACACCATCAAGGATATCACCATCCTTGGATCTAAACAAATACTATATGTATAACGATGCACCTCATCGATTATACGACCTAGGCATTCTTCACTAATGCTATTTACACGATCCTTCAGCACTGTCACAATTCTCAATTTCCGGTCATTTCTCATACTCCATATTCATCATTTCATAACGGTTCGTGCATGGTTTTGCATTTTTCATTAAACGTTTATTTTCTTATTAAATATACGCTATCGCGTAAGTTATTATTTTGAACATTTAATCGGATACTTCCAAAAATGATCCCGACATATTTTTATACTTACATTTAGTTTATAAAAAAAATATTTTGAGTTTACCTAGTGTTTTGAATTTATTTTGTATATAAATCGTTAAATTTATATTATTACGACGTTTTTCTTAAAAACTACACGATAATTATTATTTCACTCAAATTTTGCAAGAAATGTATTTTATAATTTTTATGACTTCATTTTTATTTTATCTTGACCCGTGAAAATCTATTTTTATCTAACGCCACTTTAAATATTCAAATGTGTATACAACTTACTAATATTACTTAACAATACTACAAATTACTACTTACTTCCAAGTAACTTTACATTTACTTACACTTACACATTTATAAACATAATAAATAAAAAGAAAAGAAAAGAAAAGATATGTATTATTAAATGTATCATTCACCTAAAGATTTGCTAAGATATTTTACTTATATAAGTCTACACTCCAAGACTTTACACATACAACACATTCATCTCAATAATTCAAAGTGTGAAGTCAAGCTATTCTCCTCTCTTTTTCTTCTCAAAAATCCGGCCACACCATTGTTATAGTAAGGAGGATCACAAAAATTTTCTAATCAAGTTCTACACAACCTAGATACACTCTTGTTTTAGGTTTTGAAATAAAAACCTAGGGTGTTTAAGCTTAATCCTTGATCATAAACCTCATCAAGTAACTTGTAAGCATGAAACTTCATCTCTTACTTTTTCATATATATTTTTCATACATTTTCATGAAGTCCTCATGGTCATATTTGATTTGTTGTGGTTTTATTCATTATCATCCAAGATTATCACCCATATGTACTATATAAATATTTATAACAATCATGTGCTAGTTAAAAGTTTATAAAAATGAGAAGTTTGAAAATGGATCATCAAAGTCTAGTTGTGGTTTTTGGAGGAAATGGTTACATAAATTTTATATATGTTTATTTAAGTTTGTATATATATTTTTAGCCTCACAATGAATATTTATTTTGGTTATGATCAAATGAAGTTGTTTTACTAGTAGGATTGGTGATGAGTAGATTAAGGGATTTTTGTGGTGAAGTTGTGGTTAAACAAGTAGATAAAAATGGTAAAGTTTAAAATAAGCTGCCGAAGCCGAAATTTATAATTTTTCCGAAAAGTTAGTCATTTTTATAAGTTCTATTAAAGATTTAGAAAATAGATTTTTAGTTATGGACGTGGCCTTTTGAACGGACTAAAACGGAGTTATAACGAAAAAGATATGTGGTTTTAAAGTTACGATTTAAAAACTACCATTTTCCGGAAAGTGTACATGCAGTCCCGATTTTCAACTGACCAAACAGTGTCCTTAAACTTTCTGTGAAATCTCCAAAGTTTAAAAATATATTAGTACACTTAATTACCTTCGCGTGGATATAAAGAACTTGAAAAACGGACTTAAAACGAGTGAGTTATGGTTAACCGAACTTTGAGTCGGAAACGTGCTGAAAACACTATTCACAGCATTAGTATGCTGTCAGGATTTTAATCAAGGTTTTGAGGGCCTAAACGGACGTTTCGGGGGAAACGGACCTTAAAACGAGTTAGTTTTCCTATGTATATATTACTTCAAGTCTAATGTAAACCGATTTTTCAATTACTAAAACCGTTACATAGTTTTAACTACATTTTCACCATTTTCTCAAAAGTAATTATTTTTGACATGGAACCTCACACATTCGAAAGTAACAATATTTTTATATAACTAGTTCTCAAGTGGCATATTGGGTGATACGTTTTCAAATCATGCATTCACGACAACATATCATAACTCAAGTCATAACATTCATTTTAGGTCGCGATAGTTTTCGAGCCTCATTTTCGTGCACTTCATTTTGTTAGCATATCAATCACACCAGGTGAGTTCGTAGCCCCACTTTCTATTACGTATTTGTCTTACAAACTCTTTGGGGGAGATACATGCTCAACTACTTACTTTCACTATCACAAATATTCTAAACTTTGACATATTACTGTGAGTTTTCATAGCCCCACTTTCTATTAATTGTTTACAAACTTTTAGGGGAGATACATGCTCAAACTATTTTCATTTACTTTCACAAGTACTTTAAACTCTTACATATTACTGTGAGTTCATACCCCGCTTTTACTCGTTTAAATTCCTATATACTATTTGGGGCGAGATATATGCTTATTTATCCAAACATTTAAACTCTTTTGACAAACAACATTACCTATACTTTAGACTTGATTATGCTTTTATACTTGATTGCGTTATACTTGATTTCATATGCATATTTGGAACAAACATACAAGAATTAGTGGCTCCAAATTAAGTTGTTGGAAGGCTATTAATTTACAAACATCCCAAGCATTTATATGTTGGAAGGCCATTAATTTGGATACAGTACCCAACGCGGCGTCGTTGGAGGAACACCCCAACATTTATATGTTGGAAGGCCATTTATATGGATACAGCCCAACGTGAGCGTTGGAGGAACATCCCAACACGAGTTGTTGGAAGACCCTTGTGGTGACATTTATACTTTTAACTACTATGATACATGCATACATGATTGACATACTATTTTTAGCAGTGGGTTGTAAACACACAAAGGTTGCAAGTTTTGTATGGGCTGGACTTGGAACCGAGTGGATTCTGATGCCTTTGCTTTATGCGAACTATTTTAAATGACCAAAAGCTTTGCCTTTGTTACATGAACGCTCTTTTAAGGCTTTACTTGTTAACCAAACTCTATGAACTCACCAACCTTTGTGTTGACACTTTTTAGCATGTTTTATCTCAGGTATCTAAGGCATTCACTTCATGGCATGCATGGACATATCATAGAGTCGCAGTGACGACGCACACATGGGATTTGTGCATTTTAAAACAACGTTTGGCTTGTAACAAACTTATTTCCGCACAAATTGATTTCTATTTGGGAACTACATTTTGTAAACTCTGATTATTTTAATGAATCAAGCGGTATTTTCAAAACGACACTTTAGGTCGTTCGATATAATCAGTAACTTTGATGCTATGACAGCTATCCCCAAGGTATTCCATTCCGCGCAAACAGGTAATTTGGGGTGTGATGTGATTGGTATCAAAGCATCGATTATAGAGAACTAGGTTGCATCATTGACCCTAGACTATAACCACATCATCATAGCATCTCATCATATCATTATAAGTGCACATTCTTTATACATGCGGACTTATGACTCAACACCAAACATCATATGAGTCGATTAGTCCAAGCATTGCATAGTTACTCCTAAATTATACATAGCCGGATCACCTATGTCTAATTCAGGAAGAATCATGCAATGAAGGGAGTAGTAGTCTCATATGTGTAAGCAATTCCGTAATCAAGCCAAATTTTCAAAAGATTTTCTTCAAACCACTTGTTTCAGCTTGATCCGGCGTTCTTGTTTGATGAGGTGCAAAGATCGAGCTAGAAACAAGTCGTTACCTAAACCGATTTAGCCTAATCGTATGACGGTTCTTGTTTGATGAGTTGTGGGATTAAGTAAAAATCGGTTACCAAAAAGCCTTTTAAAAATTTTGCTTGAGAATGGGAAAGCTTGTCTCATCGAGCCTAATCATAAGAAAGCATGTATTTAGGACGGAATTGCTCACGCATAGCACCGGAACGCATCCTTGTGGGACGAGTAACTCGTATGCATGAGCATTGACATAATCATATAGACCATACACAAGCATAAACTTTTAGAACCCTTGTCGAGGTTCGAACCATAGTATCATCGATTGAATCACGAGGACGTGATTCCTCCGACATGGGAAGAATGTCACAATTCTCAATTTTCGGTCATTTCTCATACTCCATATTCATCATTTCATAACGGTTCGTGCATGGTTTTGCATTTTTCATTAAACGTTTATTTTCTTATTAAATAAACGCTATCGCGTAAGTTATTATTTTGAACATTTAATCGGATACTTCCAAAAATGATCCCGACATATTTTTATACTTACATTTAGTTTATAAAAAATATATTTTGAGTTTACCTAGTGTTTTGAATTTATTTTGTATATAAATCGTTAAATTTATATTATTACGACGCTTTTCTTAAAACTACACGATAATTATTATTTCACTCAAATTTTGCAAGAAATGTATTTTTATAATTTTTATGACTTCATTTTTATTTTATCTTGACCCGTGAAAATCTATTTTTATCTAACGCCACTTTAAATATTCAAATGTGTATACAACTTACTAATATTACTTAACAATACTACAAATTACTACTTACTTCCAAGTAACTTTACATTTACTTACACTTACACATTTATAAACATAATAAATAAAAAGAAAAGAAAAGAAAAGATATGTATTATTAAATGTATCATTCACCTAAAGATTTGCTAAGATATTTTACTTATATAAGTCTACACTCCAAGACTTTACACATACAACACATTCATCTCAATAATTCAAAGTGTGAAGTCAAGCTATTCTCCTCTCTTTTTCTTCTCAAAAATCCGGCCACACCATTGTTATAGTAAGGAGGATCACAAAAATTTTCTAATCAAGTTCTACACAACCTAGATACACTCTTGTTTTAGGTTTTGAAATAAAAACCTAGGGTGTTTAAGCTTAATCCTTGATCATAAACCTCATCAAGTAACTTGTAAGCATGAAACTTCATCTCTTACTTTTTCATATATATTTTTCATACATTTTCATGAAGTCCTCATGGTCATATTTGATTTGTTGTGGTTTTATTCATTATCATCCAAGATTATCACCCATATGTACTATATAAATATTTATAACAATCATGTGCTAGTTAAAAGTTTATAAAAATGAGAAGTTTGAAAAATGGATCATCAAAGTCTAGTTGTGGTTTTGGAGGAAATGGTTACATAAATTTTATATATGTTTATTTAAGTTTGTATATATATTTTTAGCCTCACAATGAATATTTATTTTGGTTATGATCAAATGAAGTTGTTTTACTAGTAGGATTGGTGATGAGTAGATTAAGGGATTTTTGTGGTGAAGTTGTGGTTAAACAAGTAGATAAAAATGGTAAAGTTTAAAATAAGCGCTGAAGCGCTGTCGAAATTTATAATTTTTCCGAAAAGTTAGTCATTTTTATAAGTTTTATTAAAGATTTAGAAAATAGATTTTTAGTTATGGACGTGGCCTTTTGAACGGACTAAAACGGAGTTATAACGAAAAAGATATGTGGTTTTAAAGTTACGATTTAAAAACTACCATTTTCTCGAAAGTGTACATGCAGTCCCAATTTTCAACTGACCAAACAGTGTCCTTAAACTTTCTGTGAAATCTCCAAAGTTTAAAAATATATTAGTACACTTAATTACCTTCGCGTGGATATAAAGAACTTGAAAAGCGGACTTAAAACGAGTGAGTTATGGTTAACCGAACTTTGAGTCGAAAACGTGCTGAAAACACTATTCACAGCATTAGTATGCTGTCAGGATTTTTAATCAAGGTTTTGAGGGCCTAAACGGACGTTTCGGGGAAACGGACCTTAAAAACGAGTTAGTTTTCCTATGTATATATTACTTCAAGTCTAATGTAAACCGATTTTTCAATTACTAAAACCGTTACATAGTTTTAACTACATTTTCACCATTTTCTCAAAAGTAATTATTTTTGACATGGAACCGTCACACATTCGAGTAACAATATTTTTATATAACTAGTTCTCAAGTGGCATATTGGGTGATACGTTTTCAAATCATGCATTCACGACAACATATCATAACTCAAGTCATAACATTCATTTTAGGTCATGGATAGTTTTCGAGCTCACTTTCGTGCACTTCATTTTGTTAGCATATCAATCACACCGTGGTGAGTTCAGTAGCCCCACTTTCTAGTACGTATTTGTCTTACAAACTCTTTGGGGGAGATACATGCTCAACTACTTACTTTCACTATCACAAATATTCTAAACTTTGACATATTACCATGAGTTTTCATAGCCCCACTTTCTATTAATTGTTTACAAACTTTTAGGGGAGATACATGCTCAAACTATTTTCATTTACTTTCACAAGTACTTTAAACTCTTACATATTACTGTGAGTTCATACCCCGCTTTTACTCGTTTAAATTCCTATATACTATTTGGGGCGAGATATATGCTTATTTATCCAAACATTTAAACTCTTTTGACAAACAACATTACCTATACTTTAGACTTGATTGCGTTTTATACTTGATTGGGTTATACTTGATTTCATATGCATATTTGGAACAAACATACAAGAATTAGTGGCTCCAAATTAAGTTGTTGGAAGGCTATTAATTTACAAACATCCCAAAGATTTATATGTTGGAAGGCCATTAATTTGGATACAGTTCAACGTCGCGTCGTTGAGGAACATCCCAACATTTATATGTTGGAAGGCCATTTATATGGATACAGACCAACGTGAGCGTTGGAGGAACATCCCAACACGAGTTGTTGGAAGACCTTTGTGGTGACATTTATACTTTTAACTACTATGATACATGCATACATGATTGACATACTATTTTTAGCGGTGGGTTGTAAACACACAGGTTGCAAGTTTTGTATGGGCGGGACTTGGAACCGAGTGGATTTACGATGCCTTTGCTTTGCGAACTATTTTAAATGACCAAAAGCTTTGCCTTTGTTACATGAACGCTCTTTTAAGGCTTTACTTGTTAACCAAACTCTATGAACTCACCAACCTTTGTGTTGACACTTTTTAGCATGTTTTATCTCAGGTATCTAAGGCATTCACTTCATGGCATGCATGGACATATCATAGAGTCGTGGTGACGACGCGTCACACATGGGATTTATGCATTTTAAAACAACGTTTGGCTTGTAACAAACTTATTTCCGCACAAATTGATTTCTATTTGGGAACTACATTTTGTAAACTCTGATTATTTTAATGAATCAAGCGGTATTTTCAAAACGACACTTTAGGTCGTTCGATATAACTGTAACTTTGATGCTATGACAGTCATCCCCCAAGGTATTCCATTCCGCTGCAAAACAGGTAATTTGGGGGTGTGACAAGCACCTTTCACTAATGCCTTTGATGAGTGTCTAAATACTCATCATTTTTGTACAATCTAAACTGCAAAATCATCTGAAAACACTCAAAAATGCATCAAAATGATAAAAATATCACAAATCAGTGTTTTATGTGTTTTAAATGCAAAAATATCAAAAACAGATGAAAAATGATTCAAGTTTGCAAAATTGGCGTTTAGTCCCCAAGTTTTAAAAGTTGTCAAATCTAGTCCTCGGAATTCAAAATGTGTAGTTTTATCATTCAAGGTCCCTGAAATATTCTAAGTTGTTAAAATTGGTCCTTGAATGATTCTTTGGTCAAATGGCGGAAAAGGTCCTTAAACTTTGAAAAATTGCAAAATTAGTCCTTGGATATTTTAAAATGGAATTTTATGCAAAAGTTATCCTTGTACTATCAAAGTTTGTCAAAATTAGTCCTTGTGATAAGTTTGGAAATTTGGCAAGATCAGTCCTTCAAGTTTGGTAAATTTGCAATTCTAGTCCTTGTGTTAACATATACCAAACCGGACCCTTATTAATATATCAAGCCCAAATCCAATCCAACAACCACCGGCCCAACCTTATCCCAACACCTTGACCCTTGACCCTTTGGCTTGAGAGGTAGGTCAATACATTTTGATCCCCGCACAATCCATTTTGACCCCCACTACACCAACTCCTTATGGCGGAGAAGCCTTCACAACGCCACTTAACCTTTTTCCGGTACAAAGCTAAATACCGAATTCTTTCACACCAAGGCGAACCACACCTAACACAACGTCTCCTACCCTTTATACGGTGCTAGGCTAACCACCGAGTTCTTTCACACCTTAGGAGAACTAATCCTTCACAACGTCGCCTACCCTTTATAAGGTACTAGGCTAAGTACCTAGTTCTTTCACACCTTAGGAGAACTAATCCTTCACAACGTCGCCTACCCTTTATTAGGTACTAGGCTAAGCACCTAGTTCCATTACTATGGAGGAACTACTACCCTTCACGACAACACACTAATCTTAAGGAGATCCACTTCTTGTTACAACACCATCAAGGATATCACCATCCTTGGATCTAAACAAATACTATATGTATAGCGATGCACCTCATCGATTATACGACCTAGGCATTCTTCACTAATGCCATTTACACGATCCTTCAGAACCTTTCACTAATGCCTTTGATGAGTGTCTAAATACTCATCATTTTGTACAATCTAAACAAAATCATCCGAAAACACTCAAAATCGCATCAAAATGATAAAAATATCACAAATCAGTGTTTTATGTGTTTTAAATGCAAAATATCAAAATCAGATGAAAAATGATTCAAGTTTGCAAAATTGGCAGTTTTAGTCCCCAAGTTTTAAAAGTTGTCAAATCTAGTCCTGAATTCAAAAATGTGTAGTTTTATCATTCAAGGTCCCTGAAATATTCTAAGTTGTTAAAATTGGTCCTTGAATGATTCTTTGGTCAAATGGCGGAAAAGGTCCTTAAACTTTGAAAAATTGCAAAATTAGTCCTTGGATATTTTAAAATGGAATTTTATGCAAAAGTTATCCTTGTACTATCAAAGTTTGTCAAAATTAGTCCTTGTGATAAGTTTGGAAATTTGGCAAGATCAGTCCTTCAAGTTTGGTAAATTTGCAATTCTAGTCCTTGTGTTAACATATACCAAACCGGACCCTTATTAATATATCAAGCCCAAATCCAATCTAACAACCACCGTGGCCCAACCTTAGCCCAACACCTTGACCCTTGACCCTTTGGCTTGACCGCGGAGGTAGGTCGAATACATTTTGATCCCTGTCACAATCCATTTTGACCTCCCCGCTATTATAAGCCTCGGTCAACGAAAGTCAAACAGCAATATACCGCCCAAGATCGTTTCACCCTCCTCTCCACAAGTGAAACACAAAACCGGTCCATGGTTTTCCATCTCTTTCAACAACCCCCCCCCCTTACCTTGTCCCCTCCACCTCCACTAACACCCAAAGACTCTTAATTGATTGAAACCAACCCAATTAATATCAAAACTCGCTCAAAGAAGAAATTGGCGCCAAAACTACAAGTGGACGATTATGATGATTTTGTGCAATCCAATGGTTGGAAATTAGTGGGAAAGATTCAGAGATATCAAAGGAGTCCAAAAAGTCTATAAAAGAAGGAAGGGAGGCATTGTATGAATATATCTAATATAACTTAGCTTCTTTTATGTCGTTTTAAGCTGCTAACTTAAAATTTCGTGTATGTTTTAGATTTCAAGCTTTGCATTTCAACTCTTCGTTGTATTATTAAACTTTTGCAAGAATCAATTTCAAGTTTTAAGCTTAATTTCAAGTTTATGCAGTTTTCATTTCAAAATCTCAAAATGTGCTAATGTTGTTGTTGGTTGTTTGAATGGACTGAAATAGATCACATAAGCTCCTAGAAAGCTTATTCAAGCTTTTAGAAACACTAAAAGTCAGTTTAGAAGCAAAAATCAAAAATCACCAAAAATACAAATTAAATAGTTGAAAAATAAAAATCCATTGGAAATGGCATTCACAATTTGGAGCGGGTAGATTATGGATGACCTTGGGTTAGAAGCTTAGTGGTAAGCTAATAGGGGTGATATTTGGTACTTGATCTCAGCTTGAGCTTGGAAGCTTTTGTAAGCCTTTTTGCTCATTTATTGCATATCACTGTCTTGGGTATTTAGTAGCTTTAATTCTTGTGTTTTATTGTTTATTAGTTCTAATTAAGTAAATCTAACCAATAAAATCGGTTGTTGTTCTTTTAAATTTGTAGTTTACAAAAGTTCATTTTGTGTTTTAAATAGCATATAGATCATTATTGAGTTTTATGTTATTATGGTTGATACTTAATGCTTATCTAGTGTTAATACATGATATTATAAGGTCCAAATAGGTTTCATGTTTTAATCTGTGATTTACTTTGAAAAAGTTCCCAAACAGTTGCTTAGAGGGTGTTTGGATTTGCCTGTTTAGACCATAGCAGGACTTGTTTCTGTTTGTTTGTGCCTGCTCTGCGGTGACATACACACCTAATAACTTAAAGAAACCAAGAAAACTAGTGCTTGTTATATCAAAAGTCAAAATACCATATGATCTCATCTCTGTTGCTTACTGTTGGATCTTCATGATTCATGATCATGATTTTGTGTTAGTAAGTTGTTAGGGTTGATCAAATCAGTCTTTATATATCTTAATACATTTTATTCAAACAGGATCAAATCAAAGTTCATATTAGTCAATCCTTTTGGTTTTGATAAAAAGTCAAAATTTTCATTGGGTCGTTTTTGAATAAACTTTAGGATTTCACTGTGCGTTTATTATTAAGATTTAGGATATAAGCTCTTGGGATACTAAAGTTTAGTTGCTAAGCTAAATTAGAAAAATGCTAGTTTTCTTTGAATCAGCTTATTAAGTGCTTATTTTCTAGTTTCCTTTGGGACCTGTTCTGAAAAAGTGCCCTGTGCACAGTGAGTGGTACCAACTTGATAAGCTTGCACAGAGCTTAATAGTTGACCTCAGCTTGTGATACTTGGTTCTTTGGAAAGCCAACCAAGCCATCTTGAAGTCTCAAGCTTGGTTTTTCATTTTCTAGCTTGTTTGCTAGTACGCAAGTAGCCTTTGTTCATCCATTTTTCGCTTTTAAGCCAAGTGCTTATTGTCTTTGTCCTAGCTTTTCAGTGTGCTTATTTGTATCTTTTAGCTTCATATTAGTAGCACTAGCTTGTTTGAATCTTATTCCACTCTTGTTTCCAGTTTTCAAGCTTCTTTGAGCTTAATTCCACAAAATAAGCTAATAAGCCTACTGTTGGCTCATAAGCTTGTAAAACTGCTTATTTTAAGTTTGTAAAATTTTTGTGTTTATTAAAGTTTCATGTTTTTAGTATTTAAGTAGTTTTCAAAAGAAAAACCGAAAAACATCAATTTAAAAATAGTGATAGCTTTATTTAATATTTTTAGCTTTTTGATTTTTCTTTTCATCTTATTAATAAGCAAATCTTGTTTTTATACTTTTCTTAGTTTTCTGTCACCTTAAGTTATTTTTAGAAAAAGTTTCATATTTTTCTCTATCTTTTAGTATTTATTAGAATTTTAAATAGTTAAAAGTATTAAATAATTAGTAATAAATCATTAAAAAGCATAAAAAATATCTTTTCAGTTTTAAAATTAGTTTTATCATATTTTAGATTTTTCCAACTTGAAATTTCATTTTTCCAGGTTTATTTTATATTTTCTAGTATTTAAGTGTATTTTAAATAGTAATTAATTAGTAATAAATATATAAAAAGTGTGAAAAATATATTTTTAGTTTTAAAATTAGTTTTATAATATTTTAGATTTTTCTCAATCATAATTTTATTTTTCTAGCCTTATTTTGTATTTTCTTCTATTTTAGAGTATTTATTAAATAGTTAAAATAGTTTTTTAATTAATAATAATTAATTAAATAGTTGTAAAAATAATTTTCTTTTTCTAATAATTTTATTTTATTTTTAGGATTCGAGAAATGTCATTTTCATATTTTTAGGTCTTTTATTTCTTAGATTCACTTTTTATTTTGTATGTATACGTAGTTTTTAAACGTACGTTTTACGTTTCTTTTATCTGATTGTTGTGTTTTCCAATTCTGCTTCCAATCTCATTCCAATCAATCAGTAGTGTAATATTCAATCCTAAACCTTTACTGATCACTATCCTTAGTGATCATTCTATAATCTGAATTAGTGTTTACACACCATTGAGTCTCCTTGGGACTTAACGACCCGAGAATTCATTATATTCTCCAGGACTTCATTGTATTTGTGTTTTAAGCTGTTTTAAGTTTCTTACGGTTAGCCATTCACAAGTGGCTAGCTTGTGTGAGATAGCTTGACAGACCAATCAAATTTTGGCGCCGGGAGGCTTTAGCTGTGTTAAGCTTTTCTGCACCCATTCTTGCACATATCCCACCATTTGTAAAAAGTTTTTGTAAAGTTATATAAAATCTCAAAAAGTTCATTAGCACTTTTCCTAAAGTGTTAAAAACACCAAAAACAATATAAAACAACAAAACAACCGGAACGTTTTCTATCTTGTATTTTCTTTGAGGTGATTCTTAAAGAAATACGATTTGGTTAAACGGGACGATCCAAAAATATTGTCCAAAAGTTTTTAAACCCATCAGCACAAATCTATACCTACGTCTTTTCATTGGTACTTAATATATACATAAAAATCAACCACCGAAATCAAGGCAAAGTACACCTACTAACTCGGGGTGTGACCATAATAAGTTCCCGAACATCAGATTTAAAACTTGCCTTTGTGTCCTTGTGATTTGGTGTACCTTTTCAAAGAAGCCATTTCATTTGTGATTATTGGTTAAGTTCACTTGTCGTTTTGCCTCGCATTTGTTTTGAAATTGATTTTTATACTTAGTGCATGCGACTTTTCGTTCTTCGATTCTACAAGTCCACTTCGAACTTGGCAAGATTCCTCGTAGACGAGGACGCTTCGCTCGCCACCGCGATCGAGGAACGTCTACCACCACCACCACCGTAATGGCGGAAGACAAACCGATGAATGAGCTTCTCCAAGCACCCATCGAGGGTTACGGAGATGCTATTGTTGTCCCACCATCGTGGCGATACCTTTGAGCTCAAACCCGGGTTGCTTAATCTAGTAACCCAAAGCCAATTCTATGGTTTTGAGCGGGATGATCCTCATGCACATAGTCGATGGTTTAACAAGATTGCATCTACCATCAAATACAAGAATGTCCCATATGAAGCTATCAAGCTTCTTCCCTCCATTTTCTCTAGAGGACAAGCCCGGAATTGGATTGAGAAACAACCCCTCGCTCTATTGAGACATGGGAAGATCTAGTCACCAAGTTCGATTAACGCATTCTATCCTCCATCCCGAACCACAAGTCTTAAGAATGAGATAATGAAATTTTCTCGGAGATTTGATGAATCATTCGGGGAGGCATGGGATCGTTACAAAGAGTTGCTGCAAATGTCCGCATCATGGTTTTACCGAGTTAATGCAAATGGATACTTTCTATAATGGTCTCAACCGCACTAATCAAGACTCTTTGAATGCCTCCACGGGAGGTAATTTCCTGAGCAAGACTACCAAAGAAGCCTTGCAAATCATTGAGAACAAATCTCGTGTCCGCCTCTTTCCGAAAGCAAAGACATATCGGGCCTCGGGTCAAGCCTTCTTCTTCTTCATTTCCAGTGAGTACATCTAGCACCGATGCTAAGATTGACAAACTCACAGATATTGTTCGGGCTTTGGTTCTTGCTAACCAAAGAGTGACCTTCACTCTGACACCAACACATGGTGAGGTGAAGAAAGTCGAGAGTTGTGTTACTTGTGGTGGTCCTCATGCATACTACAATTGTACGGCCACCGATGGTAGTCCATTCAAACCAATGCTCTAGCCGGTAGTTCACATCAAGGAGGTAATCAATACCGCCCTCAAAATGAACCACACTACCGTGCTAACACTAATCGTGGCACCACCCGGTTTTAACAGAATCATAACATGCAAAACCGAATCGAACCAACCTAGAATGAACCAAGGTTATCAAAACCAAGGTAATTTCTATCCCGCACCAAATCAAGGTTTCCAACATCAAGGGAACCTTAATCAAAACAATTTCAATCGAGGGAATCAATTTCATGGGAATATGAACCCTAATCAAGGGAATTTTGGCTATAATCAAAACATACGGCCTCAAATTATCCCTCCAGCTCCTCCGCCATTGTTCTCCAGGGACCATCATCCGATGAGTTATTGAAGCAGTTCATGAAATCCCAAGATGAAATGAACAGGTTGTTGGTGGTCGGATCACGATCTTAAGAAGTCTTAAAATGATCAACCCTCGGGCTCAGGAAAACTTCCGAGCAACACGATCGCTAACCCGAGGGGCGATGCAAAGGCGATCACAACTAGAAGTGGTGTTTCATATGATGGACCTGCTATTCCTACTACCTCTTCTTCTTCTTCTCTCCCAAAGGTAGTAGAAAGTGAACCCTCGACACACAATGGACCTACGACTCCAATGCCTCCTCCACCTGTGGCAATGAGTCAAGTTACCAAGGATACAACGGACAAGGTGCATTACTCAGCCCGGCAAAGACACGCCCTACCTTCTGGTAGTCCAACCTCAAGTTGTCCAAAACCCATGTCAAATCCAGGAGTTGTTTTGAACCTCCGGTAGCTCCTGTTGAAAACCGAAATCCAAATCTTCTATTCCTTACCCATCACGCTTTGAATGAGCAAAAGCTCCGCAGAAAGCTCATCAAATGGACAAAATTTTCCAAATTTTCCAAGAGTTACATTTTGACATAAGCTTTGCGGATGCTATCATATTGATGCCCAAGTTTGCATCAACTCTCAAACACATGTTAAGCAATAAGGAAAAGTCTTGAAATGGCAAAACTCCTTTAAGAGAACGCTTTCGGCTTATCTTGAAAAAGCTTCCTGAGAAACTTGGAGATCCTGGAAAATTTCTCTTACCTTGTGTATTTCCAGGAATGGTTGAATGCTTTGCCCTAGCCGATCTTGGTGCAAGCATCAACGATGCCTTATTCAAGATGGAAGAAACTTTCTCTAACTTACTCCTACATGCATGACTCTCGAGCTTGCAGATCGTTCCATATCCCGTCCACTTGGCATTGCTGAGGACGTATTTGTGAAAGTAGGAAAGTTCCATTTCCTACCTGACCGTGGTTGTTGATTTTGATGCCGATCATCGGGTTCCTCTCATTGTTGGTCGAGGATTCGAGCGGGCCGTGCTCTCATAGATGTATTTGAGCAAGAAATCACATTACGTGTTGGTAATGAAGCGGTCACCTTTAACCTTGATCAAACCAGGTACTCCGCAAATTATGATTCGAAGCCCAATGCTAACCTAATAGATGTCATTGATGTTGCTTCTGAAGAGTACTCTCAAGAAGTTCTTGGTTATTCTCATAATTCGTGAGTGGGATTCCACCACATCTTCTCAACCTATCATAGCCAATTCTACTCCGTCTATCACTCCTTTTGAAGGAAGAGACTTCATCTTGGAAGAGATTGAAGCATACTTGGCTAGTGATTCTGCCGTGGGAAATTGATCATGCTCCAATTGACATTGAGGGGGAAATACTTCTTATTGAGAAGTTGCTTAATGATGATCCATCATCAACCCCTCACCCTAGTGATTCAATCCTGATGAGATTAACTGAGGGAGATATTCTTCTAAAGAAGTTGTTAAATCGGGACACTTCTCCTCCCTCCCCTCCCGTCGAGCTTCATAACAAGAAGTCAAGTCGGCCAGAGAAAACTGAAGAATTTACTGAGGTTGAGCTTAAGGACTTACCGCCTCATCTCGAGTATGCATTTCTTGAGGGTGATGATAAATTACCCGTCATTATTGCTAGAGATTTGAGTAAGGATGAAAAGATCGCCTCATAAAGGTCTTAAAGACACACAAGCAAGCAATTGCTTGGAAACTCTCCGACATTAAGGGTATCAACCCCGAAGTTCAGTACTCACAAAATTTTGATGGAGGATGACTTCAAGCCAAGTTCAACATCGAGACGCAGTGAATCCAAAAATTCACGATGTTATCAAACAAGAGGTTATCAAACTTCTTGATGCAGGATTGATTTACCCGATCTCGGATAGTCCTTGGTTAGCCCAATTCATCTGTGTTCCTAAAAGGGTGGCATAACTGTTATCACAAATGAAGATAACAAGTTAATTCCAACTCGATTGGTTACGGGATGGCGTGTTTGCATTGACTATCGTAAGTTGAATGACGCTACCCAGTAAAGACCATTTTCCTCTACCCTTCATGGACCAAATGCTTGAGAGATTAGCAGCGAGTACTATTGTTTCCTTGATGGTTTCTCGGTTACTAGATTCCCATTGATCCACGGATCAAGAGAAACCACATTCACCTGCCCATACCATGTTTTAACTTTTGCCTACAAACGTATGCCTTTTGGCTTATGTAATGCTCCCCGCACGCTTCAACGATGTATGATGGCCATTTTCCACGACATGATCGGGAAACAATGGAGGTGTTTATGGATGACTTCTCGGTCATTGGGGACTCATTTCAAACATGTCTCTCCAATTTAGAAAAAATGCTTCAAAGGTGTGAAGACACCAATCTTTGTCTAAATTGGGAGAAAAGCCACTTTATGGTCAAAGAAGGCATAGTCCTTGGCCATAAGATTTCCAAGAACGGGATTGAGGTAGATAGAGCAAAAGTCGATGTTATTGCTAAATTACCTCATCCTACTACCGTTAAAGGTATTAGGAGTTTTTTAGGTCATGCCGGTTTCTATCGTAGATTCATACAAGATTTTTCTAAAATCGCCCGACCTATGACCCATCTTCTTGAAAAGGATGCTCCTTTTATCTTCTCACCCCGAGTGCATCAAAGCTTTTGAAACATTGAAGAAAAAGCTTCTATCAGTTAATTCACCCATTCTCGTTGCTCCCGACTGGGACTTGCCTTTGAGCTCATGTGCGATGCAAGTGATTTTGCTATCGGTGCAGGTCTTAGGCAACGCAGAAACAAGCATTTTCAACCTATCCACTACGCAAGCAAAACTATGATCAAGCTCAAACTCATTACACCACCACAGAAAAAGAGCTATTAGTCGTGGTGTATGCGTTTGAGAAGTTTCGGCCATACTTAATCTTGACCAAATGCGTGGTGTATACGGATCACTTGGCTCTTAAATATCTCTTTGCAAAACAAGATGCAAAGCCGAGATTGCTTCGTTGGATTCTCCTCCTCCGAGGAATTTGATATCATCATCGTGATAAAAAGGAGTCAGAATCTAGTCGGCTGATCATTCTGTCGCATTAGAAAACCCTCACCAAGATGTTTTGAGAAAAAGGAAATAAATGAAACATTTCCTCTCGAGACACTCAATGCGGTTTCTTTTCGTGGAAATTCTACCACCCCATGGTTTGTCGACTCGCAAATTACCATGCGGGTAACTTCATTGTGAAAGGGATGTCGACCCAACAAAAGAACAAATTCTTCAAAGATGTTAAACATTATTTCTGGGACGACCCTTTCTTATTCAAAATTTGTGCGGATCAAGTCATCCGGCGGTGTGTTTATGGACAGGAAGCTATTGACATTCTCACAGCTTGCCATCTTTGTCGACCCACGGGGCCATCATAGTCCAAACTACACCGCCAAAAAGGTGTTTGATTCGGGTTTTTGGCCCACAATCTATAAGGATGCCGCGAATTTTTCAAAGCCCGTGACGCTTGTCAACGTCATCAAATATCTCTCAAAGATATGAAATGCCACAAAATGCCATTCAAGTTTGTGAGATCTTTGACATATGGGTATTGACTTTATGGGGCCATTTCCTTCGTCTCGTGGAAACAAGTACATACTGCGTCGCTGACTATTTGTCAAAATGGGTTGAAGCGAGCTTTACCCACCAATGATGCCCGAAGTTGTTGTGAAGTTTTTAAAATCTCTTTTGCCGTGTTTGGAACTCCGAGAGCAATAATCAGTGATCGTGGTACACATTTCTGCAACGATCAATTTGATCGTGTCATGCAAAAGTATGGTGTAACCCACCGTCTCTCTCGCATACCACCCCAAACAAGCCGGGCGGTGGAAGTTTCCAACCGTGGTATAAAAAAGAATTTTGAAAGGACGAAGGCGAAAACCGTGCATCACGGTCGGATAAGCTGGATGGCGACTCGGGCCTTCCGTGCAACTTACAAAACACCTATCGGGTGTACTCCATACAAGCTAGTGTACGGAAAGGCATGTCATCTGCCGATTGAGCTAGAGCACAAGGCATCTTGGGCCTTAAAGCATGCAAACCGATATTCCGGTTGGTGATCACAGAAAAGTTCAAATGAATGAATTAAATGAACTTCGTGATCAAGCATACGAAAACTCTTTGATCTATAAGCAAAAGACAAAGAAGATTCATGACTCAAAATCAAGAACCGAGGTTTTCAACGTTGGTGATCGAGTCCTTCTTTTCAATTCAAGATTGAAGATTTTCTGGGGAAAGCTCAAGTCCCGTTAGTGCGGTCCATTTACTATCACTAAAGTTTATCCTTATGGTACCATTGAGTTATCTCAACCCGATGGTCCTAATTTTAAAGTGAATGGTCATCGAGTGTAACACCCCCAAAAATGGTTTGCAGCGGAAGAAAAGGTTTTTGGGATGCTACTCAATTGGATCATAACACAAAGTGAAAAATAAAGATTTTTCTTAAAAGATTTCATTTATTGAAGTAAAATAGAGTTTACAAAGGTTGATTTGTTGCGGAAAAATGGCCCATTAATAAAATGTGGTCCCCATACGTAAATCAGAGTCATCTGTGACCATGCCATGCCAATGCCCAAGCGCCTCCAGAGTTAGCTATTGCCTTTTCATCCACGAAAATACATGCTAAAAAGTCAACACAATGGTTGAGTGAATCCATAGGTTTAGTAATAAAGCAGTTGATCACAAGATTTTCAAGTTTAAAATAAGCCATGGGCTACGTTGTTATACGCCCATAAGAGATAGTTGATATTATTGCACTAAGCTCATGACACCAAACTAGCGCATACACCTAATTCTCGGTGTAAGTAAATAAAATTGCCCCTCTGCGATGTAATAGCCAATTACATAGAGATACCAAATATAGTGCCCGGTTATTTCGATAACCGGAGTCGGAGTCGTACGGTTCCCATAGTACTATCCACGATATTTCGTTCACTCAAGTGATTAATGGTTCATGATGTAGGGGACTTTTAGCAAACAACTTAGGCAGAGTCATAATATCAAGTGAATGCGACAAAGCGGTTTTCAAGCAATTGTGATCATAAAAGCGATAATAGCATGTATTCTCCCCCAAAGAGTTTATAAAACAGTTAAAAGAGTAAAAGTGGGGCTATGAACTCACCTTGGCAATGTGCAATATGAAGTCTAAAGGGAATTACATCAAGGAGTGATAGTGCACGGCTCCGACACGCAACCTAATTAATTCGGCAATTTAGTCTTCATGTTTAAGACTCGATAAAGTTTAACTAACTTTATAAGTTTTTAAATGTTTTTGTTGTTGTTGTTGCTTGTGTGGCATTATTTAAGTTTAAAACAGTTTATTAATTGTTTGTAAGTATTGACTCATGAAAGTGCATAAGTATATAATAGGAAAAATATCAATGACGAAAGAGTCCTCGATTCGATGGCAACCGAAAACGATGTACGGAAAATAACCACATATAATATTAGACACTAAATATTTATGTGAACATATTTACTAAGTGTACCTCTATGTATATGTTACATGTATTAGTTTAAGTAAAAGTGTTCAAAAAGATTTGATATTCGTTTTATTTAATAACCTAATATATCCATGGGTAAAAGTTATGAAATAAAACTTCTCCTTGTTAGTTATAAAAAAAATATATATCTTTTGTCGAAAATCAGGCGTGACCTGTGTATATGATTTAACTTTTCCGAGGTGACGATACTTGAATAAATCGTTTTATATATTCGAACCATCCTCATCCCCAATATTGGTTTACGTTTAGTCATAACATCAGACAATTATATATATTGACGTTTTTATTTTATTAGTGGCAAGTGGAATAGTTCTAAAAATTGAATCACGTTTACCTACTTATGAAGGTAAGACATATATAATGTTTTAATGCTTCACTGATTTTTCATTTAGTATGAAGTATTGCTTGTACGTAGTATATAACTTGGTAATTCATTAACAAGTGACGCATGTTTTTCTTATGTGGGATTAATGATGCAAATGCTTTACTAAATTTCTTTTTCTTTTTCTCTCTATACTTTGTTCGACTTTTAGATTAAAGAATTTGAATAAACCAGAAGTCATTTAGCATTTGGGAACCAAGAAAACTATACAAATCCTGTGAGCTGGGTAATAGGCCACATGCCTAGTTGTCATCTTTTATTAAGTGTCAAGATATGTATAGAGTTTCCAAAAATATATAAAAATTGTAGTGTTAATCATATTATAGAAAGAAAAGTAGTACTACATTACTACGAAGGCGTAAATCAGACTCACCCATTGGAGTCTTGCCAAACAAAACACAACGCACATAAATTTCTCTTTTAACTTATTCCTTGTGTGACCAAATAAGCCAATAAGCAATATGACAATTAAGTATTTTCCACTTTGAGCCAACACTTAAATCTTATTAGATTTTTTTGATTTCTTTTGTGTAATTTTTGTTCATCAATACTATTGTAAAACTTAGTACCACACAAGATCAACAACAAAACTACTATACACATATACAATTTTTGGACCGATTTATACCATCATGACCACAAATTTAATCAAAATCCAACAATATTCATAATAAGAAGAAATCAAAGAAACCTTTACATGAAGAGGTGAGTGGAATCGATTGGAGAAGAAAATGAAAATCTGGGTACTAGCCATCCCAATCCGAATTCGAGCAGGTACCCACCAAGGCTTCAAGCCACTCTTTGTGATAGATTTGAGTGTATGATGTTTGTGGGGTTCTTATGGCTTGATAGAAATTTAAAGAAAGAAAGAAACATTCTTTGACCATGCTTTCTTCATGGGGCTTTGTGAAGATCCGTTTTAAGCCAAGGTCACTTTCTTTCTTCTATCCCTATAAACTTGATAGCGATTGGTCGACCGTGGGAAGGAGGTGGAAGTGATACAGTCCTATAGACCCAACAATGGTGATAGCCTGTGATGCGTAGGGGAGGGAGAGAAACGGTAAGGATGATAGAGACAATTCTCTTGAGCCTGCAAAGTTGTGTTGGAAAGGGGAGAGAAAAAGAAACTGAAGGTTATTTGTGGTAAAAGTAGGAGTGGGGCGGTGGTTATAGGGTCAGATTAAGAATTTGTATTATTTTTTTTTTGTTTTGTCCTACTATTAAATACAGTATAGTTTGTACTCCGTGTTTTGTCGAGTTTATGTGTAAATGTACCTTCCCGGTACCCGAAAAATACAAAAGTTATATTTTTGGAAACGATTTCTTAACCGCAATAATATGACATTCTTATTATGTTGAAATTTGATTATAAATGTTTGTCGTTATTAATTTGGTGTCGGTATGCGTGCGGTGCCGTGACTTTCTAAATTCACGAGATAACCTCTCGTTTGCAAATTTTAGATATTAGCATCTGTCAGAAAATAATTGATTTGAATTTTCTGACGTGATAAATATTATTATAATAATCCGGAAATTTACGGGTTGTTATATCGAGTGAAGCATTATTTTGGAGAGGACATTCCTCCTGTGGTTGTCCCGGATCTACAAACATTCCCCATGAACCAATGAATGCGGCGATCGAGTCAAGCTAGTGACTCGGTAATCAAAAACATTAGCACACACCAGATGGGTTTTCACCCATATTTCTATCTTCTTTCTCTGTTCTACCACCCTAGTGTGGGGGAGTTACCCCACACTATTGTATATACAATCTTAAAAAATCTTTCAAATAATGGCCGTAGTTTTTCCCTTTTATATTCTATGTTTTGCATAACAGCGTACTTTGAATATTGAGGGCAATATTCATTTCTAAGTGTGGGGGGGAATTCTCACCAATTTTATCATGTATTATCCTAATTCCCGTTTTTGGCCAAAATTTTTTTGCGATGAAGTGTTTTACACTTACTTTCACAACTTCTGATTATCAGTCGCCATCATGTTTGATAAACAAAGGATTGGCTAATCGAACAAGCGGCTCTTGGTAAAGTAATCTCAAATCCGTTGACGGCTTGCAATTTGCCCAAAATTGTATGGTATTCAACTCGCCATATCCTAAAAAGAGAAGAGTTGGCTAGCCCGCAAGTTTATGGCTTGTGGTAAAGGCAGTGGAAAATCCATAATTGGTAATCGGCTCACCAAAGATAATTACGATAATTTATCTAAGATTTGGCTAGTCCGAGCAAGCGGCCGGTAAAGACAAATCAAATCCGTTCTGACTTATGATTTGCTCAAAACCATTTGGTTATCGTTGTACCAAGGTTCTTACTTGAATCAAAACAATTGGCTACTCCAGAAGTGATGGCTTTTGGTAAAGAGTTTTAAAATCCATTAAAGATCTAAATCATTGCTAGGGACTAGCAATATCTTAGTGTGGGAGATTGATGAGTGTCTAAATACTCATCATTTTATGCAATCTAAAGCTGCAAAATCATCTGATAACACTCAAAAATGCATCAAAATGATGAAAATATCACAAATCAGTGTTTTATGTGTTTTAAATGCAAAATATCAAAATCAGATGAAAAATGATTCAAGTTTTCAAAATTGGCAGTTTTAGTCCCCCAAGTTTTAAAAGTTGTCAAATCTAGTCCCTGGAATTCAAAAATGTGGAGTTTTATCATTCAAGGTCCCTGAAATATTCTAAGTTGTTAAAATTGGTCCTTGAATGATTCTTTGGTCAAATGGCGGAAAAGGTCCTTAAACTTTGAAAAATTGCAAAATTAGTCCTTGGATATTTTAAAATGGAATTTTATGCAAAAGTTATCCTTGTACTATCAAAGTTTGTCAAAATTAGTCCTTGTGATAAGTTTGGAAAGTTGGCAAGATCAGTCCTTCAAGTTTGGTAAATTTGCAATTCTAGTCCTTGTGTTAACATATACCAAGGACCCTATTAATATATCAAGCCCAAATCCAATCAACAACCCAATTTGGCCCAACCTTAGCCCAACACCTTGACCCTTGACGCCTTTGGCTTGACCCTCGAGGTAGGTCGAGAATACATTTTGATCCTGTCAAATCCATTTTGACCCTCCCCCTCCCAGTTATTATAAGCCTCGGTCAACGAAAGTCAAGCAGGGCAATATCTGCCACCTTTGTTCACCCTCCTCTCCACAAGCTGAAACACAAAATCAGTCATGGTTTTCCATCTCTTTCAACACCCCACACCTTGTCCCACCTCCACTAACACCCAAAGACTCTTAATTGATTGAAACCAACCGAATTAATTTCAAAACCTGCTCAAAGAAGAAATTGGCGCCAAAACTACAAGTGGACGATTATGATGATTTTGTGCAATCCAATGGTTGGAAATTAGTGGGAAAGATTGAGAGATATCAAAGGAGTCCAAAAAGTCTATAAAAGAAGGAAGAGAGGCATTGTATGAAAATATCTAGTATAACTTAGCTTCTTTTATGTCATTTTAAGCAACTTAAAATTTAGGTGTATGTTTTAGATTTCAAGCTTTGCATTTCAACTCTTCAGTGTATTATTAAACTTTTGCAAGAATCAATTTCAAGTTTTAAGCTTAATTTCAAGTTTATGCAGTTTTCATTTCAAAATCTCAAAATGTGCTAATGTTGTTGTTGGTTGTTTGAATGGACTGAAATAGATCACATAAGCTCCTAGAAAGCTTATTCAAGCTTTTAGAAACACTAAAAGTCAGTTTAGAAGCAAAAATCAAAAATCACCAAAAATACAAATTAAATAGTTGAAAAATAAAAATCCATTGGAAATGGCATTCACAATTTGGAAGCGGGGTAGATTATGGATGACCTTGGGTTAGAAGCTTAGTGGTAAGCTAATAGGGGTGATATTTGGTACTTGATCTCGATTTGAGCTTGGAAGCTTTTGTAAGCCTTTTTGCTCATTTATTGCATATCACTGTCTTGGGTATTTAGTAGCTTTAATTCTTGTGTTTTATTGTTTATTAGTTCTAATTAAGTAAATCTAACCAATAAAATCAGTTGTTGTTCTTTTAAATTTGTAGTTTACAAAAAGTTCATTTTAACAGTTTAAATAGCATATAGATCATTATTGAGTTTTATGTTATTATGGTTGATACTTAATGCTTATCTAGTGTTAATACATGATATTATAAGGTCTGAAATAGGTTTCATGTTTTAATCTGTGATTTACTTTGAAAAAGTTCCCAAACAGTTGCTTAGAGGGTGTTTGGATTTGCCTGTTTAGACCATAGCAGGACTTGTTTGGGTTGTTTGTTTGTGCACGTTTCGTGTTACATACACACCTAATAACTTAAAGAAACCAAGAAAACTAGTGCTTGTTATATCAAAAGTCAAAATACCATATGATCTCATCTCACCTTCTTTGTTGGATCTTCATGATTCATGATCATGATTTTGTGTTAGTAAGTTGTTAGGGTTGATCAAATCAGTCTTTATATATCTTAATACATTTTATTCAGTCCACAGGATCAAATCAAAGTTCATATTAGTCAACTCTTTTGGTTTTGATAAAAAGTCAAAATTTTCATTGGGTAGATTTTTGAATAAACTTTAGGATTTCACTGTATGCGTTATTATTAAGATTTAGGATATAAGCTCTTGGGATACTAAAGTTTAGTTGCTAAGCTAAATTAGAAAAATGCTAGTTTTCTTTGAATCAGCTTATTAAGTGCTTATTTTCTAGTTTCCTTTGGGACACGTGCGAAAAAAGTGCCACGTGCGATTGAGTGGTACCAACTTGATAAGCTTGCACAGAGCTTAATAGTTGACCTCAGCTTGTGATACTTGGTTCTTTGGAAAGCCAACCAAGCCATCTTGAAGTCTCAAGCTTGGTTTTTCATTTTCTAGCTTGTTTGCTAGGGCTGCAAGTAGCCTTTTGTTACATCCCATTTTTCATTTAAGCCAAGTGCTTATTGTCTTTGTCCTAGCTTTTCAGTGTACTTATTTGTATCTTTTAGCTTCATATTAGTAGCACTAGCTTGTTTGAATCTTATTCCACTCTTGTTTCCAGTTTTCAAGCTTCTTTGAGCTTAATTCCACAAAATAAGCTAATAAGCCTACTGTTGGCTCATAAGCTTGTAAAACTGCTTATTTTAAGTTTGTAAAATTTTTGTGTTTATTAAAGTTTCATATTTTTAGTATTTAAGTAGTTTTCAAAAAGAAAAACCAGAAAAACATCAATTTAAAAATAGTGATAGCGTTTATTTAATATTTTTTAGCTTTTTGATTTTTCTTTTCATCTTATTAATAAGAAAATCTTGTTTTTATACTTTTCTTAGTTTTCTGTCACCTTAAGTTATTTTTAGAAAAAGTTTCATATTTTTCTCTATCTTTTTAGTATTTATTAGAATTTTAAATAGTTAAAAGTATTAAATAATTAGTAATAAATCATTAAAAAGCATAAAAAATATCTTTTCAGTTTTAAAATTAGTTTTATCATATTTTAGATTTTTCCAAGTTGAAATTTCATTTTTCCAGGTTTATTTTATATTTTCTAGTATTTAAGTGTATTTTAAATAGTAATTAATTAGTAATAAATATATATAAAGTGTGAAAAATATATTTTTAGTTTTAAAATTAGTTTTATAATATTTTAGATTTTTCTCAATCATAATTTTATTTTTCTAGCCTTATTTTGTATTTTCTTCTATTTTAGAGTATTTATTAAATAGTTAAAATAGTTTTTTAATTAATAATAATTAATTAAATAGTTGTAAAAATAATTTTCTTTTTCTAATAATTTTCTTTTATTTTTAGGATTCGAAAAATGTCATTTTCATATTTTTAGGTCTTTTATTTCTTAGATTCACTTTTTATTTTATTTTATGCGTATCGTAGTTTTTAAGCGTCGTTTCACGTTTCTTTTATCGATTGTTGTGTTTTCCAATTCTGCTTCCAATCTCATTCCAATCAATCAGTAGTGTAATATTCAATCCTAAACCTTTACTGATCACTATCCTTAGTGATCATTCTATCATCTGAATTAGTGTTTACACACCATTGAGTCTCAGTGGGACTTAGCGACCCGGGAATTCATTATATTCTCCAGGACTTCATTGTATTTGTGTTTTAAGCTGTTTTAAGTTTCTTACGGTTAGCCATTCACAAGTGGCTAGCTTGTGTGAGATAGCTTGACAGTTCAGCACCAATCAGCCTTCAACACGGATCTTCTTTACTCTTCACTAATGCCTTTGACACATTTATGACACTCGTTATGTTTTGTGGCTCAACATAACAAACCTTGTGTTTTATGGTACAAACACATAAACCATCTAGTCTAGTCATAGATACAAGAATATGATACTAGACAATATCCAAGACAATGTGTCTAATGGATATGAACTCCTAGACTAAACATCAAGAACCCAAAGCATGATGTAGTTAGTCTTCTATGAATGAAGATGACAAGTTTCCCAAGCTTGTTATATAAGATCTTCATGTGCTTGTATCTTGTGATGGGTGATCACTTCAGGAGGTAAGGAAGCAAGATCTCTAAGCTTGCTTTAGAGGATCACTTTGGGAGTATGCTTACAACAAATGAGAGTTAGAAGCATTATGATCATATGAGATGAGGTTGGTTTACATGTTTCCTAATGATCTAAATATCCTAGATTTGGTGGAGAGAAACTATGTGTGAAGGTGTGAGAAATGGTAAGAATTGGCTTGCTATTTATAGGCAAAAGACCAAAACCATGTTACTGCCCCAAGGATCCATACGGAGGGATCCGGCCTTATAATTCAAAGGGATCCGTGGGTCATATGAGGGATCCGCGGCTCCTCTTTACCCATTGTTTTTGGGTTAAAACCATGGGTTATGGGTTATGGTTTTGAGTACCCACCAAGGTACAATGTATCTAGACTTATGTAGTGCGGGTCAATACCATGGGTCATGGATAATATCCATATATGACTTATGCATGATGTCATGCAATGGGTATGGGTCATGGACTTTGGGTTTACCCAACTACATTCAATGTATTTGGTCAATGGGTCAAATACTTAAGTTTCTACCCATTTATATTACCCATTATAATACATAATAGCTATGTATATATTTACCCAATATGTAAACACTAGTTGTTGTACATAAACTATTTAACTAAACTTGTTTATTGGTTTGTTGGGGTTTTGATCATAATGCAACATAACAAACATGTGCGACACGTGTTGTAGCATATAAGGACTTGAGTCGTCGAGAGGTGTTGAGAGTATGTTGAGACAAGATCTAACTACAAGTAACTTATACATTTTACGTTATGTATTACAAGTTACATGTTTGTCATCAACAAAACAAATGAGAATGTATAGATTAAATATCGTAATATTTGCACTAACAAAATAGCTTGAATGATCGGGAACTCATTAATAATAAATTAAGCATTAGAATAAATTACAACTTTTTTAGAATATTATGACATAAAACAAGCTTTTATGATCACAATTTAAAATATTACAAAGATAAAAACTAAAAAAGATAAGAGAATTATATTTTTAGTACGTAAATACTAACATAATTTTTATGAATCTTGTAGGAATTATTGTAGCAGTATGGTTCTACGATCAGGTTACTGTGATAGTCTATTTTCATTTCTCTTTGTTAGTATAGTTTCTGGCGATAGTGCGTTACTCTTGATAGGTTTGTTCTGCGGATAGTATATCCGTATTATTAGAAATGGAAAATGCGCCAAAATAGACGGTATACTGAGGCTTATCACTTTCGGACCGCCTTTTTAAATTTGAAACTAGACAGGTTGCCCACCTATTTTTGGACCCAACGGTGCGCCCGTGGCGCAACTTATGACACAAGTACGTATTTTGAAAGTATATGTCATGTATTGTAATGTATTGTTTTTTGGGCAACTTTTATTGTTTTTTTTTTCAACTTTATGTTTTTTGGCAACTTGAATTTATACACAAAGATATTTTGGTCATTTTATATTTTAAATTAAAAAAAAAATCACTGCACCCACATAAATCCAACCTACGGGTGCGTTTGGTATATTTCGATCAATCACAATCGGTATGACTTTGAGTATAAAGTGGGTCTCTCCGGTATGATAGTTTTCATAGGAGGCAAGTGGGTGGGGTATAGAGTATGCTATATATATAACTATCAGGGTGGTGGCAACGGCTTCGGGGTGAGGAGCGGGCTTGGCTGCCCGGCTGCTACCACCGCCGCAACCTATCTTGAATTTCGGCGAGAGCAGCATTCAGGGCAAGTTCACCGAGACGGGCTGAAGAAAATCGAGCCGTTCAACGGCTAAAAATCATGCCGTTGCAGTTTTAAAAAATTTCCTTTTTCAATTTCATCTCTATTTAAACATAACCATTTCACATACTTTTTACAACAAAAAAAAATCAAAACTTTTACTCAAGCATATCACCAAAAATAATGAATTCATCTTCATCTTCATCTTCATCGTTCCTCAGAGTCTTCATCGAACTTCGTGTCTTCAGCGGGTTCTGTCAACCTTTTTAGCGCAATGGATGCCCTCGAGAGACACGGCAAGCTCAAGCAATACCGGGGGTATATCGAGCGTTTTTAGTGAACAAGCCCAAGAAAATCTAATGAATGACTATTTAGATTGAAAACCCAAGGTTTCCGCCAATGTTTTTCGTGAAAGATTTGTATGAATAGAAGCTTGTTAAGTAAAATTGTTGGTGATATTGGCGAAATGAATGGTTTCAAGAAGGCATAGGCGAGGGGAGAAGAAGTTTCCGCGGCGTTACAAAAATGCACATCGGCCATTCGACAACTAGCAATTGGACCGGATAGATATGATGACTACCTAAACAGCACACGAAGAACTTGAGGTTATTTTTAAAATGTTTGTGTTTCTAATAACTTGGTATTTTTTATAAGTCGATATATTTTTAAAATGTTTTCGTTTTTTATATTTGTAGCTGATTGCCTTGACAAATTTTTGCGTCGCGGTAATCCAATTATATGGCGAGAGTTCTTACGTAGGCCTACATCCCACATGTTGCACGCTATTCGAGGCACATGAACAGACATCACATTCGAATGCTTGGTAGCCTTGATTGTACACATTTCATCTGGCGAAATTGTCCTCGACATTTGAAAGGTCAATATAAGAGAGGTGATCACCCATACCCGACTATTATGCTTGGCCGCCGGCTTCAAATGATTTGTGGATTTGGCATTCGGTTTTCGGTCCACGGTTCAAACAACGATATCAATGTTTTGAATCAGGTCTCCATTGTATCTTCACTTACGGATAGAGCGGCCCAACGGTTCATTTTATGTAAATGGACGACTTTACAATCGTGGATATTATCTTACCGATGGAATCTATCCTCGTATTCAACGTTTGTTAAGGCATATAAGTATCCCGACGGCGGAAAAGAGATTCAAGAAGTTACAAGAGTAAAGAAGGATGTCGCGAGCAGCTTTGGTCGTCTTAAGTCAAAATGGATGCTTCCGTTACGTCGCTTCGGGCTATGTCGGTCCAAAAATTCGCAAAACTAGTAAATACTTGTGTCATATTACACAATATGATTTTAAAAGCCGGTGGCATTATCAGGTTCATATAATGGATCAGCCGGGCGTGCGGGTTTATATGTACTACCGGTTACTCGGCGAAAACATCCATAACCGATATGATCTTCACGGAGCATGTAGCGGCTCAAAACTTACCACACCTTGACGACTAGTGTTTTCTTTTTTCTTTTAAGTATTATTTCCTTTTTTATGTAATTTTCTTTTAAGTATTTTGTAATTTTCTTTTAAGTAATAATAATAATAATATTATGTGTTTTAATTAAATTGTTTGATATAATTTTAAATATAAAAAGGTAAAAAAAAAAAAAAATGGTGAGGGGTAGGGATACATGGTTGCCACTAAAAATCTATGATGAGGGGGGGTGTGGGGATGAGATGAGTTGGAAGAATGTTATTGGTGGATAGTGAGGGATGATGAGGGATGGTGAATGAGTGTTGGCACCACCCTCATTGAAAATTTTCGGATTCTAAGTAGTAAAACAAACATCTTGTATCGGATATTCCCTCATTCCGATATTAGTATACTATACCAAACGCAACCTAAGTCTTGTCTTCTGGATATAATTAATTTGATTCTTTTTAATTTATCTCCATGTTCATCTCCAGCGATATCAGCAGCAATTCATTTCATTCTTTTTAATTTACCGACCAACTCCCCAAAATCCAATCCAGGTACACAACAACACTCGCCAAAACCAAAACCCGATTCTTGATCCAACCCGTTTTGAGTATTTTCAGAAATTAACGGTTTTGAGACATGGTTTTTTTTGGGTTTTTTGGATTCGTGCAATTCGAGTTGAGCTGAATCCGTACCCGGTTTCACGAACCGGGTTATTTAAAATTAGGGTTTTGCGTTTTTTAGGGGAAGAAGAAGATGAAGTGGGTTTGTTGTTCTTATTAGCGGCAGCGGCACGTGCATTGTACATGAGGGCATCGAATTCGTTGTACACAACTCGAAAGAAGAATTTTAATACTGGTAATTAAATTCTATGTAATATGTCAGATAAATATGCGATAGAGCTTAAGTCTTGTTGTGGCATCTCATTTTTTCTCTTTCGCAGTCATAAAACTCAATTTTTGTATCTATTTGTGCTGTTCAAAATTGTATATATTTACATCTTTTATCGGTAATAAAAAGACTAAGTGAGGCAAGAGAGGTTTTTGGAGTTGTTGATTGATGCTTCACACTTTTTGTCTAAGGTAGTTTGGTTTAATGTTGTTGTGTTTCCGTTTCGAGTAATTTTTTCAAGTTAACTGACTGCCATTGGAGAAATGTAGTTTAGATATTGTATAGGATTTACGTGTTTGATACTTCTTGTGTTTAAATTAGTATAATGTGGAATGTTGTTTATAACTTGAATGTTGGCCTATAAAATTGTTATTATATAGGGTTTAGATGCTGTATAGGGACTGTAAAAGTAAATGAACTATTTGATTTTATAAGCTCAACTTGGTACTTAGCCTAAGGGTTTAAGTCGTGGGGAAACACTGACCGTTTTGGGTGCCGCCCCAAGGACCTAGTCAGTTATCTTTCTATTAGAACGTTAATAATAGTGATACATGCATATGGGTTTACAGGTTAAAAAGGTTATCTTTAGAATTAAGTCTAATTATTTAGCTGATCTGTGATGGTACTTAAATAGTTTACGGATCTGGATTTGAGTGTTGTATATATACTGAATCGTGCGTGATATGTTAAACTTTTAGACTCATTTTTTACTCCTCATATTTCACATAAGTACCCATTTTCTCGGGTTTTTAGAGAAAAAGACGAGATTTTATTTATTTATTTATATTTATATTTATTTATTTATTTTTATTTTTATTATTTATTTATATTTATTTATTTATTTCTCTTTTCCATGTTCTCAGAGAAATATGTTATTGTAATTGCAGGTTGAGAAATTAATAAAGGAGCTGCATAGTGTGCCTGTTGATGGGTCAAATGGAGATCTACACACTGGGGAAAAGAGCCACTTGAGTAACGGTGTCTCTAAACAACATTCTAAAAATGGAACAGATCTCAGGGAAACTCAAAGCATGCTTTTGGAGAGAATTGCTAGTGAAATGAACAGGCTAAAGTTCTATTTTGCTCATGCCAAGGTCTTTTCCACTGCTTCCCTTTTTATTTATATCAACAAACATTTATAGTTCTTGTTCATTAATCTCGTGGAGCTTCTGTTTAAATATTTATTCCATTAATAGTTAACCCATATAAGACCTTGAAAGACCTATATTCTACTTTTTGAGGTTTTTGGAATGGATACCAGTACACGTGGCAAAATGGTAGGGTCAGATAGCTTGGGTTACAGGTCAAAACTTGACGGGCCAGTTGACCAAAACGGTTTTTTATTTAGATAACAGCATATAATAATTGGTGTGTCAAGTAAAATAATAATAATCTACTTTATTTAATAAAATAATTTGGGAGATTTTATGCATTAAAAGTACTGCAGTGACATTTGACTTGTTTGTCCAGTTAAATTTAAGCAACTCTTTATTTTTACCTGTTTGTTCTGTTCTGGATAACTCATAAGCCGAATCGTGGTACATTTTAAAGTAAATGGCTCGTTACTGCACTATAATGTTGAAAAAAATCCCTTAATAGAGTCCCATGAACTTACACATATTCTTTCTCTGTTAATGGAAGTACAGGACCTTCCTTTCATTGAGAACATGGAAAAGAGAATACAAAATGCCAGCTCATTATTGGATACAAGCTTGGGACACTGTTTTGTTGATGGCTTGACACACAAGGATGAAAATGCAGTATATAACTGCTTACATGCTTATGCTGCTGTGGACAACACCCGGAATGCAGAAGATATATTTCGCTCAACAGTCGTGGCTCCATTAGTCCAAAAAGTGATTCCATACAGTTCTTCTGGAGTGGTTTGTGGGTCTGCTGCGGATGAGCTTGAAGAAGACTAAACAAATCAAACATCTCATTGCGGAAGATTGTACGTTTTTGCTGCAGATTTCTTCTACAGGTATTGGTCACCATATACATAATACAATTACTAATCATAAGCATTGCCATTGGAATTTTGAAGCATTTGAAAAGCTATTACTTTTTTGATGTGTCATACACTCATACCTTTCAAGGAAATTTTGTTCAACTAATGTTACTTCCTTAATACAGTCTTCATTAAAAGAAAAGAAGTAGCTATATTGTCCAAATCTTACATTAGACCAATATCTAGGGAAAAGTTGGTTTTTTATCTGTCATTGCCACGGCCCGATTTTTGTGTTGAATGAAACCCGAAACTCTAATCACAGGGGTTTTATCACAACCCTTGCTATCTCATTACTTGTGTAGCATTACACTATTCTTAAAGTTATTTATAAAGATTTAGACTGTCAAGCGTTTGGAAGTCACCTTATTTGCTCTTCTTTCAATTCAGAACAAAGGGTAGTAAGAAAAACGGACAAAAACGTAAGAAAAACGGACAAAAACGTACAAAAACGGAAAAAACTGACAAAAACGTGAGGAAAACAGACAAAAACGTCAAAAACAGAAAAAACGGACAAAAACGTAAGAAAAACGGACAAAAACGTATGAAAACGGAAAAAACATGAGAAAAACGGACAAAAGTGTAAGAAAAACGGACAAAAACGTAAAATAACGGATGAAAACGTATAAAAAAATAATACTAATATTAATAGTTAAATTAAAAAAAAAAAGGGACTAAATCTGCAGAACCCAGCGAAACACAGGGACCATTTGCGCAAGAAACTGAAAAGTAATATAGAGACGAGGGTATTTTAGTCATTTGATCTAGGCCAGGGACGATTTTTGCCCCAAAACTTTCCCACAGGGACGATCCTTGCACTTTCCAAACGTTTGGGACGAAACGTGCAATTTGGCCAAACTTTAGGGACGATTTTTGCAATTTACTCTATATATATATATATATATATATATATATATATATATATATATATATATATATATATATATATATACTAGTTTTGAAGCCGCCGATGGGCGCATGACTTATAATTATTTGTTTGTTATTTTTTGTTAACTTAAATACATTTTTTTAAATTGTCAAACAATATTATAAGACAATTGTTTATTTGGTTTTTAGTTTTTGGTTTTTTTTTTAAAGAATTATAAATAATTGTATGATTTGCGTGGATGGTTAATAACACAACATATACAATTTTTACAACATTATGAATTTTATGTATGTTTTTAAAGTTGTAGATAATGAAAATGTATTAAAGTGATATAACAGTTAACTTAAATTCTAAATAAAGCTTCTTTGTAGACAACATTTGTTGTTGATTTTGCGTATTTACCATCTTCATCACAACATAAAATCTTTAATCCTTTTCTACTTTTCACCCTTGATACGGCTACGTATAGTTTCCCGTGAGAAAAAACCGGCCGTTGTAGAAACAATCCTACTTGTGTTAAGGTTTGTCCTTGACTTTTGTTAATAGTCATTGCAAAACACAATGCAACTAGGAATTGTCTACGATTAAATTTAAATGGCATCATATTATCAGAAGGGCTTAAGACCATCTTTGGTATTGCACAAATTGTACCTACACTTCCGCCTTATATAATCTTTGCTTCTATGTTCTAATTCAGTTTCCCCTCTTATCGGATGTAATGAAATGGAAAGAGACATTTTTTTTCTTTATTTAACCCGTACTATAATTATCTTATTCATATGAAATTAGGGTGTGTTTGGCTTAGCTTCTTAAATGTGCTTTTTCTTTTTAAGTTTTTAGCTTATAAGCTCACTCACATTTAAGTTCACCACGTCACGAGTAGTCACCAATTTGAAACACCTTTCAATCATCAATTTATGATTAAAGATTGATCCACTTATAGTTGCATTAACTATTTAGAGTGTTCTGATATACTCCATGAATGCATCAACTATTTAGAGTATTCTTTTAATGCATTCTACCATGTATCATTGAGTTATCGTTTATCAAGCATCAACAGTTACCCTTTCTACAAGCCCTGGCCCTTGCATGGCTGCACCAGCTCCTACAAAACACAAAAGAAAAGGCATAAGCGGTAAGCGCAAGAAAAATCATACACGATCGCTTATAAGTGCACCAACACCATGTCATTACTTGAGACTAATTTTTATTTTTCAATCACATTTAGTACTTGAGACAAATAGTCAAATATCTTTAGTGCTTTTGAATCATAGCACTTATGCTGAATAGCAAAACCATTCTAGCTTTTGACTCATAGCATCAAACTACATGCTCAATTTCCTATTTGATTTTTATGTTTAAACATATTAAATGGTTAAATAGTATTTATGGCAAAAAAAAACCAAGCAAGCACCTAAAATTTCTATAACAAATCTTGTAATAAGTAATAATGGACTGGTCAAACGAATAAACTTTATAAATAGGTCAAACGGGTTAAGTATACACTCTTTTTCATTTGTAACCATATCACAAAATTCTATTTGTAACCATAGTACTGAAAGATAAAAAACAAACAAACATACTTTCCCCATTTTAATATACCTGTTCCATTCACTCTATGGAAGTGTTAGTTGATATTTCAATGGGATCAACAACCTCTCTTGTGACGGTGGCTTCCTTTGTAACAAACTTTTAGGCGGTTCACAACAATATTGATCGTAAGAACAAAAGCATAATAAAATGTAAAATTAATAAAGGGTGGCTTGGTTTTTAGCATAATAAATTGAATTCATATATAATTACATGAGTGTAAATTACTTGATGAAGCTTACGTAATTGGATTATTGAGTTGGGTGATTGATTCTAACATCACACGATGCACCATTAAGAGCTTCAAAGGTCAAGGTGCATGCCAACTGCACATAAAGTTTTCACAGAACATATTTAATTCTCATGCTTTCATTATTTTGTGAAAATGCTTTATTTTGTTTTTAACTTTGTCTTAATTATATATAAAGGTATTTTACGAAAAGATAAGTGTAAGGAAGATCACATATGTTTTTAAAAACTAATATGAACATGAGATTGACAATATATATATATATATATGGGAATATATTGGCTATTTATTATTGTAGTAATTAGCTTCTAATTTTGTGCTATAAATGTGGGTCCCTGATTTTTTGTGGGTCCGATTCTTTTCTGTGAGTCCCAGATTCATTGATAGTGTATTTTTAATGAAAGATTGTGAAAGCTTTCCGTATATATATATATATATATATATATATATATATATATAGAGAGAGAGAGAGAGAGAGAGAGAATCGTTCAAATGAGAAGGGTTATTTTAGTGAGAACGCGAGAAGATATCCTGGCCCTCCATCTAATCCCTTCCTTTTTTTGATCTAATGGCTAAAATAAATAGTAATTTCTACACTTTTTTGCAAGGCTGCTATTAAACATAAAAACACACATAGCTCAGTTTTGAAAGCGTGAAAAACATAAATACTCTCTCAAGCTTCATCTACACCAGCTTCCACCACGTCCACCATCATAATCCTCACCGATCACCACCGTCCACCGACGTAATCATCGCCTATCAGCACCGTCTACCTCAGTCAGCGCCGATCACCACAGACGTAATCATCTTCGATCACCACCGTCCACCTAATCATCGCCGATCACCGTCCACCGCCGTAATCAGCACCGATCACCACCATCCTCCATCAATAATAATCATCATCATTATTATACAGAGGTATTGATTAAGTCTGAATTAAGCTTTTAATCATATGTTTTTATTTTTAATTCTGTGATTATAGATAGATTTTTTCCTATGGTTTATGTGTTTGATTTTTAGTTACTAGTTGTGTTCATGAATAATTAGATGATTACGTAAAATTGAAGTAAATGAAAGATGAACATGTCTTTTGCTGATGGATTGTCAATGTACATTATGTGTTCGATGAAATGCTAGTTCTTTTCACATGTGAAGATATAAGGTATCGAAAATCTTCACATGTGAAGATATAAGGTATCGAATACACTCACATGTGAAAAGTTTATTAAGTATATGATATTTTTCTTCGCACATGAAAATATAGGAGATCTTTATCTTCACACGTGAAAATATAGGAGATATATTTATGCACATGTGAAAGTTTAGCAAGTATCTAATATTTTTGCATATATGATGATATACATGCAGCCGTTTATCTTAAGGTTTTATGCTCAACATGCATCACATTATTCACTTTGTTTGACCAAATCATAAATATTTGGTTTTTTATTTTATCTTAAATTTACCACTTTTTCAGCAGTAGATAAATACTGGGTCAATTCCTTGCTATGAGGATGGAGGTCATCACAGACCGAATCATCATGCTGAAATTTCCAGGCAAATATTCCAGGAATTGGAAAGAATATATAGCAGGAAAGATACTTCTTCACAGGTACTTCCGTAGTTTACATTATATATCTAAAAATCTATCACTATTTGTTGACTTAGATGGGGAAAAATAAATACTATTTGTTGAATAATTTCCAGGCAATTATTCACTATGCACCTTTACTTCATGAACTCAGCCCATGACGTGCCTTTGAGTTTTGGACCATTAGGAATTTAGCATGGTGTCAGCTAACTAAGTTTTTGTATGTGCACCGGATCCCATACAAACTATATACTTACTGTTTAAGCTTGGTTACAGGTCAACTTTTACTAGCTAAGGTTGATATGGATCACGCTTTTGTTGCATTCAAGATTGTATTAGATGGAGACCGAGACAATATTCCTGCTCTTCTTGGCCAGGTATGATGTTGTTGTTCAATCACAAATACATGCTAATGCAGTAGTTCTGCAATAGCAGTTGGGCCTGATATGAGCTATCAAACTTTTTATTTTTGAGGCTCTTTATTGGGTTGTTTGCAGATCAAAATGCTTCATTTGCTGCTTATCAACCTTAAGCTAGTTTTTGGTAGTTTTAACCATAGTCACATAAAACGCTCAAGCACCCGCGTTTCTCGTATTGGTGCAGTGTACGAAGCATAAAATTAAGCTAGCGTTCCAATCGCCGTGGTGCGGCGAACCGACTCAGGTGGTCGGCGAACAAATATAGCAAAATGAAGCGGCGTCCCATTCCCGCAGGTGCAGTGAGCGAAATCGAAAATGAAAACGACTCGACTAGTGGTACGACGAACCATTCCCGTTCTGACTTCCGAAACCAAACGTCAACTATTAATTATGTATTAAATAACGTTTAAGTTCCCGATATATTTTGTATTAAATATGAATCTTGGTAAAAAAAATAACGTATTTCATATTAATTACAAAATCAAATTTACATGTATATCTTTCTTCTATATATACTAACCTTTACAGAGTTTTATATCACCACCAACTTCTAATCTTCTAATACAATTCCTCCATTCACTATCAGATGCTGTGACAATGGATCCAATAGATTGGTGGGCCACATACGGATCAGAGACTCCTGAATTGGCGGAGGTAGCTATGAAAGTACTCTCCCAACCAATTAGTAGCTCTTCGGCAGAGAGAAATTGGAGTACCTACTCCTATATCCATAACGTGAAGAGGAATCGCTTAAACTGCAATAGAGCTGATAACCTTGTGTTTATTCACTCAAATATACGCCTTCAATCCCGTTTTTCCGAGTCCTATAAATCAGGCCCCCACAAAAAATGGGACGTGAATCCTGAAAGTGCGTATATAGCAGGTTCTAGTGCTCGTCTTGAAGAAATGGTTTGGGAAGACCTTGATGATGGAAGCGTTCACAATGACAAAGGAAAAAGGAAACGAGTAGATTAGAAATGTTTTGGTTGTTGTGTTTTTCTATTGGATTTTATCATGTTATGTTTATCTTTATGTTATGAAATTTATAAATTTTGTTTACTTATGTTTTGGTACACCGTACCGAATATATGGTACACCGTACCGCTTCGTACCGAAATGAGTATACCCCCTCCGTACCGAATTCGTTATCAAGCGCGAATTGCGTACCCGAACCGCGTACCCGTACCGAAACGTACCGCGTTTTATGTGACTATGGTTTTAACTAATTGCATAGTCTGGTTTAGTGCAGGCTTGTGTTGAGTTCAACCGAGGCAAATACTCAAATTCCTTGGAGATGTACAAGGTTCTTATACTTTTTTGCATAGTTTGTGGTTTTAATCATTTTGTTGTGTCCTAATTATTCTGATTTTTTCATTCCTTTCCAGAGGGTCCTGCAAGTGTATCCCCAATGTCCTGCAGCTGTACGACTTGGCATTGGGTTATGTCGCTACAAACTTGGTCAATTTGAGAGGGCCAAACAAGCATTTGAGCGTGTGTTGCAGGCAAGTCATTGTAACCAATTTCTGCACATAATTATTCTTTATATGACAGCTGTTGCTAATGTCTGATTGTGATCAACTATTTTTTACTACAGTTAGATCCAGAGGCCGACGTCATATATTAGGTGCAATCCACTCCCTCTGAGTCAAGGGGTACTGCTGTCTTTGCTGCAACAGTTGGCGTGTGATATCAGCAACGACACATCCAGAAAGCTTTCATGGATGATGGACACGGCGGTGGCCATTAAACCATCTGATGGAATGATTGCTATGCATGTACGCCCAATCTTAAATCAAGTCTATTCTATATTAAATCATCAGGTCAGCCTTCCCAGTACGTCTGTTTCTGAGCTCTCAAGCATTCGCGTTCTCATGAAACTCATCAACTCCACAATAAGGGGATTGTAGCTAATTCGTTATATATTTGTTTTGTACAAAGCACAGTTTTGCAGGAAAAAAAAATGTTTTGTTGAGGAAGATGATTTTGATATAGAAATTTTTACTTTTGTTACTTCTCCCATTTTGTGGTCCTTTGACTTCTATTTTGTCGTATGGTGTTAGATAATTGAGCGCATTAGTATGGTGGTCTATAAAACAATTCTGACCACTAAACTTAACCAAATTTAATTCGGTCGCTAATCAATGAAATCGGTAGGTGTCAAGGTCTGAATTGCTAGGGGATTGCACTTTTTCATAGGATTGTTCACTTTGTTGCTCTTTTTGACCCTCTTCTCTTTTTATGGTCAGTTTTAGACTCGTTAGTCATTTTCGGTCTAGTTAATGAAACAACACCTTATTGACTAGTTACACTTGTTAGTCCAGTAATGGGTGATCTTTAGAGTCATATGCTCCTTTCGTTAGTTGTTAGTCTCGATGTTGGTTCAAGACGATTGTGTCGAAACATCTAATCTTCATTTTATGTTTGAAACTGTTGAATATGTTATTTCCTTTCCATACATGAAGTTAAAGATGCAAGAAGTTATGTTTAATTATTGTGTCGCAAACTCGCAATGTAAGAGATAAGCATATGCAAACTCTCAAACTACTTAAGACTGTTTTGAGGTCGATTATATTTAATTATTGCGTTTTTTCGAAACTTGGGTAATAATGAGTGGTTAACTGATCATATGTAATTTGTTTATTGCATTGTAGTTTTGAGGGAAATGAGGCTCTTTTCGATTTGAATAACTAAATTCGCCTTCGGTATGTGGGTCTGGAAGAGATAAAAATAGTTGCTTAGTCGAATGTTTTTGATATAAATATAGATTGCGAGACCTGCTTATTGCGTTGTGTTTGGTATTGCGAATCACAATCTAAAAGCAATGAATAGATAACCGAGTAGAAGAATATGATCATAATGCATACATAAGAAAAAGGCAATGTCGGTCTACGTCGGATCGACGAATATTGATCGCTTCCGAGGTCGCTCTGGAAACCTCATATCGTCTAGGCATTCCCTACCCCCTTCTCGAGCACCAAGGTAAGCTAGTCACCTCCTCACCTTGGTACCCCCTATATATACTTATTGGACAAAAACTTAAGTGACAGGAACAAACATTGATATTTTGAGGAGTCATATTGGTCGCTACAACGGCCTAGGAACCATCGGGGCAGGTTTACGTCAGGCCTAGGAAACTTGATCGAAGCTCTACGACGGCCTAGGAACCTTAGTCGCTTCGGATCAGGCCTGGTTGTTCTACGTCGGCCTAGGAACCGTCGGGCCACGTTTACGTTAGCCTAGGAAACTTGGTCTACGACGTCGAGGAACCTTAGTCGCTTCGGATCAGGCTTCGTCGTTCTACGTCGGCCTAGGAACCGTCGGGCCTAGGAAACTTGGTCTACGACGTCGAGGAACCTTAGTCGCTTCGGATCAGGCTTCGTCGTTCTACGTCGGCCTAGGAACCGTCGGGCCACGTTTACGTCGGCCTAGGAAACTTGGTCTACGACGTCGAGGAACCTTAGTCGCTTCGCATCAGGCTTCGTCGTTCTACGTCGGCCTAGGAACCGTCGGGCCACGTTTACGTCGGCCTAGGAAACTTGGTCTACGACATCGAGGAAACAGTAAACGGATCAGGCTTCGTCGTTCGTCGGCCTAGGAACCGTCGAGCCCGCGTTCGCGTCGGCCTAGGAAACTTGGTCTACGACGTCGAGAAACCTTAGTCGCCGGATCGGCTTCGTCGTTCTACGTCGGCCTAGGCCGTCGGCCATTCGTCGGCCTAGGAAACTTGGTCTACGACGTCGAGGAATCTTAGTCGTTTCGGATCAGGCCTGGTCGTTCTACGTCGGCCTAGGAACCGTTGGGCCACGTTTACGTGGCCTAGGAAACGGTCTGTCGAGGAACCTTAGTCGCCGGATCGGGGCCGCTGCGTTCTACGTCGGCCTAGGAACCGTCGGGCCACGTTTACGTCGGCCTAGGAAACTTGGTCAACGACGTCGAGGAACCTTAGATGATTATTTAACTTTTGTAAGAAATATCTTCGCGCGTGAAAGTTATGAGGAAGGATTGAAGCTTTGATCTTACTAGTGTACTTTTTATACTAGATGTGTAAAAATATAAGATTTTGATGTTTAATAGACGTTTATTTAAGTTTTGTAAGAATATCTTCATACGTGATAATTATGAGAAATGATTGAAGCTTTGATCTTACTAGCATATTTTTTTACTAGAAGTGCTAAAATAGGAGATATTGATATTTAATAAAAAATTATTTAATTTTTCTAAGAATATCTTCACATGTGAAATTTATGAGTAAGGATTGAAGCTTTGTTCTTACTAGCATATTTTTTTACACTAAAAGTGTAAAAATAGGAGATATTGATGTTTAATAGATGATTATTTAAGTTTTGCAAGTATATCTTCACATGTGAAAAATATGAGCACGGATTGAATCATTGGTCTTACTAGCATATTTTTTATATTAGAAGTGCAAAAATAGGATATATTGATGTTTTTTAGACGATTATTTAATTTTTGTAAGTATATCTTCACATGTGAAAATTATGAGCAACGATTGAATCATTGGTCTTACTAGCATATTTTTAATACTAGAAGTGCAAAAATAGGATATATTGATGTTGTTTACATGATTATTTAGTTTTTGTAAGAATATCTTCACATGTGAAAATTATGAGCAAGAATTGAAGCTTTGATCTTACTAGCATATTTTTTATACTAGAAGTGCAAAAGTAGGAGATATTGATGTTTAATAGACGATTATTTAAGTTTTGTAAGTATATCTTCACATGTGAAAATTATGAGCAATGATTGAATCATTGGTCTTACTAGCATATTTTTTATACTAGAAGTGCAAAAATAGGATATATTGATGTTTTTTAGACGATTATTTAACTTTTGTAAGAAAATATTCACATGTGAAAATTATGAGCAATTATTGAAGCTTTTTAAGAATATCTTGACTACTTGGTCACATGTGAAAATATTTATGTCTTAGATTTTTAAGATGCGTAAAAAATTTAGTCACATGTGAAAATATATGTCTCGTAACTTGGTCACATATGAAAATATGTCTCGTAGCTTTTTAAGATACATGAACAATTTGGTGAGATGTGAAAATATACGTCTTATAGTTTGGTCACATGTGAAAGTATATGTCTCGTGGATGAACAACATTGTCTGTTGGTCACTTGTGAATATATGTCCCGTAACTTGGTCACATATGAAAATATATGTCTCGTAGCTTTTTAAGATACATGAACAACTTGGCTACATGTGAAAATATACGTCTCATAGTTTGGTCACATGTAAAAGTATGTCTCGTAGTTTTTAAAGATAAACAACATGGTCAGTTGGTCACTTGTGAATATATGTCCCGTAACTTGGTCATATGTGAAGACACATGTCTTGTAGCTTTTAAGATGCGTGAACAACCTGGTCACATGTGAAAATATTTGGTCACATGAATTTTTTTATTCACGTGTGAATAAACTTTCTTCATTACTATATATACTTACATTTATACATGATCTTATATTTTTTCTTCACGTGTGAATAGACTTTCTACACTAGTAAATACACGTACACAAACTTTCTTCACTAGTAAATACACGTACATTTGTACATGATCAAATACTTTTTTTCTTCACGTGTGAAAATATGTCTCTTAGCATTTTAAGATACGTAAACAACTTGGTCACATGTGAAAATATGTCTCGTGACATAAAGGATCTTACTTTGAATGCTATATACAAAACATTTATGTTTTGGATGTTAAATAAAATAAATTGTGACAGAAAGGATGGTAACTCATGGAGCTCAGGCCCTGCGCCACCACCTCCACCTGGTCGAAGGCAACCAAATGGAAATAAGAGGCTGTCTTCAGGCAATTCTAGCGATGGTGGTAAGAAATCTGGGATTGGTGGTGGAGCTATAGCAGGAATTGTGATATCCATTTTTGTTGTTGGGGTAATCGTTGCATTCTTTTTGTTCAAAAAGAGATCCGGAAAATCACCTAATGATATTGAAAAGACCATTAACTAGACGTTTGCTCCACCTGCTTCACCGCCACAGGGTACAAATCATTTGTTTCTTTTGTGGCTTAATTATTTTCATTGCACTTGCATGCTCGTCAAGAAAATGATCATTTGTTTTTTGGGGAAGTTTACCAACCAACCAATACTGTGCATTTTGGATATTTAGCTTACCTTACCATTAGTAACTTAAGTCTTTCTTCTCACATATAATGCATTTTGGATATTCAACTTACATTTTGGATATTCAGTTTACCAACTAACCAATACTGCGCATTTTGGATATTCAGCTTACCTTACCTCGTCCATTCTGCATTTTAGTTTTCTTTTTTAGCGGCAAGAACTGCATCTTTGTTAATCATCATTCTCGACACCATTGTTAATCATCGTCGTCGTCCATTCTGCATCTCCACTCATCACCAGCGTCATTTTCTTCATCATCGCCCATTCTGCATCGTCTTCACTTTCAGCATTCGTCAACTGCAACATCATAGCCATCAATCATTAGCTTCACCATCGAACATCATCATCCTCGAAATCATCCTCGATATCTACATTATCATCATTAGAGGGTTTATGATCATCACCATCAATGAACCTGCGATCATTCCCACGAATAACCACAGAAATGACAGTTAAAACAGAAAATCAGAAACATGACCGAAAGAGACCAAATTAATGACAAGCTAAAAATCGTTTATCATCACGTCATAATGGATTTGGAAATTTAATTATGAATTAAACACTCATGGATGATTCAGTTTTTAAAGAAAGAGAGTTAAGATAGAAAAGATAAATTCCGATATTTTTGCAAAAGTTTGCAACTGACATAAGCGTTAATGTAAAATTACACAAATAGCCTTCCAGCAATATTATCTTAGCTTCCAAACTTCATATTATTTATGAATTTGCCATACAAATCTAGGCCCTTTGATCAAGTCAAAGTCAATACATCCAATGGTTGATATATTATCCTACATTTTTTACTTTAAGAGGGTGTTTTATTTGAACTCATGCCGGAGAAACAATTAACTAGAAATTATTACAAAGAAAAGAAAATCACTTATTTTCAACAAAGTGAATAGGGGCCGAGTCCATTGCTGCATACATTTGAACCGAATAGGACTCTTCCTTAGGTAATTGGTGACAAGAACCTAGAGAATCAGAATACTTAAATACCAAATGAACAAAATAAAAAATGCACATTCTTTCGAGATGCAGGTATTCTTCTGCATGCTCAAATATACTAAGATTAAACTCATTTTATCTTATCATCACTATTTACTATAGAGTATTTAGGTCATGCAGAAAAGTCATGTTTCCTTAATATGGTCGGCTTATATAAATAAACCTACTTCCTTAATTGAGCTAATATGGACATAGGTTTAACAGTAAACCTGTTCCCTAGAACATCTTGCATATTATTGCCATGTCAAACATCCTTAGTTGTTCATAAGGCCATAAAGAGTTGTATTTCATCCTGGTGTATTTCAATCAAACAAGGAGAGAAGGAAGTAGAGTTTGTATGTTGTGTTTTGTGTGAATTGCAAAGTAGGAGGTTTATGGTCTAATAAGAGTTATTTGGGTATGTTGAATGGTCAAGATAAAAAGAGAAAAGCAGGAGTGGACTTGTGATTCTAGGGAGGGGGCATTGAGTATGGTCCGAGGCTCAAGGGCTTGTGGGATTTTTAAATGTTGGTACCAACATGCTCAATCTTAACACCAACAAAAACCAATTTAGGAATTCAGCAAAGACAAGTTTTGTTTTTCTATGCAGGTAAAAAGACTACTAGGGGCAGAGTTAGAGGTGGTGTGATAAGATGTGCAGCGGACACTATCGTAATTGGACTAGCAGCAGAGTCAGGGTGTGGGAAGAGTACCTTCATGAGAAGGTTGACGAGTGTCTTTGAGGGTGCAGCAGAGCCACCAAACGAAGGCAATCCTGATTCAAACACACTTATAAGTGACACAAAAATTGTTATTGTTTGGATGATTACCATCCGTTAGATAGAACGGGGAGGAACGTTGAAGGTGTGACAGCACTTGATCCAAGAGCCAATATCTTTGATCTTATGTATGAACAAGTTAAGGCTTTTAAGGATGGGATTGCAGTTGAGAAGCCTATCTATAAACATGTTAGTGGTCTTTTGGACCCTCCCCTCATCAAGCCACCTAAGATCCTTGTCATTGAAGGTTTGCACCCAATGTAAGTCAAATTGTGTACATAACTTAAAACTTTAGTCTTATAGAACCTGTGATCTTATACTCCAATCTAGAGATGGCACCCATTTGTGGTTGAATTGTGTTGTGTTTTTATCTCTAACGGGTCAGATATAGAAAGAAAAATCTAAACAGTCACGAGTCAAATGGTTTGAATGATTAAGCAAGTTAAAAATTTCACCCCGGTTTTAACTTATATTAATTCTCTTTCACCCCACTATTACCCGTTACCCAACTTGCTTAACTTGTCATATTACTATATGATTAACACAACTTCAAATAGCAAAAGCACATCCAAAAACTTTTTCATAGCATGTATCATCACAACAGATTATGAATTTTGCTTTTAAAATATTACATAATCACTTTAAAACGCACATGCATACACACTTACAATTTTTTTACTTGTTTTTGTCAAATTTGAATGAATGAAAATGCAACTCATATAAATCCTTACTTGTAAATAAAAGTTACCCTTTTAAGTGAAATAAGATCTTTATAGAATGCAAGGAAAACTTTTATATTGAGAAAGGTTGCACCATGATGGTGTAAAAACATGAATTTATGTGAAGTAATGATTGAATATAAGTAGTTAAAAAAGCAATGAGATGAGATATCCAAGCTAGTTAGTACGACTCAATGGGCATTGTTCAAATGTTGGTTCTGTCATGATAAAATTATTGTTTTTGTACCTTTATTAGTTTACTTTATCTTTTCTAAGGATTAACTAAAGATACTTCTTAATAACATATTGAAACACAATAATTTCCATCAGTAACATAAGAGCATGAAAAAACTTCAACTTATTTACATCTATTGTGTTTAGGTTTCTTAATTCACTCATATATTTGAATCTCATGTGTGATATTAACTTGGAAATTAACATCAGTTACAAAGAGAGAACATGAATGTCAAATACAAAAATGGGGTAAAACATGATTATGAGGCTTTAAAATACTTAAAAGTCAAATTGGCGTTGTGATGAAAATGTTGAATGTCATAATAACAGAGGTGTATTGAGGACTAATATTTATGATGTTTAAAAGTTTTAAGGCTGTAAGTGAACGAAGCATAAGAGAACTTGAAAGGAATACACTACCTGCACTTGTGCATCCTCTTAAGGCTCTTTACTATCTATCTCCTCAGCTTTCAATCCCTCCTACAAGTAGAGGTAACGAAAAGCAGCAATCAAGACGTTCCCTAATGTCAAATTATAAACAAGTAAGAAAAACATCATATAGAAAGACAATGATACATTTTAACAAGGGCAAATTGGTCATCCAAAACATATGAAAAGAGTAAAACTGCCCCCTATCTTTTGAAAGGCTCATATTTACCAATAAATAAAGGATACTAGTGCAAACTTTTCTATTCAACTATTAAGTATGCTGCCTAGGTATATGCGGGCAACCATGGTGTATGTGCATCTACTTGGCAGATCATCTTTTGATATACTCATATGGGTTTTTTTTAACTGTACTTTACTTCATGAACTTTGTAAACATTCTACAGGGGTTTCATGATAACCATGGTTGCTGGTCTTGTCAGTTTGGAGTTATAGGCTTATGGCTACAGCTGTTGATCTTGTTATGTAGATTTAGATTTGGTCCAACAGTACACATGTTTTTATATAACTTAACTTCATTAGCTTTGCTAGTGTGACAACACCTTTTCACCCTTTGAGTAGACGAGATACGTAACATGGTCACAAATGTTGTCAAGAAACATCATCCAATAACTTGAATAATGATGTCTGAAACTTTTTAGATTAGCAATATTGATCTCAAAAGTGGTTGCTGAAGAGGATATGGCTCAAAGTGGGTAATACCTTTTTTACTATGTCCAAGAAAATATAGCGCTTGATATCTCATCTGCTTCCTTTAGGGAGATTTTAACCATTTCCATAGCATCATGACCTCCCATAGCGGACCATCTTTGGTTCTCAAAATAACAAACTCTTTTAATCAAATCAGAAGGCGATTTTCAGCGATTCATCCACTATTCCATGTCCCTGGATCTAACCTGCATTTTATAGTCCTCCCCGTGAGTGCAATCAAGAATACCTGGTTCCATCCATTAACAAGACTCAATCATTATGAGCTAACTTACCTAAACAAATACAATGTCAATCTCACATATGTGCTTCTCAACCTCAGGTCCTTGCCACGACACTGCTTCACAACCTCATCTAAGGCTGGTTCGTAGATGGGGAGCTGGTCTCTGTTCGAGGCTGTGATACGAGGTACAGAGATATCAACAACCGCAACTTCGATATCAGGGCACTTAAGTGCTATGACAGCCATAATTGGGCCACCAACATACCCAGCTCCAGTACAACAGATCTTCGCCATAATATCATTTTCCTGCGGACCAAGATTCCAAATAAGAACTCATTCACGTAACAGATAAATAATCATCAGCTTACAAAAAGGTCCAAGGATGTATCAATAAAGATCAAAGATCACATTTTGCTAAGTAGACAAGATGTAACTTTCAACTTGAGTTAAACATGCCATATGTTCGCATCCACTCGCCATTAAAAAAATTATAATAAAATTAATCCAAAACATCAATGGTCAATCATGGTTTAAGGTAAAAATTTACAGAAACCCAAAACAGGGAAGACCTAAGCAGCCTTCCTAACCGTTTTTTAAACTTTAGCTATAAAGTTCAAGATAAGGTAAGACAAAAAGTGTTCGTGGGTCAACTCAACCCAATCCAGTTTTGACCCATTTTGAGACCCAACCAATCAGACCGTTTCACCGCCTTAACAAAGACATAAATAAACAACAAAGAAAAATCTCAGGAAGAGTAAGAAGAAAAAGTAAAAAGCCAAACCCCATTCAGGAAGTTCACCATCTTCCGCGTGCTTTTTCTTCATCTGTTCTCTGTTTTGTAGTTCCTTCTTTCTTAGTTAGATACTGCTCGTAAGCTTCTTCCATCAACTCCTCCATATTTTCATCATACCTTAAAAATGCAGTACCTAATTGTAGCTTGGAGCAGGCATAAGTCTAGTCAAAATAGTAATGCCTGACTTAGACCGAATCAGAACTAAGTAATATGCTTGGTTTAGTTCTCAGTTTGTATTATAGCAAGAAATCAGTTCTAAGTTCCGAACTGTTTCCTGTATGGTCTGCTCTATATCGGATTGTATTTTCCATGACTAGATATAGTGATACATACCATTTTAGGATGTTGTTCAAGGCCTTGACGATTTAGCATGTGTTGACTTGTGAATAGCATTTCATTCACGACTAGTTTTAGTTAGCAACATCTGAAGAAGCCTGCAAAAATCACGTTTAAAACACAATAATTTCCATCAGTAACATAAGAGCATGAAAAACTTCAACTTATTTACATCTATTGTGTTTAGGTTTCTTGATTCACTCAAATATTTGAATCTCATATGTGATATTAACTTGGAAATTAACATTAGCTACAAAGAGAGAATATGAATTTCAAATACACAAATGGGGTAAAAAATGATTATGGGGCTTTAAAATACTTAAAAGTCAAATTGGCATTGTGATAAAACAGAGGTACCAAATTTCGTAAGCATGTTTGCACAAATACAAGATTATTTAGTTAAGAGTTTTAAGGGTTGAAAGATTTCATGTACATGTTCATCAGAAGAAACATATAGATGCTAATCAGTTCTGATGCCACCCATGAATGTTCTTGGATCAGGACAGTTCCCAGAAAACTGAGCCTGAGAGAGAGTCAAATCCTTGGTTCTGCAAAAGTAGTAAAAAAGAAGCAAGTTAGTTTATCATGTAGATATGCATACATACATTATGGTTCGGTAAAGATCCTCATAGACTTTTTGAACAACTAAAAACATTATTATTATTTATTATTAAAGCTTGCTGAATGTAAGTATCACCAGTTTCTGTTTAACGATATAAATTAAATAGCTAAAAGGATGTCGTACAAATGAGAATGAGTGCTAGACATGCTATAGATTAATGATTTATTAGTACATAATGACCTTTACTCATACACATGCATGATAACAAACATATACAGTATACTACATAAGTCTGTGATCACATATAGGGCCAGTAATAATCGCGATATTCCATCATTCCATGTAAGGTGCTGATCAAAGAGGGCTACCCGATACCTACAGATAGCTCGTAGTGTGCACCTACATGGGCTTTCCTGAGTGCAACTAAATTACCTTAAGCATCAAGCCCATCTAGTTAATGTTTTAATGGGACACAGAAGCATAAAGTCAAAATGAGAAATGGGCTAAACAGACCCAAGATTATGCAAATTTTGTAGGAAGCCTGATCAACAAAACTAAAGAATCTTAAAATCCTTTTTCTTCTGTTTTATCTATCATGATAATAACCTTAGAATAGAAAGCAATATAAGATAAACTTTTGGATTGTATGCTGGGGAAGCGGCAAATGTTCAAGATGTCCACAACTATGGATACATGCTACAAGTCTACAACTATCCATGCGATGCAAGCTTACCTCCTCCTGAAACCTCTGAAGCATGAGACGCTTCTGCTCAAGATCTGCCGCATAAGGATCAAGCTGACCCTGACCTTCTATCGGGGATGACCATGTTTGACCTTTATCCCTTTTCTGAAGAGTGATATGCAGCGTATCATCCTCTACCATATACCATATACTAAATTAACATCGATTTACAAGCTATAAACATTAAACTGAAAATGATGGGCTAAAATCAGGTAATAAATTGTCATACTGCAATATACCAGATACAATTCATGTACGTTACATAATATAATCATCACACAAGTGTGACTTATAATCAGTTCAGAGAATGTGTAAATGTACAAGCTTGTCCAAGATACTCCACAATAGAAGTACTTAATGGCATTGATATCTTCCTATCAGTATACCAAACACATTTATAAGCCCTGCCACTCAGTTTCATATCCTCCCACCCACCATCTCAATAAAGATGGTTTGTATGTTTATATGTTTACGGAATTGTATCAATGGTAACTCGTTAGAATTCAACAAATTAGACATCATTGTCCCTTCATACTATAATAACTAACCAACTAACATTCTACTAGAGGCTCACGGTCATAGCAGAGGACCTTAATTTCCTTTCGAGCATCAATTTCACATAATACCAATTAATCGCTTCCTGTAAAACTAATCACTTCCAGGTTCGACCAAACAAAATTTCCTAGACAGGGTGCTTGCCTGTTCTAAAAATTATTGCAAGAAACATTAGTAACATGTCATGCTCTTACTAAATTTTCACACGCGAAGAAAAACATCTCTTATACTTTCACACGCGAAGATGATCATGCTCTTACTAAATTTTCACACGCGAAGATTAATATCTCCTATTTTTTCACGTTCGGAGATGCTCTTACTAAATTTTCACACGCGAAGAAAAATCTCTTATATTTCACACGCGAATATGATCACGCTCTTAGTAAATTTTCACACGTGAAGATTAATATCTCCTATATTTTCACGCGTGAAGATACTCTTAATAAACTTAATCACTGCCATATTCTACTTTACGCAAACCAATGAAGTCGCCTATAACAATCAAGCCCTAATTCATAATCAATACATTCATGTGACATATTTACAATTAAAACAATGATAATAACTTCAAGTGCATAATAATTCACAAATCAAAAATTAAATTTTGACAAAAATAGAAAAAAGTAACAGTTACCTGAAATTTATATGTAATCTGATTTGAAAAGATTGTCTTCTTCACTAATCTCGGCTTCAATTCTATTACTTAAGCTGTTAATTGATGTTGACTGACGGTGGTTATGGCGGTGGTTTGAACGGTGGTTATGGCGGTGGTAGTGGTGGTGGTTTGAACGGTGGTAATGGCAGTGGTTGGATTGGGAGAGAATGGTAGTCTTTCACCTCCAAGTGAGAGGATGGCACCCTGGGTAATGTGCACGAACCCATAACGTCACCCCACATAGTTTTTCCTCACCCGTCGCCCACCCATCACCGCCAATGGGTACAATTTTTTATCCATCCCCATGCCCACGGGTATTTATTGCCCACGGATAAACCCATGGGTTAGTGTAATACAACAAAACTACACAACCATGATATGAAAACTAGCTAAGAAATAGTATAACGAGACACTACTCAATTTGCCAAATACCAAGTTCACAAAATACTTAAACACATGTTTGAGAGTAGGTAATTGAACATCATTACACCAAATCACATGTATACAACTCTGATTATCTGATCTTTCATATTCTCTTTTTATACTTGAAACTCAAACAAACTTTTAGGTTAATGTGTTTTTTTGAGACTTGGTAACTATTAAATGTATACCATGCAATATCATACATATTTTAATTAGAATAATTAATTTTAACATGGGTTTATGGGTGCACCCACGAGTATTTTGAAGGGTATACCTGTGGGTATTTTAAATGGGCGTCATGGGTTTACCCGTGATGGGTATGCCTCACCCGTTACCCACCCGCCACCCACTGATGGGTACAGATTTTCACCCACGACCAACCCGTGGGTGAAAATTGACGATTTTACCACCCATTTATGCGAGTACCCGCGGGTTGCGGGTTTTTCGCCATTGCCATCCCTAAGTGTGAGGAATGTGTGTATTTTTTTAATATATTAGGTGTAAGGATTGTAATTATAAAAATACCCTTAGTGTATAGTTAGTGTAAATTGTAAATTAATCTTAGCCATTAGATCAAGAAAAATGAGGGATTAGATGGAGGGTCATGATCTCTTCTCGCGTTCTCAAAAAAATTAGACTTCTCACAAGAAACACCCTATATATATATATATATATATATATATATATATATATATATATATATATATATATATATATATAGTGTTGTATTCTATACAGTACCAATATTAGATACAGTACTTTACAGTACCATCCTTGACCAATCAGAATTTAATAAATTCATTTTCATTTATTTAATTCATGTTACTATCCAAGGCTATTTATGGTAATTTACATTAGCATAAAATTCATCCATCTTTTTTGGAAACTGATTTTTTAAATCAGTTATATCATATATCTCCTACCTACTCACACATCTCTTCTTCAAACCCTAGCCTCCATCAACAATCCTCTCTATATCCCTCTCGTTTGTCATACATATTTATATATCGGTTTACCGAAATCTTAAATGGGCGTTTTAATTTTAGTTGGAGCGGAGAAGGTTGTGTTTGGAAGAGAAGCATAGTAGCAGATCATGAAGAAGTAAGTTAGATCCCCTTTCTAATATTCTTGTTACATGGTTTGTGATGATTTTTGTGGTTGAATAATACTTTTCACTTAATCTCAAATTTACTGGTAGTAACATAAAAAGGGTTATTAACTTTATGGTAAAATAATTCTTGTTAAATGGTTTATCATAATCTTTTTTCTTAGATTTGCTAATTTTCAATGTTTCTGTGTACTATTTGTAGTAAAACAAATTATACAATTTGTTTTGGTTTGTATAAATTTACATCAAAGGTTAATGTTTCTTTTTCTATGTCCTTATTTTTATTTAAACTCTTGTTCATATATATGTTAGCGACTTTCGATTTTACTTCTGTATTCGTGTTCGTATATATTGATTCACAAATGGGACAAAAGAAAGTACGTGGTTGCGTGAGCTTGTTATGGTTTCGTTTGTGGATTGGCTTTTTTTATTATGTAGTGTTGTGTCAATTTGTGTTCATGTGTAAGTATAATTTTTAGTTAAAGGGGGTGTTTGTTTAAGCTTATATAGCTATGGCTTATTTGGTTTTCAGCTTATATTTCATAAGCTCATTTTTTATGGCTTATTTTCAAATTTTTCGCATATAACCATATCTTGTCATAATAAACTTATATAAGTCGAAAAGTTTCAAAATAAGCCAAAAAAAAGTGAGCTTATGAAACGGCAAAACCACATAAGCCATAAGCCTGCTATATAACCATATCATGTCATAATAAACTTATTCTATCAATTTCCTAGGCCTGTTATCTTTAAAACATGGAGAAGCTATTTTTTATTGATACTGTGCATATATGTTATGGGTGTGCATACATGTTAGTGTATCATAATTGTACGCGGATCATGATTCAAGTAAGTTTTGTTTTCTACAAATTATAATTTTCTTTCGTACCTTAAGATTGGTAGATTGTTTCGTTCGATGATTAAGATTGGTAGATTGTTTCGTTCGATATATGAATTGATGTAAATAAAGATTGTCCGTATATGTAGATAAGGATTGTGCATATGTGTTAGGCTAGTTGTTATGTTTATTGTTATTTTCTTGCCTAAGTTGTTATTTTGAAGCCACTGGTCATGAATTTTGGTTTAGAACATGCATGTTTTGTTGTTTATTTTTTATTTTACTAACTACTTTTATAGGTAATTTAATGGATATGCATCATTAAGCAACAATATTTTAGTATAACTTTGATCTTTTAGTAAAAGTTGATGCAAATAATAGGTTGCCAATAAGTGTGCATATGTGTTATGCTAATTATGGTTAATTTGTTCTTGCGTAGTTTAATATAAGCAAAGAATGTGCACACATGTTATACTAATTGTTATGTTTTAAAAACAAGTTTGTATACTCTAATATAAGTAGAGATTGTACATATCTAATTGTTGTGATTAAATGTTTGTGAGAAACTATGTGCACATGTGCTATGATAGTTATTACCGTTATAAATTTATTTACATCATTAATTTGGTATAGACAAAGATTATGCATATATGTTATGCTAGTTGTTTTGATTTTAAAATTCGTTTACTCATTTTTTGAGGTCTAATTATATTTGAACATGTTTGTGTAGAGATTTATGAAGATGAGCATTCCAGACATATGAGATGATAAGAATGATGTTGAAGGAATGTAGACGAATGCACACATGAATTTCATCAAGAAGCAGTATTATTGCATATGTGTTTTTTTTACTTATAATCAAATGAAATGTAACGTAAATTATATGATTTTTGAATTATTATAAAGGTTTTATTCTCTAGTTTATGTTTAAAACTTGGAAAGTATAATTGTAACGTATATGTTAAAAAAGATTGGTTGATTGAAAATTAATAATTTTAGCAATATAGATTATGCAACTCTACACTAAAATCACATGTTATATAGGAAAAACATATATGCACCGACATTATTTAAAACATGCTTGCTGAAACTAATAAAAAAAAAGTGATTAATTAAAGTTTTTGAAATCCAGGATGCAAAAAAATACGTTTCTTTTAATAAAAATATTCCAATATATATATATATATATATATATATATATATATATATATATATATATATATATATTACTATTATACCCTTTTAAATTAAATAAAAAGTTTAAATATTTACATAAATGCCATCATGGATTATTAACCATTGATCAAATGATCCAAGGGTCTAGTTTGGTTTAAAATGGTACTGTAAAATACTGCATATAATATAGGTACTGCATATAATACAACCCTATATATCTATATATCTATATATATCTATATATATATCTCTATATTATATATATATATATATATATATATATATATATATATATATATATATATATAACATAAATAATTTCGGTAAAAATAAAAAAATAGCCTAAAATTCGAAATTAATTAAATGTCTTCAAATAAAATAAATTTTAAAAATGCATACATGGCAACAATATATTCCCATATAATTAAATGTCTTCAAATAAAATAAATTTTAAAAATGCTTACATGGCAACAATGTGATGACATACGTATTCATAATGGCCAAGTGATCACATATATCATATCATATCATAAAGGGAACGCCGGGGACTAATCACACCGCCCCAGATAGTGTCATGCCATTGGTGCATCAATGACATGGACATGGTACCTCCATGACTAGTTAGCTCGGGCAACTGAACATAACGAATCATATCAAAGCATATCCATAATCATATCATATCCAAACCAAACATATAAGCAGAACTGAATCATATAATAGCAAACGAATATCACAACAGATCTCATAACAAAACGAATAGCAGATCGAATATCATAACGGATGAAATCATATCAAAGAAATCATAGAAAAGGGAATCATATCAAAGATAAGGTATCAAAGTCAAGGATCAAGAAGTCGTGAGAATAAACCTTTAATGAGAAAGGGTAGAATATCTGTACCTTAACGCCAATGAAGGGAAAGCAAACAAATGAATGAACACGAAGACACAACAAGCACGTCTCCTTCAATCTACGGATTACGATTTGTTTAATACTTATTAGCTCATTTAAGTCATGACGGATTAATCGTATTAATATTCTTAGAGTTATAAGCGTATTCTCATTTTTAGTAATGGACGAAATTAAAATACTTTAGGGTAATAATCATTAATTAGCCAAACTTAAGGGTTACAAATGATAAATGGCAAAATTAAATGTTTAATATGACAAATATCCTATTTTAAGGCTTTATTAGACCATACTTTAAAGCATAGGGTTCTCATGGTAAATATCTCAAAGTTTAGGGTTTACAATGTAAATAATTCAAAAATAAAGTGTTAGGAATTAGAAATTCCAGGTATTAAAGAGTCGGTCACCTCAAGTATATGTAATCGTTAGAGAGCTCGTAGTCGTAGTTATTTTATGTTAAGTAGTATTTAGTTTAGTAACACGTGAGGAGGACGGCAGTTTACCTTGTATGCCTGATCCACAGGCCGTAGGTGGTGTTTGTTTGTAAGAAACTATAAATACCCTCTACCTCCCAAGGTAGAGGGTTGGAGCTTCAATATCATTTTTCTTTGTTTCACATAGTTCCCAACTCTCTTCCTTTCTCTCACTAGAACTTTCTCTCTCTAAACTCAAGTTAACACCCCATATGATTATGGTTTAATGTGTTTGTGAAATCTTATATCTAACAATTGGTATCAAGAGCCATGGTTTGATCACTCATCTTTGATGCTTCTTGTTTTGGTGGATTTCATAAGGTTTTTGGGGTATTAAAGGTTTAGGAGAGTTTGATTCATTTGGACAAATTCTAGTGTTAAAGTTTGAATTTTGCTTGTACTTTTGTGTTTAGGATCATCATATGTGCTTATGTTTTGAATTGGAAGGCTTAAATCATTGTGGTTTGGTTGTCTTTGATTGATAAAGTGGTTATTTTCTAAGTTTGTACGAAGCGAGTTGAGTCTCGGTAAGTTTGTTCTTCAAAGCGAGTTGCTTTGTTATTGGATGCGAGTTGGGTCATGCGACTTGGCTGTTTAGCGAGTTGATTTTTATGCGACTTGGGTTCTAAGCGAGTTGTTTCTTTAAGCGACTTGATATCTAAAGCGACTTAGCTATTAAGCGAGTTGTAAAGCTAGCGAGTTAAATTAAGCGACTTGGTGTTCAAGCGTGTTGATTATGTTGCGAGTTGATACTAAAGCGAGTTGGCTATTCACGATTCATTAAGCGTGTTGACAGTGTTGCGAGTTGATGCTAATGCGACTTGGCTATTTAGCGATTGATAATTAAGAGAGTTGTGTGGTTAGCGACTTGTTCATTTAGGCTTGTTACTTCTTCGTGATACATTCTTACGGTTGTTCTTTTGGTTTAGTAAAATCCCGTGAAAGAATCAATTTCGTGGTTTAATCAAAGAATAGTAAAATCCCGTAGAGCTTGAAACATGTCTACCAACGTTCCTACTATCATCTCCACTGTTGCCGAAGACGTTCAAGCAGCAGGGTCGAATACTCGTCCACATGTGCTGCAGGCCGACTACGACTCTTGGGCTCAAAGAATCAGTTATGTACTGTCTTCTTGGAAAGGAAAATAGGGTCAACATTCTCAAATCGATTGATGAAGGACCGTATCGAGTTGAGACTACTAGGGACATAATTGATACAGTTGAAGATGGAACGATGATCTATGGAATAGACAGACCAAAGACGTATGATGAGCTCAATGACAAGGAGAAGAAGAGATTCGATCAGATATCGGGGCTTCTAACATCATATTTCAAGGTCTTCCAAAAGACATCTATAAGCTTATCAATCACAACACTGAAGCAAAGGCTGTATGGGATAATGTCAAGATGCTTCTTTCTGTTCGAATTAACCGTGGAAGACAGAGAATCACAACTCTATGATGAATTTGAGCACTTCAAGATGAAACCAGATGAGAGTGTCTATGAGTATTACGTGAGATTTCACAAGCTTGTTAATGACATGAGGAACATCAGAATGACCATGCCTAGCATACAATTTGAACTCAAAGTTTGTAAACAACATGAATCACGAATGGCACAAGTTTGTCACTTCGTGAAGCTCAAAGGATTAAAGAATACGAATTATGAGCAACTGTATGCCTTCTTTCTTCAGAATGAGAGACATGCCATGTTTGAAAAGAGGATTCTTGAACAATTCAAAACAAATCCAGGAGAGACAAGCTCATCAAATGATTCAACTACCTTCTACTCAAACATTGGGATTACCACTAAAGCTTCACAAGTTATACCCATGGGTGATGGAACTCACAAACTCATTCTCGATCCAATGTTCAAACAAGCTCATGATGATGCATCTGTAGGAAACTTCATTAGTCAACTAGCTCTCATGATCAGTCAAAACATGAACACTCTCCCACACACCAACAACAACCTCGGAACGGCATCTAATCTACACAATCAAGCTCTGTCGAGAGATGGGAAGGTTATGGTGCAGCCAGTCCAAGAAAGGCGATACTAACAGAGAAGGGGTGGAGCGGTGGAGGCTATGGAGGAAATCGAGAATCGGGAAGGAATGGAAATCAAGGACAAGTCAAGACAGTTAAGTGTTACAACTGTGGTGGTGATGGACACATTGCAAGGAATTGCACATCTCCAAAACATCCTCAGAATGCTGAATACTTTAGGGATAAGATGTTGCTAGTGCAAGCTTAGGACAATGGAGCAACCTTGGATGAAGAGCTATTGTTTCTTCTTTGAAGGGAATGCTAAGACATATGATGCGATGTGTATGAGCGACCCTATTCAGAGATTGGTCACAATCATCAGAATGTCTTTCAAGTCAGATAGTGATGCATGCATACACGATGTTGATGATGATGGACCTCTGACAAACAATTTTCATGGCTAGCATTTCTCCAATGGTCTCTTCTAAGGTCTCTACTTCACCACAAGCTGGACCATCCAAAGACAAAATCATCTAAGAGGTATTAAAATTATATGATGAAGTTGATGTGCAAAAGATACATAATGAAATACAATCAACTGAAATCATTGAGTCAGATATTGAAAATATGGGTAATATCAATGTTGTCCCATACAATCAATATGTGAAACAAAGTGAAAGTGTGATTGCATCAAGTGATGTATCTCCTGATCAATGATGTTTATGTCGTGATGAATACACTGCATCGTCCCTGATGATTCGTTATCTCGAACTAAATGCCTATAAAGAACGAGTTGCCATTTATGAACAACGTGCTAAGTTTGAGCTAACTACACGTGAGCAGGAGTTGGATAACCAAATGCGTACAATTATTAGAAAAAGTAATTTTAGAAAAGAAGTGTTAAAACAAGAGTTAAATTCCTTACAAGAAAAGCTTTCAAAAGCGCTAAACAAAAACAAGAAATTCAAGAAAATGTTAAAGTGCTTAAGCAGGAATTTCATGCCAAGGAATCAAAACTTTTGAATGATTTTTCTAATCTAAAAACTTTGAAGAACAATCTTGAACATAAATTGTACGTACAAGGGAATACCATTCAGACTTGTAACCACCCATAAATTCCCGGGTCATTATTCACCTGTAAAGAATGAAGTAATCGCTATTCTTGATTTAATTTAACGATTTTATGCATTTTCACGCCTAAATTTTTACTTTTTACTTGAAATGTGCAATCCCGAGTAGCGTTGATAAACGAATGATGAGCATAAATCATTCCTAATATTTACTGATGAACGAAGCACGTCAACGAGAGATTATCTCGATTAGCGAGTCCGCACGCGTACCGGTAACATACCAATTACAGTTAAAATATAAAAATGAACTAACGAAGCCAACGACAGTATTATTATATCAATCTTTCGAAGACGGGTCCAAAAATATAATTTTTATATATTTAATCATCCAAGAAGTTACATTTACAATTTTAACGACGGGACACGAAATACACACAATACACTAAATAGTACCGCTAATAATAAAAATACACTTAATATCTATTTATATAATAAACAAATCTTTTTTTGAAATCATAAAAGCCACGTGGACATTAAAAGCCATGTCATTTAATCCAACTCAGCAAAGCCACGTCATATTTCAACCACCCAGCCATTTCTTTTCCCCCATCCTACTTCACAAATCACAATCTCACATCTCTCTCTAAAATAAAACACACACAAACACTCTCCAAAATCTTTCCTCTCTCTAAAATAAAAACACACACAAACACTCTCCAACAAAACATCACCACCCTACTTCACCACCCAGCCACCGCCGTCACCACCACCCAAACGGCGCCACCCCACAGCAGCAACCATTTTGGTATTTTTTAATATCTATTTATATAATAAACGAATCTTTTTTTGAAATCATAAAAGCCACGTGGACATTAAAAGCCATGTCATTTAATCCAACTCAGCAAAGCCACGTCATATTTCAACCACCCAGCCATTTCTTTTCCCCCATCCTACTTCACAAATCACAATCTCACATCTCTCTCTAAAATAAAACACACACAAACACTCTCCAAAATCTTTCCTCTCTCTAAAATAAAAACACACACAAACACTCTCCAACAAAACATCACCACCCTACTTCACCACCCAGCCACCGCCGTCACCACCACCCAAACGGCGCCACCCCACGACAACCATTTTGGTATTTTTTTAATACAACGTTTTTTTTTTTTTTTTTTTTTTAAAGATTTGTGCTTTTTTTATTACAACGTTTTTTTTAAAATTATTTTAGATCTATTAGTTGTTGCAAAGATCCCAAAAATTTTTAAAATTTATTTCTATAGATCCGATTTTTTTTAAATCTTTTAATTTTTTTTAGATCTAATTTTTTTTAAAGATCCAACGTTCTTGGTATTTTTTAAAACCAATATTTTTTTAGATGCGTATTTATTTTTAAACATGCTTATTATTTTTTTAGATCCGTATTTATTTTTTTTGTGGATCTATTTTTATTCAAAGATACTTAATTTTTGTATGGATATATTTTTTTTTAAACAACCGCAATGTTTTTTTTAAAGATCCGTATTTTTTTTAAATTCTTTTTAAAGATCCGCAATATTTTTATTTTTTTAAAAGATCCGTAGTTTTTTTTTTTAATTTTTTTAAAGATCCGTGATGTTTTATTTTTTTTAAAACATACTTTTTATAAAAAAAAAAGTTTCGTGATGTTTTAATTTTTTTTAAAGATCCGTAGTTTTTTTAAAATTTATTTTAAAGAACCGGAGTTTTTATTTTTATTTTTTTTAAGATCCGTGATGTTTTAATTTTTTTAATGATCCGTTTTTTTAACGATACTCAATCTTTTTTTTTATATAGATCCGATTTTTTTTTTTTTTTTTTTTTGTAGATAGTGATTTTGTTTGTAGATCTATTAATTTTTTTTAGATCTAATTTATTTTTGAAGATCCATATTTTTTATAGATATATTTTTTTTATAAAAGATCCGCATTTATTTTATTTCTATAAAAAATCTGTATTTTTCTATTTTTTTTAAAGATCACATGTTTTTTACATCTAATTATTTTATTTATAAATCTAACTATTTATTAAAGATTCGTTTTTTTTTAAATAAATATGCGTTATTTTTTTTTAAATAAATGTGCGTTATTTTTTTTAAGAAAGATCCTCAATTTTGTTTTTATAGATCCGAATTTCTTTTTGTAGATAGTGATTTTATTTGTAGATCTATTAATTTTTTTAAGATCTAATTATTTTTTGAAGATCCATATTTTTTATAGATATTTATTTTTTTTAAAAGATCCGCATTTATTTTATTTCTATAAAAAATCTGCATTTTTCTATTTTTTTTAAAGATCACATTTTTTTGTACATCTAATTATTTTATTTGTAAATCTAATTATTTATTAAAGATTTGTTTTTTTTAAAAGATGCGTATTTTTTTTAAAATATCCGTTTTTATTTTTGGTTTTAAAGATCGTTAATATATATATATATATATATATATATATATATATATATATATTTTAAAGATCCGAATACTTTTTTTTAATAGATCCGATTTTTTTTTGTAAATTTAATGATATGTTTTCTAGATCTATTTTTAAAGATCTTATTATTTTAATAGTAGATTTTTATCTTCTTTTTGTACAAACATTTTTGGTATTCCCCAAATCTCAGGCTAAAAAAAAACCCACGCCTCTTAAGTTTTTTTTTTTGGAAAGTTAATCATGCTCATGATTCTCCTTTAATTTTGGCCGACATACCCTCCCCACAATCCCTTAATCATGGTTCACTTTATTCCCCCACTCATCAAAAGAAATGATACTTTTACTTTTCCAAAATTCATCCACTACACCAATTATTACAAACATTTTTAAAAGATCAATTTTTTTAGTATAAATCCGTATTTTTTTAACTTTTTTTTAAAGATCTATAAGTTTTTAATTTTATAGATCCGATTTTTTTTAGATCTAATGATTTTATATTTGTCGATCTAACTTTTTTTGATTGTTTTTTGCAGCCGCCACTCTCGCCGGAGCAATAGTTGGAACAGTAGCCGGAATCATATTTATTGCCCGAAATAGTATGCTTTATTTTTAAAATTGTGGTTAATATTTTTAATAATGGTTATTGTAAATTTAGTTGTAATAAAATTTACGGCTTAAAGTTTGTTATAAAGTTTATATTGTAAATTTTGTGATAAGTTTATATTGTAAACATTGTTATAAAATTGATTTGGTTGATTCGTTATTAAGCCCATGTTATTCTTGTACTCCCTCCGTCCCAAATTATAAGTCCATTTTTTACTTTTCAAAGTCTTTTTTTTTCGACTTTGACCTTAATTATTTTTTTTCGTGTTATATAATACTTGATGAAAAGTATACAAATGAAAATATATTTAAATCACATATCCATTTATATATTTTACAACAAGTATTATATAACGCTAAAAGAAATAATTAAAGTCAAAGTTGGTATAAAATGACTTTGAAAAAGTCAAAATGGACTTATAATTTGGGACGGAGGGAGTAATTGTTTATATAAATATATAACTATAGGAGTAAGCAAAGGTATGTACTAGCAATTATTTATTGTTAAGCCCATGTTATTCTTGTAAATGGTATTTAATATTTCAATGTTATTAACTAATATGCAACTGGCTATATTATAGGACTAAAGAGGGCAAAACAGCCCATAGAGTTATGACCAACATGTTAAATCTAAATATGAATCATTTCGAGATCGTACTATATGTGTAATATAATAACCAAAGGGAAGTGAATGTATTGAAAGCGAAGAATTTGATGTTTAATAGTTTAAAGTTGATGCGTCGGTGTTTCTATTATTTATACTACGTTGGACAAAAAAGATGAAATGTCTAAACTTGGTTTTTTGAATTTGGGTTGAAAGAGGAAATTGTTGTGTTCTCGAGGCGTATTTTATTACAAAAAGCCGTGCAAATATCAGGTTTAGATAGGCAACACGTTTTCTCTGTATAAAGTAGTCAAAAAGTACAAATTTGACTTAAAGTTTTATCAGAGATTTTGTATCTATTAAAGATTTATGGGATGATGTGACAAATAAACTTTTTGTATTCTTTTTATAACGTACAAGTGATACATCCGAAGTATTGTTGTGTATGGGTGTAAAAAAACCACCCGAACATAACTTAAACCTTTTTTTCAAACAGCCCATATTTTAGTTTCTTTTCTGAAAAATGTTGGTCTTGCACCACTTAAGGGATTAGCATATATAAATCATCTTTTAAAAGTTAATATATATCGTATAGCCCTTTGTCCAGTATATCAATAATGTTATGTAAGTTTATTAGAATCACAAAAATTAAATAGTATTGCTATATTCAGAAAAACACAATAATCGAATGCCAATTTAGTCAACAAAAATAATAATAATAAATAAATAAATAAATAGATAAATAAATTAAAGTACCATAAACAACAACAATCTATAAAAAAAATTACATGTTGAATAAGATGTTTGCCGGTAAATAATCGTGCCACCCCTATACCTTCATAAAAACACAATAATCTATTGTCGTTGTAGTGCAATCATGCCTTCGAGAAAAGTGCTATTCGAAAAGGATTCCGGCGATACAAATACAATTTTTTGAAAAAAAAATTTATTCGCCGCAGGAATTTTGTCGAAAACTAAACACCGCTGCCGCTAGGCGCGGGTACTCTGCTAGATACCACTGCCGCAAGACATGGCTACTCTGCTAGATACCGTTGCCGCTACGCGCGGACACTCGGCTAGAAACCGCAAGACATTGATGTGTATGTTATGAGTTAGTATGTGTGAGTTAGACAATAGGCAATGTTTAAAATCCATTTCAAGGTTTTACAATATTTAGCATTTGATTATATTTATTTCATAAATTTTATACGTCACCCGTGATTCATCACGGGTTTATAGGCTAGTAACATTTAATAAAAACTTAACCCTACCCTACCTTGAAAGCGCAGCCGCTCTATCTCCTTTATCTTCTCCCAAAGCACATATCCATATATGGAGGACTTCTTCATCTACTTTCCAGGTCAACACATGAACTATCACCATCATCAACCTCTCCTAGATTCCACTCTTCCCCACACACCGTCACGAGAAGGCCTTGAAAGGAGATGACCGATGGTGAGAGTTGCAAAGAAAAGTACCCTCTCAACTCAAGATTTAGAAAGTGGTGGTCAAAGTTCCTCTTTAGTCTCCTATTTGAACCGTGCGTTTACAAGGTTTTTCACACATGTCTCACACTCAAACTCACTTGCAAAAACTCTTTAAAACTACTAAGTATACAAGGTTGAAGCTTGGAAGGCTTGGGTAAAGTGGAAGTTAGTTTGGTTGGTTATACAAGCTAATTGGTTTTTCTTCCTTCTCTTGCTCGATCAAGTCCTGCGTCACAGTAAGAATCGAAAGTCTTTAAACTCCTATTTTTTTTCTTGATTTCTCCTACTTTAGACATATGTACATTTGAGTTTTTATGTTAATATATTAAGCCTTAAGGCAAAATATATGAGACTTGAAGAAAACTACCTAGTGTAAGGATTTTCTATTCTAAATGTGTTAAAATCTTTTACTTAAACTTAAACCTTACTTTAAAATGTTTAGTTCTGAAAACAAATGAAGGGTGTTGTTTTGGTTCACTGCCGAGTCCTCACATTTTCCAAATCAAACTTCCTGAGGATGTCATGCACACACTTACATATTCAACGTACTTATAACCATGTCGTATTTTGGGTTAGTAAGCTTATGTGGTGATTTCAAACGTAAAACATGGGCTATCGAGTCTAAAGTAAGCAAATGAGCGTTTGGTGCTCACTCGGGTTTTCTTTTTAAAATGGAACGTAAAACATTTGCGTTCACTATATATATGAACGTGTATAAAACTAAAGAGAAGTAAATACTAAGTCTTGGCTCAATCTTGGATTAATGCTCATTTCGGTTTATTGGCTTATTTCGTGGTCATTCCGTCATTCCGTTTTTCCTTTTTTTTTTTTTTTTAACTTGCTAATTTACTTTCGATGAGTATATATGTACATACATGACCCATTCGACGTAAACAAACCCAAACTCACATCAAGCTTGGAAAATCAACCCACGAACCACAAGACTTAACCGAGAATATAATGCTCCTTTTATAAACACGCGATGATAATAAGCCATGAGGTAGAAACTCCTCACCTTTTCCTTCGTAAACTAATTTTGGAAACTCAGAAAGCCTTCGACCCTTTCGACTTAGTTGAACCCAAAATAAGTGACATGAAACTAATCCTATCGATAAATACTTGTCACGACTTTCTTACTTGAAAACATTGGATTACAAATCAGATTTGGAAAAAGAAGATACATGCATGCAATCGACCAGTATACAGAAAGAATATAACAAAACTTTAACACTGAAGCAATCCCCTAATATTATTAACATGCGAAGCTAAACCAAGAAGCTCCCCTAGCTCAGTTGGTTATAACGTTTGGGCTGTGGGCGAGAGGTCGTGAGGTCGAGCCATGGCAATGGCAGTTTTCCTTCCATTTTTCTTTTGTGTTATTTTTACTAAGTTTCACAACTTGACAGTTTTAGCCCTTCAACTTTGCATCACTTATTAATTTTCTTAAAAACTTTTAATAAGTTTTATAATTTATATTAAAAGTTACACTTATGACCCCTCAACTTTGAAACAATTGATAATTTTCTTAAATTTTTTATAAGTTTATAACTTATCCTAAACTTTATCACTTTAACTGTCACACCCCCAAATTACTGTTTAAATGGAATGGAATTCACGGGATTACTGTCATAGCTTATCTAATCACAGTTATATTTAACGACCTAAAGTGTCGTTTGGAAAACACATCGTTTGATTTAATAAAATAATCAGAGTTACAAAGTGTAGGTCCCAAATGAAAATCGTCTTGTGCGGAAATCAGTTTGTTACAATTCAAACGATATTTTAAAAATACATAAAACCCAAGTGAGACGCGTCGTCACCACGACTCCATGATGTGTCCAAATGCATGCCATGAATTGAATGTCTTAGATACCTGAGATAAAACATGCTAAAAAGTGTCAACACAAAGGTTGAGTGAGTTCATAGAGTTTGTGTTGAAATGTAAAGCCTTTCAAAATCGTTTATGCAGCAAAGGCATTGTAAATCCACTCAGTTCCAAGTTCCGCACATACAAAACTTGCAACACGTGTGTTCACAATACTTGCGAAATATGGAATTTTTACGATCAAGTGCATGATGTCAAATGAATTCACAAAATAGTGCATAACTTAATGTATCCATAGTTACTTAATATAACACATAATTCGTACGGTTTCAAATTGTTCCATGACCATTAGTGCAATGATTATACCAAGACCATCAGTCCAATGAATGTACCAAGACCATCAGTCCAATGAATATACCAAGACCATCAGTCAAATGAATATACCAAGACCATCAGTCCAATGAATATACCAAGACCATCAGTCAAATGAATATACCAAGACCATCAGTCAATGAATATACCAAGACCATCAGTCCAATGAATATACCAAGACCATCAGTCAATGAATATACCAAGACCATCAGTCCAATGAATATACTATGGAAATACTCGTATATTATCTGTTACTTTGCATGACTAAACATTCAGTTCGGATAAACATATAATTTGCAAATAGTCATGAATGTAATAACAATTATTGAGCATGCATCTCCCCCAAAGAGTTATTCAAAACAATTAAAAGAGTAGGGGCTATGACTCACGGTTATTCATATAAGTTAAAGTACTTGTGAAAGTAAATGAAAAAGTTTGAGCATGTATCTCCCTCAAAAATAGTACAAAACAATTGAAAGTGGGGCTATGAAAACTCACTTGGTAGTGGCGATGACAAAAGTAGTACAGAGGTGTAGTGTAATGCTTTGACCTATTGTGAATGATATGATACGTAATGAGTTATGATGTTATGATATGCATGCATTTCGTATGTTATTTATACCATTTCTGAGTTTTGAAAATAATACTTATCGTCGAAAAATACTCTTTGGACGTCTTGACCATTCTTAAATCACTTTACAAGTATTTCGTCAAATTGTCATACAATGGTTTTATAATGATTTATAGTGAAATTATCACTTTTAGTCGTAAAATAATAATGGTCGGAAATTTCATGAAAGTGACAAAAATGGCTTTGGAAAAATAGTCGTAAAATGGTGTACGTCACACATTAGGAAACGAACTCGACGGTTTTGGAAAGTTTGTATCAAAATCTAGAAGTTTCAGTTCATGAGTTTTCGTCATAAAGGTCTCGAACATAAAGATAATAAGGGTTAAAGATGGTGATTTTGTCTAAAATGTTGTTTAAAAATGAGTTTCGGCAAAGTTTAGACGACCATAAATAATTTATTACAACTCCGCTATACAAACGGTTGGTTGTTTTGGAAAATATGCTTGGTGATCTCGATTTTATTAGAAGACATTTTGTTACAAAAAGTTCCACATCATAGTTAAAAACAGCCTTCAACATGGTCGTTTTAGTTACCGTAACACTTGTCTCGTAAAAATAATATAGTTTTTTTCAGAAAATAATAGTTACGGAAATTTTATGAAAACGTGCATATCTTAGTCGTTTCAAATCCGTTTTCTACGTATAATACGTCCTTAGCTTCATATCAAAGTATACTAATATATTTTTGATAAGTCGAAATAATTTGTAAAGCTTAAGGCTCGTTTTTTACTCGAATAAAGTAAAAATAGTATGCTGAAATTTTCTGAAAATGTATATTTCGTCGTCAAACTTGAAAAATTCATAACTTCTTCGTTATAACTCCGTTTTAATCCGTTCAAGCGGCCACGGATTCGTTTTAAAGTATATTTTCTAAATATGAAGGCCAAAATTTCGTGCCTACTGTCGGATTTTCCAGAAAAATAAAACAAGGACAGAACACTTTTTATACTAGTCGAAAATAGTTTTTCTCGTACTAAACCTATTCCAATCCTTCAAATCAACTCCAAAGCTAATCTAATCCTACCATACACCTTCTTAGGGTGTCATGGGTTCCTAAACATCATCAAGACAAAAATATACCAAGGGAATAATTATAGGATGACTTTATATATATATAACTCTAAAATCATGTAAAAATGGTATAAATCAACATAAGTCTTGCATGCTTGCTCCAAAAATGAAGAGATAAATATGAAATGAAGATGAAATGTATAAAATGAAAGAAATATGCTTACAAGCTACTATGATGAGGTGCAAAGAACCAAGGTTTAACTTAAACACTCTGGGTTTTTATTTCAAAACCTTATATAAGAGTGTAATCTAGATTGTAATTACTTGTGCTTGCAAAATTTTTGTGATGATCCCTTGGAAAACCCTTCTATGGCCGGTTATGAGGAAGAAAAACAAGAGAAAGAAACTTTACAACTTTGCAATAATTTGAGATTGAAAGAATGAGGTGATTTGGAGTATAAATGTATACTATCAAGAAAATTTTTCAACAAGTATTAATTGCCAACCCATAGGGCGGATTTTGGGGGATGAATATCTCAAAATATCTTTTTTTTTTTTTATTCTATATAATGTATAAAATTTGTAATAAATGTAAGTATAATGTACATGTAACATTACTTGTAAGATTTAATATACATTTGTGTATTTAGGGAAATTTTAGGTGAAAGTAATTTTTAATAGATCAAAGTAGAGTATAATGATATCATAAAAATTGTAAAATACATTCCTTGTAAAATTTTAGTGATATAAAAATTTTCGTGTAGTTTTTAAGAAAAGTGTCGTAATAATATAACTTTAACGATTTATATGCAAAATAAATTTAAAACACTAGGTAAACTCAAAATATAGTTTTTATAACTAAATGTAAGTATAAAAATATATCGGGATCATTTTTAGAAGTAACGGATTAAATGTTCAAAATAATAATTTACGCGATAACGTTTATTTAATATAAAATTTACGCGTTTAAGGTGAAATGCAAAGACATGAATGAACTAACATAATGCAATTGATGTTAATGAAATGTAGACTAAACTTAGTCCATATGAAATGTTCGTGATGATATGATCATGAATTCGCCGCTAAACCATAAAGGTTACGCGAATTTGGAACACGTAAACCTAGTTTACGATAAATGTTGAAATGGTGAAACTTGAGAAATGACTTGAAATTGCGAGTTGTCACATTCGCCCATCCAAAAAGGAATTCAGTCCCTGAATTCAGTTCGTGTTGGTCTCTCAGGGTTAGGTTTGATGTGGCAAGCCTTCCCATTCTCGAGCAAAACCCTCAAAAGACTTTTTGGTAACCGATTTTTACTTAATCTCACAACTCATCAAACAAGAACTGTCATGAGATTAGGCTAAATCGGTTCGAGCAACAGGTCTTTTGAAAATTTGGTCATAAATTGCTTACACATATAAGCCTACTACTCCCTTCATTGCATGATTCTCCTGAATTAGACATAGGTGATCAGGCTATGTATAATTTAGGAGTAACTATGCAATGCTTGGACTAATCGACTCATATGATGTTTGGTATTAAGTCAACTGGTGTAAAAAAATTTTGATAGGGAATGACAGGGCATTCTCCACGTTAGAGTATAAGGAAAGGATAATGGGATGGGTATTTAAGGGCATCCATGTGACAATCGTTTTGAAATGAAAGTAAATAACTCGAAAAATGTACGTATGAATCGCATGCAAAGTGAACATGCACTTGTGATGAAATGATGAGATGCTATGATGATGTAGTTATAGTCTAGGGTCAATGATGCAACCTAGTTCTCTATAACGAAGCTCGATGCCAATCTGTCACACCCCAAATTACCTTTTTGCGGGAATGGAATTCCTGGAAGATGACTGTCATAGCATCACAATCACAGTTATATTGAACGACCTAAAGTGTCGTTTGGAAAACACATCGTTTGATTTAATAAAATAATCAGAGTTACAAAGTGTAGGTCCCAAATGAAAATCGTCTTGTGCGGAAATCAGTTTGTTACAATTCAAACGATATTTTAAAAATACATAAAACCCAAGTGAGACGCGTCGTCACCACGACTCCATGATGTGTCCAAATGCATGCCATGAATTGAATGTCTTAGATACCTGAGATAAAACATGCTAAAAAGTGTCAACACAAAGGTTGAGTGAGTTCATAGAGTTTGTGTTGAAATGTAAAGCCTTTCAAAATCGTTTATGCAGCAAAGGCATTGTAAATCCACTCGGTTCAAGTTCCGCCATACAAAACTTGCAACTTTGTGTTCACAACCTTGCGAAATATGGAATGTTTACGATCAAGTGCATGATATCAAATGAATTCACAATAGTACCTAACTCGACGTAGAACAATAGCACTTAATCAATAGGACAGACTCAATGTATCAGTAGTCAACTGATTTAGAACATTATCTACGTAGAGCTGTAGCACATAATCAATATCACCTAACTCAATGTATCAGTAGTCAACTGACATAGTACTTTATTCGACGATGTATCAGTAGTCAACTGATTTAGAACGTTATACGACGATGTATCAGTAGTCAACTGATTTAGAACGTTATACGACGTAGAACTATAGCACGCAAACAAGAACAATTGATATAGTATAACATTTGATTTAGAAACAATGGTGATCATGATAGAAGTTATTCTTAAAAAGATAAAGTACTTGTGAAAAATGATTAAGCATGTGAATAATTAAAATGTAAGTATAATGTATAAATAAAATGTAACTTGTAGGTTTTATATACATTTGTGTATTTAGGGAAATTTTAGGTGAAAGTAATTTTTAATAGATCAAAGTAGAGTATAATGATATCATAAAAATTGTAAAAATACATTCCTTGTAAAATTTTAGTGATATAAAAATTTTCGTGTAGTTTTTAAGAAAAGTGTCGTAATAATATAACTTTAACGATTTATATGCAAAATAAATTTAAAACACTAGGTAAACTCAAAATATAGTTTTTATAACTAAATGTAAGTATAAAAATATATCGGGATCATTTTTAGAAGTAACGGATTAAATGTTCAAAATAATAATTTACGCGATAACGTTTATTTAATATAAAATTTACGCGTTTAAGGTGAAATGCAAAGACATGAATGAACTAACATAATGCAATTGATGTTAATGAAATGTAGACTAAACTTAGTCCATATGAAATGTTCGTGATGATATGATCATGAATTCGCCGCTAAACCATAAAGGTTACGCGAATTTGGAACACGTAAACCTAGTTTACGATAAATGTTGAAATGGTGAAACTTGAGAAATGACTTGAAATTGCGAGTTGTCACATTAACCCCTCAAAATTTGACACTTGACACTTGACACTTTTCGTCCTAAAACTTTTAAAAAGTTTTAATAACCTATATGATTTTAGCACTTTTCGTTAAATACATATGTTTAACACAAGCGTTATTCGACGACCGCATCCATGTAAACTATAATTAAAGTATTTATCCACGACTTCTATAAAATATATAGGTAGCATTAATATATTTTCTCATCTCGAAACCCAACAAATCCAATAAATACAATACGAATTGTAATTATTCCCACTTCAGTTGTACTGGAGCCAATATTCGAGCCGACTCTTATACGAATGTTTCGTATACATCATTCCTCCATTTATTCCAAGAGCCAATACTTAAGAAATATTTTCACAACTACATTTTATGTACGTCGATAAACGTCCACATAAGCTACGTAAGACAAACACATGAGAAAGTATTTGAAAACCTTTATTGTTGAACTATAAGCATTTCCACACAAGTTATAACGATACAAGTGTCTCACATCTAAACCATTTTCTAAACATTACCATTTAGGGTCGTAAACGAAGTATATTATCTAAGACTTGCCATATTATATTTAGGTTTCGTGTTGAAGCCGTTGTCGTATTGTACTTGCTATTGTTGTGCATTTCCTACCGTATCGCTAAGGTGAGTTCATAGCCCCAATTTTACTCTTTTAACTGTTTTATAAACTATTTGGGGGAGATACATGCTAAAAACTAGAACACAAGTCTTTTCTTAAAAGGTATGCTTGCCTGATTATTATTATTATAGCCTAAGTTGCCCGAAAAAGTCCCTTCATCATGAACCATTAATCACTTGCAAAGTGAGCGTAAATATTGTGGATAGTGCTATGGGAATTGACGACCCGACTTCGGTTATCGAAAATAACCGGTACACCACATATTTGATTATCTCTATGTAATTGGCTATTACATCTTGGGGCAATTTTATTACTTACACTAGTAATTAGGTGTATGCAGTTAGTATTGGTGTCATGAGCTTAGTGCATAATAATCTCTGTTTTTCTATGGTAATTGTCTTCGAAGCAATTATCATGTTTAACTTGTGTTCAACCATTTACTAAACCTATGAATATCACTCAACCATTGTGTTGATCTTTTTAAGCATGTTTATCTCAGGTATTAAAAAAAAGGCGATAGCTAACTCTGGGTTGGGCATTGACATGGCATGGTCATAGATGACTCTGATTCTGAATGGGGACCACATTTTGTTAATGAGCCATTTTTCCGCAACAATTCAACCTTTGTAAACTCTATTTACTTCAATAAATGAAATCTTTTATGAAAAATCTATTATTTTACACCTTGTGTTATGATCCAATGGAGTAGCACCCCAAAAACCTTTCCTTCAGCTGCAAACCATTTTTGGGGGTGTTACAAGACTGCTCACATGGTCACTAAGCATAGAGTTTTAAGCGATAAGCATAGTGTACCCATTATTGATAAACCCAACCCTGAGTACAGTAAGTTAGCTAAATCAACTCAAAATGTAATTTATGATGGCAATGAGATTCTTAAACCAAGACAGAAACCTAGCTGCGCTGAGTGCTCTGAGGAAGATAAAATATTAGATGATGCATCCAGGGTGAAAATGAATAAGAAGCTAGAAGATCCTAATGCAAAACCATAACATCACGATCAAACCCCATGATTACAAGAAGGAAAGCGGATCTCCTTAAACAAATTTAAACCTCAAGCGTTATTAACACACGACAAGTTTTTTGGAAAAGGATTTAGATAAGCTAAAGCTGAAAATCTTGTTGAAACCAAACCTTCCCTTAGGAAAATGCCTCTGCGGTATGTATCCTCCAAATACACCGATGCATTTAGTTCCTAGAACTATTGCCACTAAGAGCAAAACCTTAATCAGCCAATATGTTATTCTTCAACTATTTGTCGATTTTGAGAAAACTTGTAAGAAAAGGATCACACCTTTGGGATAGCGGAAAGGAAAGGGTTTTGAGCAAACTAAAGAATGCTATCTAACTGAGGTCATGCCTTTCTTCAAACTACTAAAAGATCATTTTGAGAGTCTTAAAAGGGGATAAGTTCAGATATTAAAGAAATGGAAAAGGAATTTGATGCAATGGTAGTTGAGGTTAGTGACTATGAGCAAGCATTAAAATATAATGAGATTGAGAGGAAGAACTTGCATACCTTGAATGAGAATCTTATTTATGAATGTATTGCTCAAGATGTGTTTTTACTTCTGAATTGCTCCATTAATGCTTCTCAATTTCATGAATATACATTTGCTCACGAAAGTCTCCCATGATGCGTGTCATTGAGCTTGAAAAAGATTAATTGAAACTTAATGAGAAAATTGTCGGGATGATCATGATAATCTGGTAAAACATCTTTCTAAACTAGAAGTTGAACATTTTGATTTACAACTAAAATATCAACATCTAAAAAGAAAATGTTAAAACCTCAAATATCAAGACTTCCTTGGATGCTCTTTGAATTTGATGCAGTTTTGAAA
>OU343219.1:53242473-53330154 GCA_910596185.1 Chrysanthemum makinoi | reverse complement strand
TTGATCTGGGATCTTACTAATATATCCTAATTAAGTGATGTATGATTTGGAAGTAGCTATAAACCCTAAGGGTGTGTTTGGTAGCAAGAAATGGCACTTGAGAATTGGAAATGTAAATTCTCTTGTTTCAGTACATCAAAGAAAAGAAGAGGCGGAGATATCCAAATTCGAGAACCGATCCTTTGCACTTTTATTTCCATCCATTTGAAAGAAACGGATCCTCAAAAGTAAACAGGAGTCACAAATTTACATTAAATGCTAGGTATAAAAGCAATCACGTGATTATGCACTTTTTTTGCGATTAAAGCTTCTGTGTCACTTTTTCAATTTCTCCTTCTCCAAATCAGGCCCATTTATTGTCTCTATCATCAATATGTATATAGGCTCGCAATGTTGCAAAATCGGTCAACCCGCCGATTAATCGCTAATCTCCGAAAGTACTTTGTCGATTTTTAAAATCACCAAAATCTACCTTAGGAAAAAATACCTGGGCGTCAGCACTAAAACAACGTACCATTAATCGGGCTGAACCGGTCAAAAACGGTTGAATCGGTCAAAATGCCGAATCGGTCAAAAATTGGCGAATCGGGCAACGGTCTTTTTAAAAATAATAATAATTTAGGCATTCTACTAATTTGAGGATCGTGATATTTCACTTATAACGCACAAAGCATCATAATCGAATTGAGCCTTATTGAGGTTTGAAAACATAGTAGGCTTGGAATCGGTTAAGATTTTTAGTTTGGTCTCCAAAAATACCAAAAAATTACAGGAAATGCCAATCCGATTAATCACCGATTAATCCCGACTTGACCGATTACTCGCTGCAGGGTGGTCGACCGTCCGACTACCGATTCACGATTTTTGCAACATTGGGCTCTTGGATTTTTTGAGTTTTATACATATTTTATGAGAATTGTTCATTTCTTTTATGCAAATATATAGATCTGTTGGTGGTTTTGTGAAGTTTGAACTTTTGGGATTTTTGTTCTATTATATTTTTAAACGGTATACATATCTCAAAGATTAGGTGGATTTGTATATTGATTTTAATATTTGATTCCATTTATCAAGTTTTTGGGTTTTCTAATTTGATTGGTTTTTTATCTTGATTCATTTTTATGATTAGTTCAAGATTTCAACTTTTTGAGTATCTAGTTTGGTTAATTTTCAGAACTCAATATTCTTGATATAACATTTGCAGGTGCCATTTTTTTAATCTTTTTTGGACTATTGATTTTTCTTTTATCTTTTTTGGTTTCAATGTACTGAGCTATGAGCTTTGCTTCGGTTCACGTCATCTTCAAAGGATCATAAAATAGTTTTACCTTATAATTTGATTCTTTTTTAAAATGAAAAAAAGAAAAAAGATGACATTTTTTTATTTCCATTGCCAATTCTCTAAAACAACCAAACACGATACTTAACTGAAATTCTCCACCAATTCATTTCTTTACATTTGTATTCTCTACCTCATTTCATTTCTTTAAATTTCTCTCTACCAAACGTGCTCTAAGTTTGATTAATTATGAATGTAACTCTAAGTTACTAAATATGGAAAGTTGCTATAAATAGCGGAAATTCGAATATCGCCAACCTGAACAATAAATACCGAATCAGAATAACTTATGAAATGGTTCTTAAATAATAAGACGAACATTAATTCATGTAGATTCGCTAAAGAAGGAGTAACTTCTTATCCTTTGTTTTCTCATGTGGTTTCATTTGCGGTTTGAGGTACAAATATTCTACCCTTTCTCAATAAGGGTGTTTCTCTCATGAATCATTATGATTTTGACTATGACTCCTTTGGTATGATTCTTTGATATGATTCCATTGCTATCCATTTTGTTATAATATTCATTATGCTATCTCATTTGATATGAGATTCCGCCGTTTGATATGCTTTTGTTGATTATGCTATGATTGTTTCGTTATGATTATGGATAGCTTTGTTATTCTTTGCCGAGCTAACTAGTCATGGAGGTACCATGTCCATGTCATTAAGGCACCAATGGCATGACACTTTCCGTGGATGTGTGATTGATCCACGTTTCCCTTTTGTTATGTATGATTATTTATGCACATTGGCCATTATGTATACATATGTACAATCTAGTACTTGCATATGTATTTTGTTTTGAAGGGAACATATGGATGCATACTAGGTTTGTGATATGTTATGATATGGCTTTGTAGTGAATGGTTTGTGCGTGCCATGCACCCCATTTCACTTTTGAGAGGTCGCTCCTTTACTTATGATATGACAAGATATGATTATGATTATGTGACTAAGCATGTGGCATGCTTCTGAACTCGTGGTCATTTTCTTATGATGTTATGATTTGATTTCGTTTAATTCTTTTGATGGCATACTTTGACTTCATTATGATTCTTATGACTCATTATTCAGTTGTCTCTTATGATATATGACTTTTGTTCAGCAGATCCTTTTTATTTTTGTTCCATATGCTTATTCAGATTCAGTTATTTGTTTATATCTGTTCACTGGGCTTTTTAAGCTCAGTCATATTATTTCTTCCCGCGTTATAAGAGGGAAGCTGGATATGAGTGAAGAGTGCATATTTTAGTGGACCAGCCTGACGATAGTTCCCCAACTGCTTTGGATATGGATTAGACTTTGGATTTACCCTTTATTTAGATTTGTATTTAGTTGGATATCATTATGATTTATATTTAATATTTCCTTTAGTTTTATTTTTTTTAACTTATGTAACCTTATATAATAAAATCCTTCCGCTTGCGTTTGTTTTGTTGACACCATGAAGTGGCATTTTGACCCTTTTCGGGTTGAGGTGTTACATTAGTACCCTTTACCTCGAACGGGTCAAGTTATAATGTGTTTAAAATCAATATCCGTTCCTCTAGATAATCACCGAGAACATAAGCTAGATACGTGGATAACTTGTGTCTTTAGTTAACGCGCCCTTCTGCTAGTCAATCCGTAACTACTATAACGGTGTTGTCTAATGCCCGTCCCTCTAGCAGATCCATCACATGTTATTAGCATAACTGTTACATAGGAATCATAGGCATTTGATCATTCGAGGAAGTGACAATCGATAGGTAGAATTGGATAGCTAGCAAAGCGTAGTGCACCTTAGGTAAATATGCTTTTACCTCGTATTTATTTACACCACCATTTTATTTTACTTGTTATTTTATTTATTGTAATTTAGGTTTAATATTTGTACAAAAATAAGCTCTCTTAAACCTCAAAATTTTACTTGTTTTCATAAAATATAAAAATACTAAAAAGAATATCCCATCGTCTTTAGATCATTTGTCATACTTTTTGAGCCTACATCACTATTCCTTTAGTGAACGATCAATCCTCCGGACTTACATATATACTACACTACAATGGTTAGGTACATCGCCTAGTGGGTTGTAAAACTTCGTGTTACAACCGCTGCATTAGTATATGATGAAATGCAATATGTTTTACAATTTTATGTGTGTATCAAGGATTTGAAAATCAAAAACAATGATTTTGTGTGTTTAATCTTTGTGCTTTAATTGTTAAAAATGCTTCTTAAAATCATTATAGATGTTTAAGATTGCATTAGATTGATTAGAAACACAAGTTTGAGAATAATGGATGATTATACACAAATATTTTGTTCAAGAATAAGTGGGTTTGTGTTTTGAATTTGTGCATAAAATGATAGATTTGTTGAATCATTGAGCTTTCCATAAGTTTGATGATCAAAGTTGAAAAAATTCTTTTGACAAGATGTTATTAATACTTGGTTATTTGAACAAATTGAGTTTGAATGATATTTAGATGATTATGTGTCTAGATTTACTTGATTTCTCATCTTGTCCTAGCATTTGAAAATCAATCCATGGTGCACCACTTTTGAACCAAGAAAAATAGTTGATGAGCCATTTTTGTTTCCTTAAAAGACAATGTTCCAATTTTTCTTGAAAGAAAACCATGATGTGCCACCTATGCAAAAAGGGCGGTTAGTGAGCCAATTTGACTTGTTGAAATATCATCATGCACCACTTTAGGAATGATAGAAGGTCCTTGCGTAATTTTTTTTGCTAGTATGTATGTGTGTGTTAGGGTGGGGAAGGGGAATGCACTTTTGGTTTAAAAATCCCTCGCGGCGCTTGTAAAGTGCTTTTGCTTGTTTTTACCAACCATCATGCGATATATTGGATATTTTATAAAGAGGAAGATCACATCTGTACTATCTTATAATGCATTTGGGACTATTCCATTATTAGCAAGGCTTAAAATTTAGACTCTTAAACTTGATTTTTATGGAAATATTGTCTTTTGATAGTCATCAATATCATTATAACATTGTAATGCCCATTTAACTTCATTGTAACAGCCTTCAATAATTATAAAAATGTGTAACGCTAAAACCATTACTATCAATAATGATTATTAAAAATACGTAATCGCATCCACCATATAAATTCACACAAACCATTTCATATCTCTCACACACAAAAATAGTCTCTCAATATACCCTCACTTTCACTCCTCAAGTCTTACGGGTACTTTTTTTGCAGAGATTCTTTATATGTTTGTTAGAAAAACATTTAACTGAATAACATTTGCTAGCTGAAAAATAGAGTCACAAGGTACCCGCCAAATGTGCATTGCGCGGGTACCCCGCTTTTAGACAAAACAAAGGGAATGAGCTTTTTTATGATATAATGCTTCATTTTTCTTCTTAGTGTGCTCATATTGTTGTGTTTTGCTCTTATTTTTTAATCTTGTGTGCTCTTAAGTTCAACTATACTCTTATTTTGTTTGATAAACCTTCTTGTGCATTAGTTTTGAACTTGGATGAATACCTCTCTTATGTGATCATTTTAACATCTCTTATGCTCTAATGTGAACTTTAATGCACCTTGATAAATTGGTTTGTAATTGAGAAAAGCACTTGTTTAAGATTTCAAAAGTTTTCTAAGTGTTGATCTCACACCCCAAAATATCATGGAAGGATAACGGGGTATGACTTGATAACACAAAACACAAGGTATGGCATAATAGGGAAGTTAATTAATGAATTCCACTCAAACAACGTCAAATGTCACAATGATCCTACAACCCGGATAACTACTAGACAAAGAAATACATAAGTCTACACAACAACGAAACCATTAAAAGAACTAAATGCATAACTCCAGGAAAACACACACTTAAGGGTCTTGTATTAAGTCTTAATACGTTTATATCTTAATTTATATTATACCTGAATTGAATTCTAAATCTTTAATTTGAATTTATTTTTTATTCGCGAGAGCGGATGAGAAGAAACTCTGACGTCTAGTTCTATTGTAGAGATGGAATTCAAAACAAACCATCAACTATAACCCCAAAAGAACCAGATTCCGAACAAACATAGGAATAATGAAGGGAATATCTTATTGAGGTAATACTATTTGTTTTGGTAAATACACTCTTCAGGCACTTGAACCCGCTTGGATCACATCTAGGCAAATAGCTAAGTCGGCCGAACTCAACTCCTAAGCAACATCATTGTTAAACATGAAAATAGATATCAAACGTCAACATAAAGTTGGTGAGCTCAGATTGTTAAAACCATTGTTGTTCATAATATAGTGTAGGAAAATAGGGAGCATGATATACAAATATAAGAACTTAATGAAACCACAAGCTTGCAACAACTAAACCTCACAAATGTGCAAGTGTTACGTGTTACAAACAATGTCTATCGACGCATAGTGACGGGGCTGGGGTAGCAACCTCGATAGTACTACCAATGCTCAGCTCCAAAACGGAGTTAACTAGTTGCGCACAAATGAACACATATGATGATACCACACAACAAGGCACATATAATCAAACCGCATATTATCCAAAAACATGAAAACAAAGGTATCACAACAAGTGTGAAACGTCAAAATATTATTTGAGTACCATTTCCCCCAAGGGAAAACATAATGAATAAGGGGCTACAAAAACTCACCTCAACAAGGTATTGCAAACGAGAAAATGACAAAGTTTGACGCGGCAACAAAACTCTAACCGCTGCCTAAGTAGTTAGTCGTTTTAGGAAAATAAGATATGTGATGAATGCATATGAGATTTATATAATAATATAGCCTTTATACACTTGTAATGAGGTTTTACGACTCGAAATATAGTAAAGCACCACTTTTGACCTAAATAAAGAAACTTTAGGGTCACAACTTCTTCATTTTAGACGCTTTGGTTCGTTTTGAATTTTCTATATAAAGTATGCCGCGAGGGTTTGTAAAATGTTCAACTGGCTCTTCACGGATCTAACTCGAAAATGCTCAAAATGTGCCCGAACATAGGCCTTGGAACAACTCTAAAATGGTTGCTGAAAGTTTATATACATAGAAATAATTTGTAACTTCAAAGTCCGTAATTTATTCATTAGGTCTGTTGCCTGCTCACTAAATTTAGCTAATAATGTCTAGTTTCAAAATATGATGGCCAACGCTACTAAGGACACGTTTTTGAGGCTTTTGAGTAATTACGGGCTGTTGTACGAAAATTTTGGGACATAAAATGTATAACTTGCGTGGTTTGTATCTCATTCATTATTTGTCGTTATGTCCCCTTCAACTCCTAGATCTAACTAAGATGTCCTCTACTACTTTGATGCTTTCATTTTACTCATCAAGTGAAGCCTCTAAGTGGTCGGTTTTATCGAATTAAAATATGGACTCATAAATGTCATCGATTTTGGTTAAAAGATTTGTTGAAATTAAATAAAATAGTAAATCAATTTCTAAAAATACGAAATTCGTCAAGGCAACATCCTAACACGATATATAAATATATCTAACTCGCTTTTGGCCACAAAAATACTTAGAGTGGGTTTTTAGATTCATTTTGCCGACTCAAATTTGGGACAACATCAAGTTTTCTTGTTTCTAACTTTTAAGGCAAAATACCAACAAACAAGTGTGTATATATAAGATAATGAACATACCATATAATGGTATGTAAATGTAATATGAGTATGGAAACGAGTTTTAAGGGTGCTTACAAAGATGATGTTGGAGGATGAACACAAAGAAACACAAAACATTAATGAATAAACCCTTAACCAAGCTTCCAAAATACCAAGTTGTGCTAGTCCAATGAAAAGACCAAGTTTTCTTTGCTTTTCTTCCTTTCCAAGTGAGCCGTGAGTTTGTATGTGTGTATGTGAGTGTTTGAGCTTGGGTTGAAGTGTGAATAAACTAGATACAAGTTCAAGGTTAAGTAAAGTTTAATTTGGTTGGTCTTAAAGCCCCTTTAGGACACAATAATAACTAGTTAGTCATTTTTGGTATATTGAATGTAAGTGTGTGTGGTTTGGCTGTGTAAGAAGGATCAAGACAAGCATGGGATGTTTTCTTGATATTCTACATGGTCACAAGATAACTTAGTATGAAGAGTTAAGCATAATTGGAGATGTAGTGAAATAAGATAAAAAGTGAAATTAATTCTTTCTTCTTTGGGGTAAGGGACGGCCAAGGCAAAGGGAGTGAGAAAAAATGAATCAAACTTTGAATTATAATCATATATGTATGTATGTATAAAGTAAGGTGGTAAGGTTATTTCATGCATGCAAATGATGTAAGCATGAAACGTAGATGTTTTACATAATTTGTAAAATAAAATATATAGACACATAAAACATGATCGTAAAAGCCATATAGTACATATCTAACGTAGATTAGACTTTTTTTTATGCTAGTTAACGTTTAGAATAATTCTTCGTTATGCGACTGACTTAACGGGTTATAATGAAAAGTGAAATTCTATCCAGAAATAGTTTCGAGTTTGAGGTTGAGTAAGGACCTGAAAAATGCGGGTTGTTATAGTTGATCTTTCAAGTTTATTCAAGGATGTTTGGATAAAAAGAGTACAATGAGATTTCGTAATAAACTTTAGAGTAAATTACATAAATATCACGACGGTTTGTCGATTTTTTCACATTTAGTCACTGAATTTTTTTTGACAATTTCAAATGCTAGGTTTCAAATTGTTGCATTCACCCAATTGCATTACATAAATGGTGTGATTTTGCTAAAATTACATAAATGGTCACTGAAGTTGACTAAATCTGTAATAATTTAAACCTTAATGTGAACTTGTCAAAAAAAAAGTTCAGTGATTAAATGTGAAAAAATCACAAACCATAGTTGTTACTCCGACCGTTTGACCGAAACTACTATTTTTAAAATTTTAACGCAGAACATTTGACTATTAATTTTCATCATTTAAACTCTTCAATAAAAGACAAGACTATGACATTTGAACGTTAACAAATCTTTGTTATAACATGTACTCAATTACTTTTTAAAACAATGGCACAAGATTATAACAAAACATCATTTTGTTGTTGTAATAAGGGCTGGCGTCGTCGCCTTATAAGCTGCTGTGACAACTCGTAATTTCAGGTCATTTTACAAACTTTAAAAGTTTCACTATTTCATCATTTATCGTAAACTACGTTTACGAGTATCAAATTCGCGTAACCTTAATGGTTTAGCTGCGAATTCATGAACCATCATTCAAGGACATTTCATATAGACTTTAGTTTACATTATAACATATTTCATATCAATTTATGCATGGGTTTTGCATTTTACATTAAACGCTATTTTTATTAAATAAACGCTATCGCTAAGAAATATTATTTTGAATATTGATCCGACACTTCCAAAAATAATCCTAATATATTTTTATACTCATTTTAAAACTATAAAAATTATATTATTAGTTTACCCGGTGTTTTAAATTTATTTTGTATATAAATTGTTATAATATATAATTACGGTTTCAAATTCAAACCGATAAATATTTATTCACTCAATTCTTGTAAGAAATGTATTTTTATAATATTTATGACTTCAATATATTTTATTTGTCTCTTAAATTTATTTTTAGCTAACGCTACCCTAAATGCTTAAATAAATATACAAGTTACTAAAATTTTAACTAATTACACTTTTACCTATATAAATATTTTAACTAACAAAATGCATTTGGTCTTTTTTTATATGTATGTCGCATTCACCCATGTAAGTGACTAACCATTTATGTACAAATATCTAACTCTACACATTACACATATATTAGTTTATACTAAACACATACATACATATATCATAGTGTAAAAAATAAAAAGTATTCTCTTCTTCTTCTACCTTTTAGAACCGATAGAAAAAGTGAGACAAGCAAGGATTGTTGTCAAGTTATTTTCACAATCATAGCATACTCTTAAGTAAGGTTTTGAAATAAAAACCTAGGGTATTTAGGATTATCCTTTGTTCATAAAACCTCATCAAGTTAACAAGTAAGCATCTCATATTCATTTCATCTTTCATATTAATTCTATGTTCATTTCATCATTTTTGCAAGAAATCATGCATGTTACATATGAGTTTATACCACTTTTAGTCTTTTTATTACTTATTATATAAGTTATCCATCCTATAAATAATCCCTTGTAACATATCATGTTTGATGATGTCTAGGAACCCATGACACCCTAAGAAGGTGTATGGTAGGATTAGAATAGCTTCGAGTTGTTTTGAATTGGTTAGAATAGGTTTGGCGAGAAAACCTATTTCGACAACTTTATTTAGAGGTCTGGTCATATTTTGAAATTCTGGAATTTTCGACAGTAAGCAAAATATTTTGGGCTAGATATTTGAAAAATACACTTTAAAACGAAAACGTGGCCGCTTGAATGGGTTAAAACGGAGTTATAACGAAGAAGTTATGAATTTTTCAAGTTTGACGACTAAAACTAATTGTTTCAGAAAATTCAGCATGTTGTCTCGACTTTTTACGAGTCAAAAATGAGTCTTAAGCGCTGTTAAATGTGTGTCAATTATCAAAAATATATTAGTATATATCACGATTCCAGGATATATAAAACGAGAAAAACGGACTTATAACGATTAAGTTATTCACATTTTAAAACAAGTTGCCGAACTTTATTTATAAGTAAAACATATATATTTTCTAATAGCCAAGAAATATTGGCCATAATGACCATATTGAGGGTCGTTTTAACATCGACGGAGTACTTTTTTATAAAGTGATGTCTTCTAGTAAAAGTAAGTCCACCTAGCCTATTTTCCAAAATGTCCAACCGTCGTCAAGCGGAGTTGTAACGAAAATAAACGGGCACTTAAACTTTGCCGAAAACCATCCTTAAACAATATTTTGGGTACAAGTACCATACTTCACCTATACTTTTCTCCATGATCGAGACCTCTAGGATGAAAACTTAAATGCTAAAACTTTGAGATAATGATACAAGCTTCCCAAAACCGTTGAGTTGTTTCCTAACACTCGACGTGCACCATTTTACTTAATTAGCTTTTCGGAAATGCATTAGTCACTTTCATGAAATTGTCAAATGACATTATTTTACGCATCAAAAGTTATAATTTCATATTAAATCATTAAATGATTATGAAGATATCATTTCAACGAAATACTTGTAAAGTATTTTATAACATGACGAGATGTCAGCAAACATATATTTCTAATGAGCAAATTCTATTTTAAAACGCATAAGTGTATAGATTACATGGATGTGCATGCATCTATTATTGTTTGCTGATTTATTAGAATATCATTCAATATAATAGTTGTCACGACAGTGTCATTTGCCGCCCCCATCCAAGAAAGTTATCTGCCATTGTTTTATCGGTCGGTACTGCAGCTTCACAAACACTACCAAACCCGAACCCGCACTCAACCATTGTGTTGACACTTAGCAATGTATTTTCGTGAACTAAGGCATCTACTTCATGGCATGCATGTGGACATATCATAGAGTCAGCGTGACGACGCTGTCTCACATGGGATTTATGAACTTTAAAAACATCGCTGACTTGTACCAAACTTATTTCCGCTATCGTTGATTTCATTTGGGACCTATACTTGTAAACTCATTGTTTTATTAAATCGTTGTGTATTTTCCAAATGGCACTTTAGGTCGCTCAATATAATCGGTGATTGTGATGCTATGACACAACCCCGGAATTCAATTCCTCACAAAACAGGTGTGACAGATTGGCATCGAGCTTCGGTTATGAGAACTAGGTTGCATCTTTTACCCTAGACTATAACTACATCATCATAACATCTCATCATTTCATCATAAGTGCATAGTCACTATACACGCGGTTTCATACGCACATTTTGCGAGTTATTTACTTTTTTCAAACATTGTCACATTAATGTTCTCGTGATATCCATCCCACTTTGACATGGAGAATGCCCCTGTCATTCCCTATCACAATTTTAACATCGCTGACTCAACACCGATAACATCGGATGATGAGATCAACCTTTTTAGAGGATAAGTTGCACCTACACCATCACGATCACCATTGATTCATCATAGGATCGGACAATTTTTATCATTCCGTTGAGACATCATACCATTTGGTAGGAATTATAGGCTTAGTCCTAATGGACCTATTAGGATGCTTACTACAAGGAAGATAGTAGTATTTCATTCACCATCATCTCCTAATTTACCACTAGGATTATCATCATCGCTATCATTATCATCTAGAGCATCATTCGTACTTTTCATCATATCTCATATACACTACCATACATATGACTTGTCATTGGGAAGTGCATGATTTGACACACCATTATCATTCATCTACTAAGACTACGTAAAACTACACCATCTCATAGGTTTGAGGATCTGTGAGATTTCTAGGGCTATTGTCGCTAGACCGCCTACTACCCTACACTTAAATGATTGACCATCAACATGAAATGTATAATAGGTACCTTTCAATCTAATGTAATCTTTATCATTTATTATCTCCACGATAATCACAACCTTTGTTCATTTCATTCCTATTCCAATTGCCCAATTTCAATCATTTTACGATGATAGCTCATTATCTTACTAGGGGTTAGCCAACTTTATTCTTGACCAATTAAGAGACTATTACCATTTTATGAGGTTCTCCTATGTATCCTACATCATTCAACAAATTATATTTCAAGTTACTTTGCTACTACTTCATAACATTATTTCACTTAATCTTATTGCAAGCTATTCTACACCATCTTAGAAACATTGTTTCATAAAGTTTTAAAACAAGTTGTTTTGTTACCACCCTATCAATTGGTTTTCACTATTTTATCAACGAATACTATCATGCTAAACGATTTTCATGTTACCTTAAAAATTATTGAGCCATTCTACAAAACAAAACGTTTAATACCATCTAAAACTTCGGAGGAACATAATATCATTTCAACAAAACCAAGCATCACATCATTTGTCCTCGATTATACATGGTCTGATCACCTATGTATAATTCAGGAAGAATTATGTCATGAAAGTAACAAGCATCATTTCAAATCTCTTAAAACAATCTTCACTCAAAAGCAAGGCTTTGTAATCAGATAAATTGTTCATAAACATTTTTGTTAACACTCTATAGAATCCTACGCCATTCATCCCTCACTCAACCGATAAGTTAGAATTTGACGAGTGACCTTTTAGGAAAGGCTTCCTATACAATCTATGAGGAGGATTCCTCGATACAAGAAAACAATGAAAGCATTCGGACTCAACAAGGACTAGAAGTATATAGTGACGCTTTCAAAATTCAACAAAAATCTTAAGACATCACAGACATTCGAAACACTATTTTGGACTAGAAGCCAAATTATATCATTTCAAAAGTACTAGCTAGACCGAAGTTACAAGATTTAGTACCTAAGCGTGTACAATACCCAAGCAACACTAGATCAACCAAGTTCTAGCCGAGATCACAGAACATTCCATTTAATATGGCCTCAACAATATGTGAACTTCCCTACAATGAGTTTTCCTTAAAGGAAAATTTGGTTAGATTAAGGTTATCGATATAAACTCCCTCTAAGGCATTGTGTTCTCTAGAAATTCCAAGTAACCTCACTTTCATATCAAGAGATGCAACAGGTTTGAACATATCGGACAATCAATGATTCCCCATCTACAAGTGAAAGTAGAACAAGAATTCTTCACATAGTATGAGTGATATCTATTTTCTTGCTAGCATGATAACAATCCAAGTGATGAAATATCTTAGAAGCACTCAATATCGAAGAATATCATCTGGAAAATCAACCACTACACCATATCACTTAAATATTTAAGGTTTTGTGACTTGACAACATATAGCAAGACTTGACAACATATGCTCGATAATCAAACAATAAATATTTTAGTCATGGAGACTAAACACCTTAGGCAAGTAAGATTCAAGTCATGACATTCGCTAGAACTAGAAACACGAGGAATCACAACTGTTACCCATAATTTATTCCTTTCTATAAGGTCCTTTTCGACAGATGTAACATTTTGAAATTTGGCATGAGACACGTGGTATCAATTCCAGTTGTACCTATTACAAGCTATTCTATTCACCTTAGACTTCTGACAATCATTTTAAGATTCCTTTGGAATTCACTAGTACACATCACAGCTATTATCCTCACCAATGGTTAGAGCGAGAGAACAATTTCCACATTAGACACATCATACAACATTGAATTAGCTAATGGTAACTAATTAGCACCCCACACCATTTTCCTCGTGGTTGTACACTCAATTTTCTAAATCATCCCTTCAATATAGACCTTTATGCCCGTGAGAACTTTGTAGTTTCGACGCATCAACAGATGGATTGGTTATCCAAACATCGTAAGAATCATTTATGATGAAAAGTTGTTCATCTTCCACAACCTGAAAACTTTGATCATTCGTGGGAACGGCTGAACTAGACTCTTTATTATATCATGCATTAAGACGGAGAAGTACATAAAGAAAGGTTGTTTTGCTTTCTTAGCACATATAACCGAGAAGAGGTCGGAATAGAAACGACTTGAGGATGTACCAATTGTCCGAGAATTTCCTCAAGTCTTTCCCTAAGACTTTGCCAGACTTCCACCAAGACGCCAAGTAGAATTTCATATTGACTTACCGAGCTGCACGCAGCCTTTACCGCTCAGCACCATCGAAATGCAAGAGTTGTCTAATCAGCTTGCAAGAACTTTTAGACAAAGGATCATTAGCCAAGTTCCTCGCCAAGCACCGGTCTTGTTTTGTGAAGAAGAAAGATGGATCCTTCGTAATGTATAGATTATGAGCTTGAACAAGTTAACGGTGAAGAATCGCTACCCACTCCCCGTAATCGATGACTTGTTCGGACAACAAGGTTCTAGTATCTACTCAAAGATTGACCTAAGGTCAAGTTACCATCAACTTAGAGTTCAGAGGAGGATATCCCAAAACGCTTAGAACACGCTATGGACATTATGAGTTTCCAAGTAATGTCGCTGATTAACTAATGCACTGCAGTATTCATGGATTTCATGAATAGGTATGCAAACCGTATTTGGACAAGTTTGTTATAGTATTCATCGACGACATATTGATTTACTCAAAGAGCAAAAAAAGAGCACGAAGGGCATTTAAGAACGATTTTAGGACTACTCAAGAATGAGAAGTTGTATGCCAAGTTTTCAAGATTTTTGGAATCAGAAAAGTACAATTTCTTGGTAATGTCATTGATAGTCAAGGACTACAAGTTGATCCTGCAAAGATTGAAGTCGTAAAAGATTGGGCTACTCCAACAAATCCCACGGAATCCGGACAATTTTAGGACTCACGTATTACCAAGATTCATCGGTTTTTCAAAGATAGCTAAAGTTTGACCAAGTTGACACGAAAAACAAGAAGTACGAATGGGGAAAGAAACAAGAAGTCGCTTTTCAGCTTGTTGAAGCAAAGCTTGTAAGGCGCCAATTTTGGCACTACCCGGCGGGAATTAAGAACTTCGTTGTATACGGATGCTTCACATAAACGGCTTGGAGCTGTATTAATGCAAAACAAGAAGGTGATAGCTTATGCTTCTCGACAACTTAAGGTTCATGAGAAGAATTACACCACTCATGATCTTGAGTTAGGCCAGTTTTTGCACTCAAGATTTAGGCACTACCTTTACTGCATAAAGTGCACACGATGTTTACGGACCACAAGAGTTTACAATATGTTCTTGATCAAGAAACTTAACATGAGGCAACGCCGTTGGTTGGAATTACTCATGATTATGATTGTGGAAATCAACTATCATCCGAAAGCCAATGTTGTGGCCGATGTTTTAGCCGGAAAGAAAGACCCAAACCTTTAAGAGTCCTGATCCTTTGGAATGACGATCGCTTCACCTTACCATAAAAATAATCGAGGCACAAATCGAGGCACTCAAGGAGGAAAACCGACCAAGTGAAAAGCTTTATGGTATGCCCGATAATGCAAATGGCTTTGTAAAGAGAGCGGATGGAGTATTATGCTTCAAGGATAGAATGTGGGTACCATTTTTACGGGATACGAGAATTTATTTGCATGAGTCGCATAAGTCAAAGTATTCTATTCACCCGTGTTCTCGATAAGATATCGTGATCTCAAGAAACTTTATTGTGGTTTGGACATGAAAGCGAAATTGCCACGCGCGCTAGCAAATTCCTTACTTGCTCTAAGGTAAAAGTCGAATATCGTAAACCTTCGTGGTTACCTCCAACAACCGTAAATTCCCCATGGAAATGGGAACGATTACAATGGACTTTGTCACAAACTTCCTAAGACATCGGAGGTTACGACGCTTATTGGGTAATCGCCGATCGCCTTACCAAATCAAATTTCATTTCATACCACTAGAGAGACTTATTCCATGGAACAACTTACTAGATTTTATGTCAAGGAAATAGTCTCAAGGCACGGTGCACCAATTTCCATCATTTCACAGAGATAGTCGATTTACTTCAAACTTCTAGAAATCATTACAAGATTCATTTGGAACCAAATTAGAGATGAGCACAAGATATCATCCACAAACCGATGGTCGAAGTGAAAGGACAATTCAAACATTAGAAGATATGCTGAGGGTATGTGTGATTGATTTTGGAAATGGTTGGGCAAATCATTTTCCATTGATCGAATTCTCGTACAACAATAGTTATCACCAAGATAAAAGCGGCAAGCATTCATTGAGGCACTCTATGGTCGAGGTGTCAACCACTTATTCACGGATCAAAACCAGGAAAGTTTAACTCACAAGTCCATAAGTCATTCATGAAACAACAAAGTGATCGAACAGATCAAAAATCGCTATAAGTAACAACATATAGCTAGATAAGCTATGTCGATATATAATGCACGAAAATATTGGAAGTATTTGCCATAAGTCGCAAACCATTAGAATTTCAAGTTGGCAACAAATATATGTTCAACGCCCCGCTCAGCGTACGATCTGTAAAACATTGGATCTAATCTGAGCGCGACCCAAATATCTCACCTTCACCAGTATCACCGTAGGACCCAACATGGACTCAATTCAGGACCAATTCCTTTTGGTTACTTAATGTGACAACTCGTAATTCGTGTCATTTTACAAACTTTAAAAGTTTCACTATTTCATCATTTATCGTAAACTACGCTATTTAGTATCAAATTCGCGTAGCCTTAATGGTTTAGCTGCGAATTCATGAACCATCATTCAAGGACATTTCATATAGACTAGGTTTAGTCTACATATCATTAGTAACATCATTTCATATCAATTTATGCATGGGTTTTGCATTTTACATTAAACGTTTATTTTCCTATTAAATAAACGCTATCGAAATATTATTTTGAATATTGATCCGACACTTCCAAAAATAATCCTAATATATTTTTATACTCATTTTAAGACTATAAAAATTATATTATTAGTTTACCCGGTGTTTTAAATTTATTTTGTATATAAATTGTTATAATTATATAATTACGACGGCTTTCGTAAATTCAACCCGATAAATATTTATTCACTCAATTCTTGTAAGAAATGTATTTTTATAATTTTTATGACTTCAATACATTTTATTTTGTCTCGTTAAAATTTATTTTTAGCTAACGCTACCCTAAATGCTTAAATAAATATACAAGTTACTAAAAATTCTTAACTAACTACATTTTGCTTCTACCTATATGTATTTAACTATAACAAAATGCATTTGGTCTTTTTTTTTATGTATGTCGACCACCCATGGGTGACTCAACCATTTATGTACAAATATCTAACTTACACATTACACATATATTAGTTTTATACTAACACATACATACATATATCATAGTGTAAAATAAAAAGTATTCTCTCTTCTTCTTCTACCTTAGAACCGGCCAAGGGGTGAGACAAGCAAGGATTGCTTTTTTTTTTTTTTTTTCAAGTCAAGTTATTTTCACAATCATAGCATACTCTTAAGTAAGGTTTTGAAATAAAAACCTAGGGTATTTAGGATTATCCTTTGTTCATAAAACCTCATCAAGTTAACAAGTAAGCATCTCATATCCATTTTCATCTTTCATATTTATTCTATGTTCATTTCATCATTTTTGCAAGAAATCATGCATGTTACATATGAGTTTATACCACTTTTAGTCTTTTTATTACTTATTATAAGTTTTATCCATCCTATAAATAATCCCTTGTAACATATCATGTTTGATGTTTTCTAGGAACCCATGATACCCTAAGAAGGTGTATGGTAGGATTAGAATAGCTTCGGAGTTGTTTTGAATTGGTTAGAATAGGTTTGCGTGAGAAAACTCATTTCGACAACTTTATTTAGAGGTCTGATCATATTTTGGAAATTCTGGAATTTTCGACGTAAGCAAAAATATTTTGGGCTAGATATTTGGAAAATACACTTTAAAACGAAAACGCGGGCCGCTTGAACGGTTAAAACGGAGTTATAACGAAGAAGTTATGAATTTTCAAGTTTGACTAATTTAAAACTAATTGTTTCAGAAAATTCAGCATGCTGTCTCGACTTTTTACGAGTTAAAAATGAGTCTTAAGCGTTGTTAAATGTGTCGAATTATCAAAAATATATTAGTATATGTTATCACAATTCCGAGGATATATAAAACGTAGAAAACGGACTTATAACGACTAAGTTATTCACATTTTAAACAAGTTGCCGTAACTTTTATTACAAGTATAACATATATATTTTCTAGCCAAAATATTGGCCGCTAATGACCATATTGAGGGTCGCTTAACATCGATGGAGTACTTTTTATAAAGTGATGTCTTCTAGTAAAAGTAAGTCTACCTAGCTTATTTTCCAAAACGTCCAACCGCTGTCAAACGGAGTTGTAACGAGTAAAATCGGCACTTAAACTTTGCTTAAAACCATCCTTAAACAATATTTTGGGTACAAGTACCATACTTCACCTATACTTTTCTCCATGATCGAGACCTCTAGGATGAAAACTTAAATGCTAAAACTTTGAGATAATGATACAAACTTCCCAAAACCGTTGAGTTTGTTTCCTAACACTGACGCGCGTACCATTTTACTACTAGCTTTTCGAGGCCGATTAGTCACTTTCATGAAATTGTCAAATGACATTATTTTACTAACTAAAAGTTATAATTTCACAATAAATCATTAAATGATTATCGTAAGATATCATTTCAACGTAAATACTTGTAAAGTATTTTATAACATGACGAGATGTCATAAACATATATTTCGACGATAAATTCTATTTTAAAAACGCATAAGTATAGATTACATGTAGGTTTGCATGCACGACATTGTTTCATGATTTACATTAGAACATATCATTCATAATAGGTCACGATCAGAGGTTGCCTCATTTCAGATGCCATTGTATCATCATTATCATTGCAACAGGTGAGTTTTCATAGACCCGATTTATTCAAGTTTTTACTTTATTTCAAACCTACGGGGGAGAATACATTGCACATCATTATTTTTTATGCGAGCCCAAGTATATTCAAATTCATTTACATTGCTTAAGTTACCTCATGCCAATTGAATGTCCCCATTATATAACATGAACCGTTAATTTCATAGAAGCGTAGGTGAGTGGATAGATCTATCGAGGGTGACTCCTCCATCCGGGTTGGTGGATTCCAACTGGTTAAACGGATGCATTTCATTTAATATCATTATTTGAGTTGTTTGGCAAACACTCGTTAGCGTAACATCATGATCGTCTAGTTTCGGTGTCATGGACTTATAGCAATTGTAACATTTTGTGACATATTTGTCATACATAATTTATACTTGTGGTAGTCGTATTAAACATTTACCTAAACTCTATGAACTCACTCAACCATTGTGTTGACACTTTTAGCAATGTATTTTCAGGTAACTAAGGCATTCACTTCATGGCATGCATGTGGACATATCATAGAGTCGCGGTGACGACGCCTCTCACATGGGATTTATTATGAACTTTAAAAACATCGTTTGAATTGTACCAAACTTATTTCCGCACAAGTTGATTTTCATTTGGGACCTATACTTGTAAACTCTGATTGTTTTATTAAATCAAGCGATGTATTTTCCAAATGGCACTTTAGGTCATTCAATATAATCGTGATTATGATATGACATGACCAACCCCGTGAATTCAATCCGCCAAAATGTAATTTGGGTGTGACAGATTGGAATCAGAGCTTCTGTTATAGAGAACTAGGTTGCATCATTGACCCTAGACTATAACTACATCATCATAACATCTCATCATTTCATCATAAGTGCATAGTCACTATACATGTTTCATACGCATTTTTGAGTTATTTACTTTCATTTCAAATCGATTGTCACATTAATGCCTTCAGATATCCATCCCATCACTTTGACATGGAGAATGCCCTGTCATTCCCTATCACAATTTTAACATCAGTTGACTCAACATCGATAACATCAGATGATGAGACTGAACTCTTTTAGGAGGACGAAGTTGCACCTACACCATCACGATCACCATTGATTCACCGTAGGATCAGGACAATTTTTATCATTCTGTTGAGACAGATCATACCATTTGGTAGGAATTATAGGCTTAGTCCTAATGGACCTATTAGGATGCTTACTACAAGGAAGATAGTAGTATTTCATTCACCATCATCTCCTAATTTACCACTAGGATTTCCATCATCATCGTCATCATTATCATCTAGAGCATCATTCGTACCATCATATCTCATATACACTACTCATACATATGACTTGCCGCTAAAGCGCAAGCATGATTTGACACACCACCGCCATCTACCACTAAGACTCAGAAACTACACCATCTCATAGGTTTGAGGACTGTGAGATTTCTAAGGCTATTGCTGCTAGACCGCCTACTACTCCTACACTTGAAACACGATTTGACCATCAACAGGAACAGATAATAGGTACCTTTCAATCTTATGTAATCTTTATCATTTATTATCTCCACGATAATCACAACCTTTGTTCATTTCATTCCTATTCCAATTGCCCAATTTTCAATCATTTTGCGATGATAGCTCATTATCTTACTAGGGGTTAGGCCAACTTTATTCTTGACCAATTAGGAGACTATTACCATTTTATGAGGTTCTCCCGTGTATCCTACATCATTCAACAAATTATATTTCAAGTTACTTTGCTACTACTTCATAACATTATTTCACTTAATCTTATTGCAAGCTATTCTACACCATCTTAGAAACATTGTTTCATAAAGTTTTAAAACAAGTTGTTTTGTTACCACCCTATCAATTGGTTTTCAGTCATTTTATCAACGATTTAATACCATCATGCGAAACGATTTTCATGTTACTCTGAAAAATTATTGAGCCATTATCTTACAAAACAAAACGTTGAATACCATCTAAAACTTCGGAGGAACATAATATCATTTCAACAAAACCAAGCATCACATCATTTGTCCTCGATTATACATGGTCTGATCACCTATGTATAATTCAGGAAGAATTATGTCATGAAAGTAACAAGCATCATTTCAAATCTCTTAAAAACAATCTTCACTCAAAAGCAAGGCTTTGTAATCAGATAAATTGTTCATAAACATTTCTTTTGTTAACACTCTATAGAATCCTACGCCATTCATCCCTCACTCAACCGATAAGTTAGAATTTGACGAGTGACCTTTTAGGAAAGGCTTCCTATACCATCTATGAGGAGGATTCCTCGATACAAGAAAACAATGAAAGCATTCTAGGACTACCAACAAGGACTAGAAGTATAAAAGACGTTTCAAAATTCAACAAAAATCTTAAGACATCACGAGATATTCCGAAACACTATTTTGGACTAGAAGCCAAATTATATCATTTCAAAAGTACTAGCTAGACCGAGTTACAAGATTTAGTACGAAGCTGTACACACACTAAGCAACACTGTAGGGATCAACCAAGTCTTCTAGCTGAGACTGCAGAACATTCCATTAAACATGGCCTCAACAATATGTGAACTTCCCTACAATGAGTTTCCCTTAAAGGAAAATTTGGTTAGATTAAGGTTATCGATATAAACTCCCTCTAAGGCATTGTGTTCCCTAGAAATTCCAAGTAACCTCACTTTCATATCAAGAGATGCAACAGGTTTGAACATATCGGACAATCAATGATTCCCCATCTACAAGTGAAAGTAGAACAAGAATTCTTCGACATAGTATGAGCTGATATCTATTTTCTTGCTAGCATGATAACAATCTAAGTGATGAAATATCTTAGAAGCACTCAATATCGGAAGAAATCTTGAAAATCAACCACTACACCATATCACTTAAATATTTAAGGTTTTGTGACTTGACAACATATAGCAGTGAAACACCTCGATAATCAAACAATAAATATTTTAGTCATGGAGACTAAACACCTTAGGCAAGTAAGATTCAAGTCATGACATTCGCTAGAACTAGAAACACGAGGAATCACAACTGTTACCCATAATTTATTCCTTTCTATAAGGTCCTTTTCATGATGTAACATTTTGAAATTTGGCATGAGACACGTGGTATCAATTCCAGTTGTACCTATTACAAGCTATTCTATTCACCTTAGACTTCTGACAATCATTTTAAGATTCCTTTGGAATTCACTAGTACATGATTACCGCTTATTATCCTCACCAATGGTTGAGCGAGAGAACAATTACCACATTAGACACATCATACAACATTGAATTAGCTAATGGTAACTTAATTAGCACCGACACTTTGTCCGTGGTTGTACACTCAATTTTCTAAATCATCCCTTCAATATAGACCTTATGCCCGTAGAACTTTGTAGTTTCGACGCATCACGGCATGGATTGGTTATCCAAACATCGTGCAAGAATCATTTATGATGAAAAGTTGTTCATCTTCCTTACAACGGCAAAACTTTGATCATTCGGGGGAACGAAGTGAACTAGACTCGATATATCATGCATCAAAACGGAGAAGTACATAAAGAAAGGTTTTTTTGCTTTCTTAGCACATATAACCGAAAGAGGGTCGGAATAGAAACGATTTGAGGATGTACCAATTGTCCGAGAATTTCTGAAGTCTTTCCCCGAAGACTTGCCAGACTTCCACCCACGCCAAGTAGAATTTCATATTGACTTAGCTGCCCGAGTCGCACGCAGCGCCTTACCGTCTAGCACCATCGGAAATGCAAGAGTTGTCTAATCAGTTGCAAGAACTTTTAGACAAAGGATCCATTAGGCCAAGTTCCTTGGGAGCACCGGTCTTATTTATGAAGAAGAAAGATGGATCCTTCAGAATGTGTATAGATTATAGAGAGCGGAACAAGTTAACGGTGAAGAATCGTTACCCACTCCCCAGAATCGATGACTTGTTCGATCAGTTGCAAGGTTCTAGTATCTACTCAAAGATTGACCTAAGGTCAAGTTACCATCAACTTAGAGTTCGGGAGGAGGATATCCCAAAACGGCGTTAGAACACGCTTATGGACATTATGAGTTTCAAGTAATGCCGTTCGGATTAACTAATGCACCTGCAGTATTCATGGATCTCATGAATAGGGTATGCAAACCGTATTTGGACAAGTTTGTTATAGTATTCATCGACGACATATTGATTTACTCAAAGAGCAAAGAAGAGCACGAAGGGCATTTAAGAACGATTTTAGGACTACTCAAGAATGAGAAGTTGTATGCCAAGTTTTCGAAGTGTGATTTTTGGAATCGGAAAGTACAATTTCTTGGTCATGTCATTGATAGTCAAGGACTACAAGTTGATCCTGCAAAGATTGAAGCCGTAAAAAAAGATTGGGCTACTCCAACAAATCCTACGGAAATCCGACAATTTTAGGACTCACGTATTACCGAAGATTAATCGAAGGTTTTTCAAAGATAGCTAAAGCTTTGACCAAGTTGACACAGAAAAACAAGAAGTACGAATGGGGAAAGAAACAAGAAGTCGCTTTCAGCTTGTTGAAGCAAAAGCTTTGCAGGCGCCAATTTGGCACTACCCAAGGAATTAAGAACTTCGTTGTATACTGTGATGCTTCACATAAAGGGCTTGGAGCTGTATTAATGCAAAACAAGAAGGTGATAGCTTATGCTTCTCGACAACTTAAGGTTCATGAGAAGAATTACACCACTCATGATCTTGAGTCGGGGGCCATAGTTTTTGCACTCAAGATTTGGAGGCACTACCTTTGTACAAAGTGCACAAGTGTTTACGGACCACAAGAGTTTACAATATGTTCTTGATCGAAGAAACTTAACATGAGGCAACGCTGGTTGGAATTATTACTCAGCATTATGATTGTGAAATCAACTATCATCCGAAAAGCCAATGTTGTCGCTGATGCTCTTAGCCGGAAAGAAAGACCCAAACCTTTAAGAGTCCGATCCTTTGGAATGACGATCAGTTCACCTTTACCATAAAAAATAATCGAGGCACAAATCGAGGCACTCAAGGAGGAAAACCGACCAAGTGAAAAGCTTTATGGTATGCCCGATAATGCAAATGGCTTTGTAAAGAGAGCGGATGGAGTATTATGCTTCAAGGATAGAATGTGGGTACCATTTTATGGCGGATACGAATTTATTTTGCATGAGTCGCATAAGTCAAAGTATTCTATTCACCCGTGTTCTCGAGTGATATCGATCTCAAGAAACTTTATTGGTGGCCGACATGAGCGAAATTGCCACGACGCTAGCAAATTCCTTACTTGCTCTAAGGTAAAAGTCGAATATCGAAACCTTCGTGGTTACTCCAACAACCAGAGATTCCCCAATGGAAATGGGAACGCATTACAATGGACTTTGTCACGAAACTTCCTAAGACATCGGGAGGTTACGACGCTATTTGGGTAATCGTCGATCGTCTTACCAAATCAGCCCATTTCATACCAATTAGAGAGACTTATTCCATGGAACAACTTACTAGATTTTATGTCAAGGAAATAGTCTCAAGGCACGGTGCACCAATTTCCATCATTTCCGACGGAGATAGTCGATTCACTTCAAACTTCTGGAAATCATTACAAGATTCATTTGGAACCAAATTAGAGATGAGCACGATATCATCCACAAACCGATGGTCAAAGTGAAAGGACAATTCAAACATTAGAAGATATGCCGAGGGTATGTGTGATTGATTTTGGAAATGGTTGGGCAAATCATTTTCCATTGATCGAATTCTCGTACAACAATAGTTATCACACCAATATAAAAGCGGCACCATTGAGGCACTCTATGGTCGAGGTGTCAACCACTTATTCACGGATCAAAACCAGGAAAGTTTAACTCACAAGTCCATAAGTCATTCATGAAACAACAAAGTGATCGAACAGATCAAAAATCAGCATAAGTAACAACATATAGCTAGATAAGCTATGTCGATATACGACGCAAAATATTGAAAGTATGTTCCATAAGTCGCAAACCATTAGAATTTCAAGTTGGCAACAAATATATGTTCAACGTCCCGTCTTGGAAAGGCGCTGCACGATTCGAAAACATTGACGAATCTCGATGCACCCAAATATCCTCACCTTTCACCGAATAACCGTAGGACCCAACATGGACTGAATTCGTGGATGAATTCCTTTTGGTTGGGCTTAATGTGACAACTCGTAATTTCAGGTCATTTTACAAACTTTAAAAGTTTCACTATTTCATCATTTATCGTAAACTACGTTTACGAGTATCAAATTCGCGTAACCTTAATGGTTTAGCTGCGAATGCATGAACCATCATTCAAGGACATTTCATATAGACTAGGTTTAGTCTACATATCTTTAGTAACATCATTTCATATCAATTTATGCATGGGTTTTGCATTTTACATTAAACGTTTATTTTCCTATTAAATAAACGCTATCGCGTAAATATTATTTTGAATATTGATCCGACACTTCCAAAAATAATCCTAATATATTTTTATACTCATTTTAAAACTATAAAAATTATATTATTAGTTTACCCGGTGTTTTAAATTTATTTTGTATATAAATTGTTATAATTATATAATTACGACGGCTTTCGTAAATTCAACCCGATAAATATTTATTCACTCAATTCTTGTAAGAAATGTATTTTTATAATTTTTATGACTTCAATATATTTTATTTTGTCTCGTTAAAATTTATTTTTAGCTAACGCTACCCTAAATGCTTAAATAAATATACAAGTTACTAATAATTCTTAACTAACTACATTTTGCTTCTACCTATATGTATTTAACTATAACAAAATGCATTTGGTCTTTTTTTTTATGTATGTCGACCACCCATGGGTGACTCAACCATTTATGTACAAATATCTAACTTACACATTACACATATATTAGTTTTATACTAACACATACATACATATATCATAGTGTAAAATAAAAAGTATTCTCTCTTCTTCTTCTACCTTAGAACCGGCCAAGGGGTGAGACAAGCAAGGAGTGCTTATTTTTTTCAAGTCAAGTTATTTTCACAATCATAGCATACTCTTAAGTAAGGTTTTGAAATAAAAACCTAGGGTATTTAGGATTATCCTTTGTTCATAAAACCTCATCAAGTTAACAAGTAAGCATCTCATATCCATTTTCATCTTTCATATTTATTCTATGTTCATTTCATCATTTTTGCAAGAAATCATGCATGTTACATATGAGTTTATACCACTTTTAGTCTTTTTATTACTTATTATAAGTTTTATCCATCCTATAAATAATCCTTTGTAACATATCATGTTTGATGTTGTCTAGGAACCCATGACACCCTAAGAAGGTGTATGGTAGGATTAGAATAGCTTCGGAGTTGTTTTGAATTGGTTAGAATAGGTTTGGCGTGAGAAAAACTCATTTCGACAACTTTATTTAGAGGTCTGGTCATATTTTGAAATTCTGGAATTTTCGACAGTAAGCAAAATATTTTGGGCTAGATATTTGGAAAATACACTTTAAAACGAAAACGTGGCCGCTTGAACGGGTTAAAACGGAGTTATAACGAAGAAGTTATGAATTTTCAAGTTTGACGATCAAAAACTAATTGTTTCAAAAAATTCAGCATGCTGTCTCGACTTTTTACGAGTCAAAAATGAGTCTTAAGCGTTGTTAAATGTGTCGAATTATCAAAAATATATTAGTATATGTTATCACGATTCCGAGGATATATAAAACGTAGAAAACGGACTTATAACGACTAAGTTATTCACATTTTAAACAAGTTGCCGTAACTTTTATTACAAGTATAACATATATATTTTCTAATAGCCAAGAAATATTGGCCGCGAATGACCATATTGAGGGTCGTTTTTAACATCGATGGAGTACTTTTTATAAAGTGATGTCTTCTAGTAAAAGTAAGTCTACCTAGCTTATTTTCCAAAACGTCCAACCGTTCGTCAAACGGAGTTGTAACGAGTAATAAACGGGCACTTAAACTTTGCCGAAAACCATCCTTAAACAATATTTTGGGTACAAGTACCATACTTCACCTATACTTTTCTCCATGATCGAGACCTCTAGGATGAAAACTTAAATGCTAAAACTTTAAGATAATGATACAAACTTCCCAAAACCGTTGAGTTTGTTTCCTAACACTCGACGTGCACCATTTTACGACTAGCTTTTCGAGGCCGATTAGTCACTTTCATGAAATTGTCAAATGACATTATTTTACGACGAAAAGTTATAATTTCATATTAAATCATTAAATGATTATCGTAAGATATCATTTCAACGTAAATACTTGTAAAGTATTTTATAACATGACGAGATGTCATAAACATATATTTCGACGATAAATTCTATTTTTAAAAACGTACAAGTGGTATAGATTACATGTGGATGTGCATGCACGACATTGTTTCATGATTTACATTAGAACATATCATTCATAATAGGTCACGCATCGAGGTGGCTTCATTTCAGATTGCCATTGTATCATCATTATCATTGCAACAGTGAGTTTTCATAGCCCCATTTATTCAAGTTTTTACTTTATTTCAAACATACTGGGAGAATACATTGCATATCATTATTTTTATGCGAGCCCAAGTATATTCAAATTCATTTACATTGCTTAAGTTACCTCATGCCAATTGAATGTCCCCATTATATAACATGAACCGTTAATTTCATAGAAGCGGGGGTGAGTGGATAGATCTATCGAGGGTGACTCCTCCATCCGGGTTGGTGGATTCCAACCGGTTAAACGGATGCATTTCATTTAATATCATTATTTGAGTTGTTTGGCAAACACTCTGTTAGGGCTAACATCATGATCACTAGTTTCTCGTGTCATGGACTTATAGCAATTGTAACATTTTGTGACATATTTGTCATACATAATTTATACTTGTGGTAGTCGTATTAAACATTTACCTAAACTCTATGAACTCACTCAACCATTGTGTTGACACTTTTAGCAATGTATTTTCAGGTAACTAAGGCATTCACTTCATGGCATGCATGTGGACATATCATAGAGTCGCGGTGACGACGTGTCTCACATGGGATTTATGAACTTTAAAAACATCGTTTGACTTGTACCAAACTTATTTCCGCACAAGTTGATTTTCATTTGGGACCTATACTTGTAAACTCTGATTGTTTTATTAAATCAAGCGATGTATTTTCCAAACGACACTTTAGGTCGCTCAATATAACTGTGATTGTGATGCTATGACAACAACCCCCGGAATTCAATCCGCTTAAAAAAAGTGTAATTTGGGGTGTGACAATGCACGCCGCACCCTTTTAACCGTGACTCAAAACACATTTCAGATTTAACACGCGACGGCTCAGGGGATTTTAAACCTGACGCCGTCTCAACGGGTCCGGACGTCGTCACCACAAAACTGTGACGCATAGGAATGGCAATGGGGCGGGGCGGCCATCCCCATCCCCAAACCCGACATAAAAATCATCCCAAATCCCCCCAATCCCATTGGGGCTCTTATCGACGCCTGTTGGGGCAAGATGCTCCCCAAAGCCCCATTCTTCATTAGGGTCTTATCGGGTTGTCTTTTTCAAGTGCGGTGCTCCATCATACTTGTATTGTTATTCGTTTTTTCTTATTTTTACACTAGTAACAATATGATTTTATGAAATAGCTTGAATGATCAAGAACTCATTAATAATAAATTAAGCATTAGAATAAATTACAATTTTTTTAGAATATTATGACATAAAACAAGCTTTTATGATCACAATTTAAAATATTACAAAGATAAAAACTAAAAAAGATAAGAGAATTATATTTTTAGTACGTAAATACTAACATAATATTTTATGAATACTGTTAGGAATTATTGTAACAGTATGGTTCCTGCTGATCAGGTTACTGCTGATAGTTTATTTTCATTTCTACTGTTAGTATAGTTTCTGCTGATACAGTTACTACTGATAGGTTTGTTTCTGCGGATAGTAGTATCCGTATTATTAGAAATGGAAAATGACGCAAATAGACCAGGCGCCCTGAGGCTTATCACTTTTCGGACCACGCCTTTTTTAAATTTGAAACTAGACCAGTTGCCCACCGATTTTCTTCCAACCAGGGGCTGCCACATGGCCGACAACTTATGACACAAGTACGTATTTTGAAAGTATATGTCATGTATTGTAAGGTATTGTTTTTTCTAACAACTTTTATTGTTTTTTAGGTAACTTTATGATTTTTTGGCAACTTGTATTTATACAGAACGATATTTTGGTTATTTTAGATTTTAAATTAAAAAAAAAATCACTGCACCCACACAAAATCCAACCAAGTCTTGTCTTCTGGATATAATTAATTTGATTCTTTTTAATTTATCTCCATGTTCATCTCCAACAGTTACAAATAGCAAGATTCATTTCATTCTTTTTAATTTACCACCAACTCCCCAAAATCCAATCCAAGTATTCCAACAACATTTCTCGCCAAAACCAAAACCCGATTCTTGATCCAACCCGTTTTGAGTATTTTCAGAAATTAACGGTTTTGAGACATGGTTTTTTTTGGGTTTTTTGGATTCGTGCAATTCGAGTTGAGCTGATGGCGATTAGCATACAATGAGCTTCGTCCATGAAGTCATGTAGCTCTTCTCGATCAAAGCAAGATAATCGCTTGATGAGGCAAGTGGTTGTGATTAATTAAAAGAAAAATTAATTTTACAACTTATTTGATTAGTAATCCTAAGACAATGCAAATTATTTCCATTATAAACTTACTTTAGGAAAACATAGGAGTATAAATTTCTCAGGTGAGAGAATGAATATGAGACTATTACTAGCTGGTGCTCAATTACATAAACACGACCATTTTACTACCATTCCACATACCCAACTTCTATCAAGGAAGCAATTCAACCGTTAGGCCAAATTGAGTTTCTAGTGCAATAAGTTCTACAATATTCATTCTGAAGTTAGGAAAATTTATATTCCTACAATGGCCTATCGAAGAGTAACAATGATGATACTTTGCTTTGTTTAATATTATACTTGAGACAACTAAGGTGACAAAGGCGTCATGTTAAAAATAAGTCCAAGAGTTGTCCATATGGTAAACAACAAAAAAAATGGTTGGATGAGCTAGTTCAACATATGTTGTTGGAAAGCTTTGAGTTTGGACTTTTGGATATGAACAATTATATTTGTGTTGCAAAATAATTTACTTGAGTATATCGAATGAAATAATCAAGTTGTCAATCCTACTATGAAGCTTGGAGAGCGATCATGAAAAGAAAAATGGGAGAGTACATCATCAACACAAGTGTAGATTATGATCCGATGTACATTCTTGTTGTTTTTAGAAAACGATACAAGAACAAAGGAAATCATATAAGCACATAAAACATTTATGTTGCACACATGACAAACTCAATCAAAAATCCATTTAGTGTGTTAAATGTTTTAAACATTTTTCAACCTATATGACTTATCTAAGTATCTAAACTAACATTTTCGACACAACTAGATGTTATCCCAAACACTTCTTCAAATAGCACATTGATTAGTAGAATATTACTAAATCGACAAACAAGAGAATGAATAGCAAGGTAAGGAAACCACATATGTTATTCAATCAAACAAGCACAAAAGCTATTTGAGATAAGCAAATAATCAAGTAATGCAAAGAAGACAATTTATCATTTAGCATAGCATACGAAAGTTCTTTTCATCGCTTTGTGTTAAATATAAACATGTATACCAAGCTTGATTAGTTTCTTTTATGTATATAAATATGATCAAAACCTTAATTTCAAAAGAGGACACATTGTTATTCAAAGATGAAAACATCCGTCTCCAATTAGATTAAAAGTTGTAAGTTATGACCGAAAAATGACTTTCTATTATAAATCAATGATTCTTTAAATTTTTGTTTTGAATCAGTTTATGAAATCATTTTTAAATGAAAGTAGACTCAAATACCTTTAAACGATAAGGTGGCACGATTCTAACTCCTTACGGTTAAAAAGTTATGAATTTTTGAAATTCGCAAAAACCTGTCTTCTCATTCCACGGATCCCACGGACCTTTGCTGGAGTGGGATCCGTCCAGTTGTAACCTGAGGGATCCGGCCCAGTAACAGGGATCCGCGGATTCCGGCACGAATTACAAAATGCACGCTTTTGACCCGACGAAAAGGTTTAACCTTTGTAGACTTTTTAGTGAAGTTATATTATCTATTTTACCTTTATTCAAGCTGATAAACAAGATTTCTAACAACAAAACTTCAAAGAAAACAAAATCAACAAAACACTTTTCATATTATGCTTGACTTCACCAAAAATTTGATACAAGGACCACTTGCTTTGAAAACCATTTGTTTTAAAACTAGAGCCAACCCGCCTTCTGATACCAATTGTGAACACGTAGGGGGTGAATACGTTTTCATTTCAAACTTAAAACTTTTGTATCAAATATAGTATAAACCATTGCATTTGCTAATCTCACGCTGAGGATGCATTTAACGCATTACGGCATGTAAGGCCAACCCTTGACATCACATAAGATTCCGCAAGATTAATGGTTCATTATAAATCAAGTTTCACCATTATTAGTCCGGTTGCTTTTTCGATCAATGTCATATCATATAAAGTGTTGAATATAGTTTGTGACTATATGAAAGAACAAGTATGCATCACAAACATAGACATCAACCACATAGAAAATAAACAAAGTAATGCAAGAATAAAAGTAAAGCGATAAGTAAAAGGATAGACAAACCAACACGAGGATTTATAGTGGTTCAAGCATAAGGTCACCTTCCTTTCCCTACTCCACTCCCCGAGTCACCTACTCGAGAGTTCGTAATCACTACACCAACTCATTATGGCGGAGAAGCCTTCACAACGTCGCTTAACCTTTTTCCGGTACAAAGCTAAATACCGAGTTCTTTCACACCAAGGCGAACCACACCTAACACAACGTCGCCTACCCTTTATAAAGCAGGCTAACCATAATCGAAGTTCTTTTCACACACCTTAGAGAACTAATCCTTCACAACGTCAGCCACCCTTTATAAGGTACTAGGCTAAGTACCTAGTTCTTTCACACCTTAGGAGAACTAATCCTTCACAACGCCGCCTACCCTTTATTAGGTACTAGGCTAAGCACCTAGTTCCATTACTTATGGAGGAACTACTACCCTTCACGACACAACACCTAATCTTAAGGAGATCCACTCCTTGTTACAACACCATCAAGGATATCACCATCCTTGAATCTAAACAAATACTATATGTATAACGATGCACCTCATCGATTATTTGATTTACCTAGCATTCTTCACTAATGCCATTTACACGATCCTTCAAACCTTTCACTAATGCCTTCAACACGATCTCCTGGCACTCTTCACTAATGCCTTTGACACATCTATGACACTCGTTATGTTTTGTGGCTCAACATAACAAACCTTGTGTTTTATGGTACAAACACATAAACCATCTAGTCTAGTCATAGATAGAATATGATACTTTAGACAATATCCAAGACAATGTGTCTAATGGATATGAAATCCTAGACTAAACATCAAGAACCCAAAGCATGATGTAGTTAGTCTTCTATGAATGAAGATGACAAGTTTCCCAAGCTTGTTATATAAGATCTTCATGTGCTTGTATCTTGTGATGGGTGATCACCAAAGAGGTAAGGAAGCAAGATTCTAAGCTTGCTTTGGATGATCACTTTGGGAGTATGCTTACAACAAATGAGAGTTAGAAGCATTATGATCATATGAGATGAGGGTGGTTTACATGTTTCCTAATGATCTAAATATCCTAGATTTGGTGGAGAGAAACTATGTGTGAAGGTGTGAGGAAATGGTAAGAATTGGCTTGCTATTTATAGGCAAAAAGACCAAAACCATACCCCCAAGGATCCCTTCGAGGGATCCGCCTTGTAATTCCAAGGGATCCGTGGTCATATGAGGGATCCGTGCACGCTTTCCTCTTACCCATTGTTTTTGTTAAAACCATGGGTTATGGGTTATGGTTTTGGTACCCACCAGGTACAATGTATCTAGACTTATGGGTATGGGTCAATACCATGGGTCATGGATAATATCCATATATGACTTATGCATGATGTCATGCAATGGGTATGGGTCATGGACTTGGGTTTTACCCAATTACATTCAATGTATTTGGTCAATGGGTCAAATACTTAAGTTTCTACCCATTTATATTACCCATTATAATACATAATAGCTATGTATATATTTACCCAATATGTAAACACTAGTTGTTGTACATAAACTATTTAACTAAACTTGTTTATTGGTTTGTTGGGGGTTTGATCATAATGCAACATAACAAACATATGTACCTAACCTCGTTGTAGCATATAAGGACTGACCAGTCGCCGAGAGGTGTTGAGAGCATGTTGAGACAAGATCTAACTACAAGTAACTTATACATTTTACGTTATGTATTACAAGTTACATGTTTGTCATCAACAAAACAAATGAGAATGTATAGATTAAATATCGTAATATTTGCACTAACAAAATAGCTTGAATGATCGGGAACTCATTAATAATAAATTAAGCATTAGAATAAATTACAACTTTTTTAGAATATTATGACATAAAACAAGCTTTTATGATCACAATTTAAAATATTACAAAGATAAAAACTAAAAAAGATAAGAGAATTATATTTTTAGTACGTAAATACTAACATAATATTTTATGAATACTGTTAGGAATTATTGTAACAATATGGTTCCCGACGTTATCATGATAGTCTATTTTCATTTCTACCGTTAGTATAGTTTCTGCTGATAGTGCAGTTACTACTGATAGGTTTGTTTCTGCGGATAGTAGTATCCGTATTATTAGAAATGGAAATTACCAAATGACCGTTGTGCTCGGCGCTATCACTTTCCGGACCACACGCCTTTTTAAATTTGAAACTAGACCAGTTCAACACGATTTTCTTCCAACCGGGGTTGCCACGCGGCCGTTACGTATTTAACTTATGACACAAGTACGTATTTTGAAAGTATATGTCATGTATTGTAAGGTATTGTTTTTTTTAGCAACTTTTATTGTTTTTTAAGCAACTTTATGTTTTTTTGGCAACTTGTATTTATACGCAACGATATTTTGGTTATTTTAGATTTTAAATTAAAAAAAAAATCACTGCACCCACACAAAATCCAACCAAGTCTTGTCTTCTGGATATAATTAATTTGATTCTTTTTAATTTATCTCCATGTTCATCTCCAGCGATATCAGCAGCAATTCATTTCATTCTTTTTAATTTACCGACCAACTCCCCAAAATCTAATCAAAGTACACAACAACACTCGCCAAAACCAAAACCCGATTCGTTGTACATGAGGGCATCGAATTCGTTGTACACAACTCGAAAGAAGAATTTTAATACTGGTAATTAAATTCTATGTAATATGTCAGATAAATATGCGATAGAGCTTAAGTCTTGTTGTGGCATCTCATTTTTTCTCTTTCGCAGCCATAAAACTCAATTTTTGTATCTATTTGTGCTGTTCAAAATTGTATATATTTACATCTTTTATCGGTAATAAAAAGACCAAGTGAGGCCAGAGAGGTTTTTGGAGTTGTTGATTGATGCTTCACACCTTTTGTCTAAGGTAGTTTGGTTTAATGTTGTTGTGTTTCGAGTAATTTTTTCAAGTTAACTCGACTGCCATTGGAGAAATGTAGTTTAGATGTTGTATAGGATTTATGTGTTTGATACTTCTTGTGTTTAAATTAGTATAATGTGGAATGTTGTTTATAACGTGAATGTAATATGATGTGATTAGTTTGGTATACGTGTTTGATACTCTTTTTTTTTTTTTTGTCTAAGGTATAATGTGGAAACGTGGAATGTTATTTTGAGGTTTTTTGTGTTTTGATCTACTTATGAGGTTATATTGTGGTTAGGATCAGAGTTGTTGATTGATACTTCTCATGTTGTCTCTAAGGTAGTAGGATGTTGAATATGTGGAGTAGTGTTTTGGGGTTTATCGTGTTTATATGTTATGATCTATGTGAATATTGGTGTTTACAGTATGGTCTATTTTTGAATAAGTTGTTAGAATTCATAATGCGGTTCCGATCCGAGTAGTATATTTGTAGTTAACTTGACTGTCATTGTTCATTTGGTACTTGGCCTATAAAAGTGTTATTATATAGGGTTTAGATGCTGTATAGGGACTGTAAAAGTAAATGAACTATTTAAGTTTATAAGCTCAACTTGGTACTTAGCCTATGATGTCCATATAAGGGTTTAAGTCGTGGGGAAACACTGACCGTTTTGGGTGCCGCCCCAAGGACCTAGTCAGTTATCTTTCTATTAGAACGTTAATAATAGTGATACATGCATATGGGTTTACAGCTTAAAAAGGTTATCTTTAGAATTAAGTCTAATTATTTAGCTGATCTGTGATGGTACTTAAATAGTTTACGGATCTGGATTTGAGTGTTGTGTATATACTGAATCGTGCGTGATATGTTAAACTTTTAGACTCATTTTTTACTCCTCATATTTCACATAAGTACCCATTTTCTCAGGTTTTTAGAGAAAAAGACCAGATTTTATTTATTTATTTATATTTATATTTATTTATTTATTTTTATTTTTATTATTTATTTATATTTATTTATTTATTTCTCTTTTCCATGTTCTCAGAGAAATATGTTATTGTAATTTCTGGTTGAGAAATTAATAAAGGAGCTGCATAGTGTGCCTGTTGATGGGTCAAATGGAGATCTACACACTGGGGAAAAGAGCCACTCGAGTAACGGTGTCTCTAAACAACATTCTAAAAATGGAACAGATCTCAGGGAAACTCAAAGCATGCTTTTGGAGAGAATTGCTAGTGAAATGAACAGGCTAAAGTTCTATTTTGCTCATGCCTAGGTCTTTTCCACTGCTTCCCTTTTTATTTATATCAACAAACATTTATAGTTCTTGTTCATTAATCTCGTGGAGCTTCTGTTTGCTTTAAATATTTATTCCATTAATAGTTAACCCATATAAGACCTTGAAAGACCTATATTCTACTTTTTGAGGTTTTTGGACTGGATACCAGTACACGTGGCAAAATGGGCGGGTCAGATAACTTGGGTTACAGGTCAAAACTTGACGGGCCCAGTTAACCAAAAACGTTTTTTATTTAGATAACAGCATATAATAATTGGTGTGTCAAGTAAAATAATAATAATCTACTTTATTTAATAAAATAATTTGGGAGATTTTATGCATTAAAAGTACTGCAGTGACATTTGACTTGTTAGTCCAGTTAAATTTAAGCAACTCTTTATTTTTACCTGTTTGTTCTGTTCTGGATAACTCATAAGCCGAATCGTGGTACATTTTATAGTAAATGGCTCGTTACTGCACTATAATGTTGAAAAAAATCCCTTAATAGAGTCCCATGAACTTACACATATTCTTTCTCTGTTAATGGAAGTACAGGACCTTCCTTTCATTGAGAACATGGAAAAGAGAATACAAAATGCCAGCTCATTATTGGATACAAGCTTGGGACACTGTTTTGTTGATGGCTTGACACACAAGGATGAAAATGCAGTATATAACTGCTTACATGCTTATGCTGCTGTGGACAACACCCGGAATGCAGAAGATATATTTCGCTCAACAGTCGTGGCTCCATTAGTCCAAAAAGTGATTCCATACAGTTCTTCTGGAGTGGTTTGTGGGTCTGCTGCGGATGAGCTTGAAGAAGACTATAAACAAATCAAACATCTCATTGCGGAAGATTGTACGTTTTTGCTGCAGATTTCTTCTACAGGTATTGGTCACCATATACATAATACAATGACTAATCATAAGCATTGCCATTGGAATTTTGAAGCATTTGAAAAGCTATTACTTTTTTGATGTGTCATACACTCATACCTTTCAAGGAAATTTTGTTCAACTAATGTTACTTCCTTAATATAGTCTTCATTAAAAGAAAAGAAGTAGCTATATTGTCCAAATCTTACATTAGACCAATATCTAGGAAAAGTTGGTTTTTTATCTGTCATTGCCACGGCCCGATTTTTGTGTTGAATGAAACCCGAAACTCTAATCACAGGGGTTTTATCACAACCCTTGCTATCTCATTACTTGTGTAGCATTACACTATTCTTAAAGTTATTTATAAAGATTTAGACTGTCAAGCGTTTGGAAGTCACCTTATTTGCTCTTCTTTCAATTCAGAACAAAGGGTAGTAAGAAAAACGGACAAAAACGTAAGAAAAACGGACAAAAACGACAAAAACGCATAAAAACGGAAAACTGACAAAAACGCGGAGGAAAACAGACAAAAACGCCAAAACGAAAAACGGACAAAAACGTAAGAAAAACAGACAAAAACGTATGAAAACGGAAAAAACATGAGAAAAACGGACAAAAGTGTAAGAAAAACGGACAAAAACGTAAAATAACGGATGAAAACGTATAAAAAAATAATACTAATATTAATAGTTAAATTAAAAAAAAAAAAAAAAAGGACTAAATCTGCAGAACCCAGCGAAACACAGGGACCATTTGCGCAAGAAACTGAAAAGTAATATAGAGACGAGGGTATTTTAGTCATTTGATCTAGGCCAGGGACGATTTTTGCCCCAAAACTTTCCCACAGGGACGATCCTTGCACTTTCCAAATGTTTGGGACGAAACGTGCAATTTGGCCAAACTTTAGGGACGATTTTTGCAATTTACTCTATATATATATATATATATATATATATATATATATATATATAGTTTTATAAGCCACCCCGATGGCGGCGGCATGACTTATAATTATTTGTTTGTTGTTTTTTGTTAACTTAAATACATTTTTTTAAATTGTCAAACAATATTATAAGACAATTGTTTATTTGGTTTTTAGTTTTTGGTTTTTTTTTAAAGAATTATAAATAATTGTATGGTTTGCGTGGATGGTTAATAACACAACATATACAATTTTTACAACATTATGAATTTTATGTATGTTTTTAAAGTTGTAGATAATGAAAATGTATTAAAGTGATATAACAGTTAACTTAAATTCTAAATAAAGCTTCTTTGTAGACAACATTTGTTGTTGATTTTGCGTATTTACCATCTTCATCACAACATAAAATCTTTAATCCTTTTCTACTTTTCACCCTTGATACGGCTACGTATAGTTTCCCGTGAGAAAAAACCGGCCGTTGTAAAAAGAATCCTACTTGTGTTAAGGTTTGTCCTTGACTTTTGTTAGTAGTCATTACAAAACACAATGCAACTGGGAATTGTCTACGATTAAATTTAAATGGCATCATATTATCAGAAGGGCTTAAGACCATCTTTGGTATTGCGCAAATTGTACCTACACTTCCGCCTTATATAATCTTTGCTTCTATGTTCTAATTCAGTTTCCCCTCTTATCGGATGTAATGAAATGGAAAGAGACATTTTTTTTCTTTATTTAACCCGTACTATAATTATCTTATTCATATGAAATTAGGGTGTGTTTGGCTTAGCTTCTTAAATGTGCTTTTGCTTTTTAAGTTTTTAGCTTATAAGCTCACTCACATTTAAGTTCACCACGTCACGAGTAGTCACCAATTTGAAACACATTTCAATCATCAATTTATGATTAAAGATTGATCCACTTATAGTTGCATTAACTATTTAGAGTGTTCTGATATACTCCATGAATGCATCAACTATTTAGAGTATTCTTTTAATGCATTCTACCATGTATCATTGAGTTATCGTTTATCAAGCATCAACAGTTACCCTTTCTACAAGCCCTGGCCCTTGCATGGCTCCACCAGCTCCTACAAAACACAAAAGAAAAAGGCATAAGCCGGTAAGCGCAAGAAAAATCATACACGATCGCTTATAAGTGCACCAACACCATGTCATTACTTGAGACTTATTTTTATTTTTCAATCACATTTAGTACTTGAGACAAATAGTCAAATATCTTTAGTGCTTTTGAATCATAGCACTTATGTTGAATAGCAAAACCATTCTAGCAATTTCCTATTTGATTTTTATGTTTAAACATATTAAATGGTTAAATAGTATTTATGGCAAAAAAAAACCAAGCAAGCACCTAAAATTTCTATAACAAATCTTGTAATAAGTAATAATGGACTGGTCAAACGAATAAACTTTATAAATAGGTCAAACGGGTTAAGTATACACTCTTTTTCATTTGTAACCATATCACAAAATTCTATTTGTAACCATAGTACTGAAAGATAAAAAACAAACAAACAGACTTTCCCCATTTTAATATACCTGTTCCATTCACTCTATGGAAGTGTTAGTTGATATTTCAATGGGATCAACAACCTCTGTTGTGACGGTGGCTTCCTTTTGTAACAAACTTTTAGACGGATTTCCTAGCACTCCCAATATTGATCGTAAGAACAAAAGCATAATAAAATGTAAAATTAATAAAAGGGCGGGCTTGGTTTTTTTAGCATAATAAATTGGAATTCATATCTAATTACATGAGTGTAAAAATTACTTGATGAAGCTTCTCGTAATTGGATTATTGAGTTGGGTGATTGATTCTAACATCACACGATGCACCATTAAGAGCTTCAAAGGTCAAGGTGCATGCCAACTGCACATAAAGTTTTCACAGAACATATTTAATTCTCATGCTTTCATTATTTTGTGAAAATGCTTTATTTTGTTTTTAACTTTGTCTTAATTATATATAAAGGTATTTTACGAAAAGATAAGTGTAAGGAAGATCACATATGTTTTTAAAAACTAATATGAACATGAGATTGACAATATATATATATATATATATGGGAATATATTGGCTACAATTTATTGTAGCTAATTGGCTACAATTTTGTGCTATAAATGTGGGTCCCTGATTTTTTTGTGGGTTCTGATTCTTTTCTGTGAGTCCCTGATTCATTGATAGTGTATTTTTTATGAAAGATTGTAGCCAAGCTTTCCCCTATATATATATATATATATATATAGAGAGAGAGAGAGAAGCGTTCAAATGAGAAAGGTTATTTTAGTAAGAACGCGAGAAGATATCCTGGCCCTCCATCTAATCCCTTCATTTTTTTGATCTAATGGCTAAAATAAATAGTAATTTCTACACTTTTTTGCAAGGCTGCTATTAAACATAAAAACACACATAGCTCAGTTTTGAAAGCGTGAAAAACATAAATACTCTCTCAAGCTTCATCTACACCAGCTTCCACCACGTCCACCATCATAATCCTCACCGATCACCACCGTCCACCGACGTAATCATCGCCTATCAGCACCGTCTACCTCAGTCAGCGCCGATCACCACAGACGTAATCATCTTCGATCACCACCGTCCACCTAATCATCGCCGATCACCGTCCACCGCCGTAATCAGCACCGATCACCACCATCCTCCATCAATAATAATCATCATCATTATTATACAGAGGTATTGATTAAGTCTGAATTAAGCTTTTAATCATATGTTTTTATTTTTAATTCTGTGATTATAGATAGATTTTTTCCTATGGTTTATGTGTTTGATTTTTAGTTACTAGTTGTGTTCATGAATAATTAGATGATTACGTAAAATTGAAGTAAATGAAAGATGAACATGTCTTTTGCTGATGGATTGTCAATGTACATTATGTGTTCGATGAAATGCTAGTTCTTTTCACATGTGAAGATATAAGGTATCGAATATCTTCACATGTGAAGATATAAGATATCGAATACACTCACATGTGAAAAGTTTATTAAGTATATGATATTTTTCTTCGTACGTGAAAATATAAGAGATCTTTTTCTTCGCACGTGAAAATATAGGAGATATATTTATGCACATGTGAAAGTTTAGTAAGTATCTAATATTTTTGCATATATGATGATATACATGCAGCCGTTTATCTTAAGGTTTTATGCTCAACATGCATCACATTATTCACTTTGTTTGACCAAATCATAAATATTTGGTTTTTTATTTTATCTTAAATTTACCACTTTTTCTGCAGTGGATACATACTGGGTCAATTCCTTGCTATGAGGATGGAGGTCATCACAGACCGAATCATCATGCTGAAATTTCCAGGCAAATATTCCAGGAATTGGAAAGAATATATAGCAGGAAAGATACTTCTCCACAGGTACTTCCGTAGTTTACATTATATATCTAAAAATCTATCACTATTTGTTAACTTAGATGGGGAAAAATGCCGGGTTGGTGAGCGTGGGTTGCTGGGTCCCATTCACTTGAGTAGTGTTGATTGCAGAGGACTAGAACGGACCCTAGAAAGCCCGGAATGGAGAATTATGATGTGAATAAATATCATCGTATATTTTATTAATTTATATGTTAATGTGCAGGAGTTGCTTGTTATCCGCAAAATTCATCCATGCTTACCATCTTTTAAGGCAGAATTCACCGCATTTGTTCCTTTAACTCGGATCAGAGATATTGCTCACAGAAACGATAGCCCACATGATCTCAAGTTGATAACTTTTTTATTACGTTGTGGGTATTTTTTGTCATTGAGTGGTGTTAACATTATTGATAATGTGCACATTTCAGCAAGAAATCAAGCATATGATACAGAACAAGCTTCACAGGTATACATTTTGAAATTGTTTTTTATTGATAATGTGCACATTTCAGCAAGACATTAAGTATAGGGTGAAATTGTGTTTTATCGAATTAGCGGGTGTTTGTGTAGATTTTGAAAGAAAAAAAATAAGCACTTGGGAAATAAGCAGCTTCCTAACAGCTTATCAGAATCTGGTTGTTTTATATGAAAATAAGGAGATAAGCAGAAGCAGTTTGGATACCACAAAACTGTTTTTGCTTTTAGATAAGCAGAAAGAATAAGTAATCCCAAACATAATATCAGGGTAATATTGTGTTTTATTGAACTAGAGGATTAGAGAATACGTGAAATTTAATGAGATAAGTTTTGATTTAGAACAGTTTTAACTAGCTTAATGTATGTACTATCGAATTAAAATACCTGACCGAAGCTGATTAAAAATCTGGACAGTTGGCCGGGACACTAAGAGGGTGCTTGTTTGAGCTAATTTGTCCTGTTTATTGGCTTATTGAACTTTTAAAAAGCAAATAACCGCATTTTTAGGGCTTATATCAACGTGAGCTTACGACGACACATAAGCTCAACTGGATAAGCCTATTAGCCCAAATAATTGAGCTTATTAGCTTTTTAAAAGCTCAATAAGCTCATTAGCTGCACAAATAAGCTGAAACAAGCACCCCCTGATTGAGGTCAGCCCAGACATTGTTTCTTCTAAGAAAGTAATTTATGTAGGGAATTAGGATACAGAGTAGGCTGACGTACATGAGCATGTTTTGTATCCTATGTGTTGAAGTTATCGTTTGTATGAGATTGCATAATACCAGTTGCTGATTGGTTTTTTGTAATTTTTGTAGAGGGAGTACTTTAAACAGGGGAAAATTGAACAATTTCGCCAAATTCTGGAAGAAGGATCCAATCCTGGTACATTCCAAAATCATCAATGTGACTTTTTTGGTCTCATTCAAACCTGTTTGCTTTGCAGAAATTGATGAATATTATGCCGACATGAGATATGAAAGAATCGCCATATTAAATGCCTTGGGGGCCTATTACAGCTACCTTGGGAAAATCGAGACAAAACAAAGGGAGAAGGAAGAACATTTCATTTTGGCGACACAGTACTACAACAAAGCCTCCAGAATCGATATGCATGAGCCTTCTACGTGGGTTGGCAAAGGTAAAAACATAACAGGCTTTTTTTTTGGTGCTGAGTACTAAATCGAACAATTATTCACTATGCACCTTTACTTCATGAACTCAGCCCATGACGTGCCTTTGAGTTTTGGACCATTAGGAATTTAGCATGGTGTCAGCTCATAGTCACATAAAACGCTCAAGCACCCGCGTTTCTCGTATTGGTACGAAGTGTACCGAAACGCAAGTCGCTAGCTAATCGCTGTGGGTACGGCGAACCGATTCAGGTGGTACGCGAACCAAATAGCAAAATGAACGCCCCATTCCCAGGTATGGCGAACGAAATCAAAAATGAAAACGACTCGACTAGTGGTTACTGCAGGCAACCATTCCCGTTCTGACTTCCGAAACCAAACGTCAACTATTAATTATGTATTAAATAACGTTTAAGTTCCCGATATATTTTGTATTAAATATGAATCTTGGTAAAAAAAATAACGTATTTCATATTAATTACAAAATCAAATTTACATGTATATCTTTCTTCTATATATACTAACCTTTACAGAGTTTTATATCACCACCAACTTCTAATCTTCTAATACAATTCCTCCATTCACTATCAGATGCTGTGACAATGGATCCAATAGATTGGTGGGCCACATACGGATCAGAGACTCCTGAATTGGCGGAGGTAGCTATGAAAGTACTCTCCCAACCAATTAGTAGCTCTTCGGCAGAGAGAAATTGGAGTACCTACTCCTATATCCATAACGTGAAGAGGAATCGCTTAAACTGCAATAGAGCTGATAACCTTGTGTTTATTCACTCAAATATACGCCTTCAATCCCGTTTTTCCGAGTCCTATAAATCAGGCCCCACAAAAAATGGGACGTGAATCCTGAAAGTGCGTATATAGCAGGTTCTAGTGCTCGTCTTGAAGAAATGGTTTGGGAAGACCTTGATGATGGAAGCGCCACAATGACAAAGGAAAAGGAACGCAGTAGATTAGAAATGTTTTGGTTGTGTTTTTCTATTGGATTTTATCATGTTATGTTTATCTTTATGTTATGAAATTTATAAATTTTGTTTACTTATGTTTTGGTACACCGTACCGAATATATGGTACACCGTACCGCTTCGTACCGAAATGAGTATACCTCCGCAATACCAATAATTCAAGTTATCAAGCGAATTGCGTACCGAACCGCGTGCACTGCATCAAATGTACCGCGTTTTATGTGACTATGTGTCAGCTAACTAAGTTTTTGTATGTGCACCGGATCCCATACAAACTATATACTTACTGTTTAAGCTTGGTTACAGGTCAACTTTTACTAGCTAAGGTTGATATGGATCACGCTTTTGTTGCATTCAAGATTGTATTAGATGGAGACCGAGACAATATTCCTGCTCTTCTTGGCCAGGTATGATGTTGTTGTTCAATCACAAATACATGCTAATGCAGTAGTTCTGCAATAGCAGTTGGGCTTGATATGAGCTATCAAACTTTTTATTTTTGAGGCTCTTTATTGGGTTGTTTGCAGATCAAAATGCTTCATTTGCTGCTTATCAACCTTAATCTAGTTTTTGGTAGTTTTAACTAATTGCATAGTCTGGTTTAGTGCAGGCTTGTGTTGAGTTCAACCGAGGCAAATACTCAAATTCCTTGGAGATGTACAAGGTTCTTATACTTTTTTGCATAGTTTGTGGTTTTAATCATTTTGTTGTGTCCTAATTATTCTGATTTTTTCATTCCTTTCCAGAGGGTCCTGCAAGTGTATCCCCAATGTCCTGCAGCTGTACGACTTGGCATTGGGTTATGTCGCTACAAACTTGGTCAATTTGAGAGGGCCAAACAAGCATTTGAGCGTGTGTTGCAGGCAAGTCATTGTAACCAATTTCTGCACATAATTATTCTTTATATGACAGCTGTTGCTAATGTCTGATTGTGATCAACTATTTTTTACTACAGTTAGATCCAGAGGCCGACGTCATATATTAGGTGCAATCCACTCCCTCTGAGTCAAGGGGTACTGCTGTCTTTGCTGCAACAGTTGGCGTGTGATATCAGCAACGACACATCCAGAAAGCTTTCATGGATGACGGACACGGCGGTGGCCATTAAACAATCTGATTGAATGATTGCTATGCATGTACGCCCAATCTTAAATCAAGTCTATTCTATATTAAATCATCAGGTCAGCCTTCCCAGTACGTCTGTTTCTGAGCTCTCAAGCATTCGCGTTCTCATGAAACTCATCAACTCCACAATAAGGGGATTGTAGCTAATTCGTTATATATTTGTTTTGTACAAAGCACAGTTTTGCAGGAAAAAAAAATGTTTTGTTGAGGAAGATGATTTTGATATAGAAATTTTTACTTTTGTTACATCTCCCATTTTGTGGTCCTTTGACTTCTATTTTGTCGTATGGTGTTAGATAATTGAGCGCATTAGTATGGTGGTCTATAAAACAATTCTGACCACTAAACTTAACCAAATTTAATTCGGTCACTAATCAATGAAATCGGTAGGTGTCAAGGTCTGAATTGCTAGGGGATTGCACTTTTTTCATAGGGTTGTTCACTTTATTGCTCTTTTTGACGAACTTCTCTTTTTATGGTGAGTTTTAGACTCGTTAGTCATTTTCGGTCTAGTTAATGAAACAGCACCTTCTTGACTAGTTACACTTGTTAGTCCAGTAATGGGTGATCTTTAGAGTCATATGCTCCTTTCGTTAGTTGTTAGTCTCGATGTTGGTTCAAGACGATTGTGTCGAAACATCTAATCTTCATTTTATGTTTGAAACTGTTGAATATGTTATTTCCTTTCCATACATGAAGTCAAAGATGAAAGAAGTTATGTTTTATTATTGTGTCGCAAACTCGCAATGTAAGAGATAAGCATATGCAAACTCTCAAACTACTTAAGACTGTTTTGAGGTCGATTATATTTAATTATTGCGTTTTTTAGAAACTTGGGAAATAATAACGAGTGGTTAACTGATCATATGTAATTTGTTTATTGCATTGTAGTTTTGAGGGAAATGAGGCTCTTTTCGATTTGAATAACTAAATTCGCCTTCGGTATGTGGGTCTGGAAGAGATAAACAGATAAATAGTTGCTTAGTCGAATGTTTTTGATATAAATATAGATTGCGAGACCTGCTTATTGTGTTGTGTTTGGTATTGCGAATCACAATCTAAAAGCAATGAATAGATAACCAGTTTTAGTACGTTGTTGGAAATAAGTAGAAGAATATGATCATAATGCATACATAAGAAAAAGGCAATGTCGGTCTACGTCGGGTCGACGAATATTGATCGCTTCCGAGGTCGCTCTGGAAACCTCATATCGTCTAGGCATTCCCTACCCCTTCTCGAGCACCAAGGTAAGCTAGTCACCTCCTCACCTTGGTACTCCCTATATATACTTATTGGACAAAAACTTAAGTGACATGAACATACATTGATTTTTTGAGGAGTCATATTGGTCGCTACAACGGCCTAGGAACCATCGGGGCAGGTTTACGTCAGGCCTACGAAACTTGATCGAAGCTCTACGATGGCCTAGGAACCTTAGTCGCTTCGGATCAGGCATGGTTGTTCTACGTCGGCCTAGGAACCGTCGGGCCACGTTTACGTTGGCCTAGGAAACTTGGTCTACGACGTCGAGGAACCTTAGTCGCTTCGGATCAGGCTTCGTCGTTCTACGTCGGCCTAGGAACCGTCGGGCCTAGGAAACTTGGTCTACGACGTCGAGGAACCTTAGTCGCTTCGGATCAGGCCGTCGTTCTCGTTGGCCTAAGGAACCGTCGGGCCCCGATTACGTCGGCCTAGGAAACTTGGTCTACGACGTCGAGGAACCTTAGTCGCCGCATCAGCCGTCGTTCTACGCGGCCTAGGAACCGTCGGGCCACGTTTACGTCGGCCTAAGAAACTTGGTCTACGACATCGAGGAACCTTAGTCGCCGGATCAGGCTTCGCGTTCTACGCGGCCTAGGAACCGTCGGGCCACGTTTACGTCGGCCTAGGAAACTTGGTCTACGACGTCGAGAAACCTTAGTCGCCGGATCAGCTTCGTCGTTCTACGTCGGCCTAGGAACCGTCCGGCCACATTTACGTCGGCCTAGGAAACTTGGTCTACGACGTCGAGGAATCTTAGTCGTTTCGGATCAGGCCTGGTCGTTCTACGTCGGCCTAGGAACCGTTGGGCCACGTTTACGTCGGCCTAGGAAACTTGGTCTACGACGTCGAGGAACCTTAGTCGCTTCGGATCAGGCTTCGTCGTTCTACGTCGGCCTAGGAACCGTCGGGCCACGTTTACGTCGGCCTAGGAAACTTGGTCTACGACGTCGAGGAACCTTAGATGATTATTTAACTTTTGTAAGAAATATCTTCGCGCGTGAAAGTTATGAGGAAGGATTGAAGCTTTGATCTTACTAGTGTACTTTTTATACTAGAAGTGTAAAAATATAAGATTTTGATGTTTAATAGACGTTTATTTAAGTTTTGTAAGAATATCTTCATACGTGATAATTATGAGAAATGATTGAAGCTTTGATCTTACTAGCATATTTTTTTACTAGAAGTGCTAAAATAGGAGATATTGATATTTAATAAAAAATTATTTAATTTTTCTAAGAATATCTTCACATGTGAAATTTATGAGTAAGGATTGAAGCTTTGTTCTTACTAGCATATTTTTTTACACTAAAAGTGTAAAAATAGGAGATATTGATGTTTAATAGATGATTATTTAAGTTTTGCAAGTATATCTTCACATGTGAAAAATATGAGCACGGATTGAATCATTGGTCTTACTAGCATATTTTTTATATTAGAAGTGCAAAAATATGATATATTGATGTTTTTTAGACGATTATTTAATTTTTGTAAGTATATCTTCACTTGTGAAAATTATGAGCAACGATTGAATCATTGATCTTACTAGCATATTTTTAATACTAGAAGTGCAAAAATAGGATATATTGATGTTGTTTACATGATTATTTAGTTTTTGTAAGAATATCTTCACATGTGAAAATTATGAGCAAGAATTGAAGCTTTGATCTTACTAGCATATTTTTTATACTAGAAGTGCAAAAGTAGGAGATATTGATGTTTAATAGACGATTATTTAAGTTTTGTAAGTATATCTTCACATGTGAAAATTATGAGCAATGATTGAATCATTGGTCTTACTAGCATATTTTTTATACTAGAAGTGCAAAAATAGGATATATTGATGTTTTTTAGACGATTATTTAACTTTTGTAAGAAAATATTCACATGTGAAAATTATGAACAATTATTGAAGCTTTTTAAGAATATCTTGACTACTTGGTCACATGTGAAAATATTTATGTCTTAGATTTTTAAGATGCGTAAAAAATTTAGTCACATGTGAAAATATATGTCTCGTAACTTGGTCACATATGAAAATATGTCTCATAGCTTTTTAAGATACATGAACAATTTGGTGAGATGTGAAAATATACGTCTTATAGTTTGGTCACATGTGAAAGTATATGTCTCGTGGATGAACAACATTGTCTGTTGGTCACTTGTAAATATATGTCCCACTTGGTCACATATGAAAATATATGTCTCGTAGCTTTTTAAGATACATGAACAACTTGGCCACATGTGAAAATATACGTCTCATAGTTTGGTCACATGTGAAAGTATGTCTCGTAGTTTTTAAAGATAAACAACATGGTCAGTTGGTCACTTGTGAATATATGTCCCGTAACTTGGTCATATGTGAAGACACATGTCTTGTAGCTTTTAAGATGCGTGAACAACCTGGTCACATGTGAAAATATTTGGTCACATGAATTTTTTTATTCACGTGTGAATAAACTTTCTTCATTACTATATATACTTACATTTATACATGATCTTATATTTTTTCTTCACGTGTGAATAGACTTTCTACACTAGTAAATACACGTACACAAACTTTCTTCACTAGTAAATACACGTACATTTGTACATGATCAAATACTTTTTTTCTTCACGCGTGAAAATATGTCTCGTAGCATTTTAAGATACGTAAACAACTTGGTCACATGTGAAAATATGTCTCGTGACAGAAAGGATCTTACTTTGAATGCTATATACAAAACATTTATGTTTCGGATGTTAAATAAAATAAATTGTGTGACAGAAAGGATGGTAACTCATGGAGCTCAGGCCCTGCGCCACCACCTCCACCTGGTCGAAGGCAACCAAATGGAAATAAGAGGCTGTCTTCGGGCAATTCTAGCGATGGTGGTAAGAAATCTGGGATTGGTGGTGGAGCTATAGCAGGAATTGTGATATCCATTTTTGTTGTTGGGCCAATCGTTGCATTCTTTTTGTTCAAAAAGAGATCCGGAAAATCGCCTAATGATATTGAAAAGACCATTAACTAGACGTTTGCTCCACCTGCTTCACCGCCACAGGGTACAAATCATTTGTTTCTTTTGTGGCTTAATTATTTTCATTGCACTTGCATGCTCGTCAAGAAAATGATCATTTGTTTTTTGGGGAAGTTTACCAACTAACCAATACTGTGCATTTTGGATATTCAGCTTACCTTACCATTAGTAACTTAAGTCTTTCTTTCTCACATATAATGCATTTTGGATATTCAACTTACATTTTGGATATTCAGTTTACCAACTAACCAATACTACGCATTTTGGATATTCAGCTTACCTTACCTCGTCCATTCTGCATTTTAGTTTTCTTTTTTAGCGGCAAGAACTGCACCTTTGTTAATCATCATTCTCGACACCATTGTTAATCATCGTCGTCGTCCATTCTGCATCTCCACTCATCACCAGCGTCATTTTCTTCATCATCGCCCATTCTGCATCGTCTTCACTTTTGGCATTCGTCAACTGCAACATCATAGCCATCAATCATTAGCTTCACCATCGAACATCATCATCCTCGAAACATCCTCATGATATCTACATTATCATCATTAGAGGGTTTATGATCATCACCATCAATGAACCTGCGATCATTCCCACGAATAACCACAGAAATGACAGTTAAAACAGAAAATCAGAAACATGACCGAAAGAGACCAAATTAATGACAAGCTAAAAATCGTTTATCATCACGGATTTGGAAATTTAATTATGAATTAAACACTCATGGATGATTCAGTTTTTAAAGAAAGAGAGTTAAGATAGAAAAGATAAATTCCGATATTTTTGCAAAAGTTTGCAACTGACATAAGCGTTAATGTAAAATTACACAAATAGCCTTCCTCCAATATTATCTTAGCTTCCAAACTTCATATATTTATGAATTTGCCATACAAATCTAGGCCCTTTGATCAAGTCAAAGTCAATACATCCAATGGTTGATATATTATCCTACATTTTTTACTTTAAGAGGGTGTTTTATTTGAACTCATGCCGGAGAAACAATTAACTAGAAATTATTACAAAGAAAAGAAAATCACTTATTTTCAACAAAGTGAATAGGGGCCGAGTCCATTGCTGCATACATTTGAACCGAATAGGACTCTTCCTTAGGTAATTGGTGACAAGAACCTAGAGAATCAGAATACTTAAATACCAAATGAACAAAATAAAAAATGCACATTCTTTCGAGATGCAGGTATTCTTCTGCATGCTCAAATATACTAAGATTAAACTCATTTTATCTTATCATCACTATTTACTATAGAGTATTTAGGTCATGCAGAAAAGTCATGTTTCCTTAATATGGTCGGCTTATATAAATAAACCTACTTCCTTAATTGAGCTAATATGGACATAGGTTTAACAGTAAACCTGTTCCCTAGAACATCTTGCATATTATTGCCATGTCAAACATCCTTAGTTGTTCATAAGGCCATAAAGAGTTGTATTTCATCCTGGTGTATTTCAATCAAACAAGGAGAGAAGGAAGTAGAGTTTGTATGTTGTGTTTTGTGTGAATTGCAAAGTAGCAGGTTTATGGTCTAATAAGAGTCATTTGGGTATGTTGAATGGTCAAGATAAAAAGAGAAAAGCAGGAGTGGACTTGTGATTCTAGGGAGGGGGCATTGAGTATGGTCCGAGGCTCAAGGGCTTGTGGGATTTTTAAATGTTGGTACCAACATGCTCAATCTTAACACCAACAAAAACCAATTTAGGAATTCAGCAAAGACAAGTTTTGTTTTTCAATGCAGGTAAAAAGACTACTAGGGGCAGAGTTAGAGGTGGTGTGATAAGATGTGCAGCGGACACTATCGTAATTGGACTAGCAGCAGAGTCAGGGTGTGGGAAGAGTACCTTCATGAGAAGGTTGACGAGTGTCTTTGGAGGTGCAGCAGAGCCACCAAACGAAGGCAATCCTGATTCAAACACACTTATAAGTGACACAAAAATTGTTATTGTTTGGATGATTACCATCCGTTAGATAGAACGGGGAGGAACGTTGAAGGTGTGACAGCACTTGATCCAAGAGCCAATATCTTTGATCTTATGTATGAACAAGTTAAGGCTTTTAAGGATGGGATTGCAGTTGAGAAGCCTATCTATAAACATGTTAGTGGTCTTTTGGACCCTCCCCTCATCAAGCCACCTAAGATCCTTGTCATTGAAGGTTTGCACCCAATGTAAGTCAAATTGTGTACATAACTTAAAACTTTAGTCTTATAGAACCTGTGATCTTATACTCCAATCTAGAGATGGCACCCATTTGTGGTTGAATTGTGTTGTGTTTTTATCTCTAACGGGTCAGATATAGAAAGAAAAATCTAAACAGTCACGAGTCAAATGGTTTGAATGATTAAGCAAGTTAAAAATTTCACCCCGGTTTTAACTTATATTAATTCTCTTTCACCCCACTATTACCCGTTACCCAACTTGCTTAACTTGTCATATTACTATATGATTAACACAACTTCAAATAGCAAAAGCACATCCAAAAACTTTTTCATAGCATGTATCATCACAACAGATTATGAATTTTGCTTTTAAAATATTACATAATCACTTTAAAACGCACATGCATACACACTTACAATTTTTTAACTTGTTTTTGTCAAATTTGAATGAATGAAAATGCAACTCATATAAATCCTTACTTGTAAATAAAAGTTACCCTTTTAAGTGAAATAAGATCTTTATAGAATGCAAGGAAAACTTTTATATTGAGAAAGGTTGCACCATGATGGTGTAAAAACATGAATTTATGTGAAGTAATGATTGAATATAAGTAGTTAAAAAAGCAATGAGATGAGATATCCAAGCTAGTTAGTACGACTCAATGGGCATTGTTCAAATGTTGGTTCTGTCATGATAAAATTATTGTTTTTGTACCTTTATTAGTTTACTTTATCTTTTCTAAGGATTAACTAAAGATACTTCTTAATAACATATTGAAACACAATAATTTCCATCAGTAACATAAGAGCATGAAAAAACTTCAACTTATTTACATCTATTGTGTTTAGGTTTCTTAATTCACTCATATATTTGAATCTCATGTGTGATATTAACTTGGAAATTAACATCAGTTACAAAGAGAGAACATGAATGTCAAATACAAAAATGGGGTAAAACATGATTATGAGGCTTTAAAATACTTAAAAGTCAAATTGGCGTTGTGATGAAAATGTTGAATGTCATAATAACAGAGGTGTATTGAGGACTAATATTTATGATGTTTAAAAGTTTTAAGGCTGTAAGTGAACGAAGCATAAGAGAACTTCAAAGGAATACACTACCTGCACTTGTGCATCCTCTTAAGGCTCTTTACTATCTATCTCCTCAGCTTTCAATCCCTCCTACAAGTAGAGGTAACGAAAAGCAGCAATCAAGACGTTCCCTAATGTCAAATTATAAACAAGTAAGAAAAACATCACATAGAAAGACAATGATACATTTTAACAAGGGCAAATTGGTCATCCAAAACATATGAAAAGAGTAAAACTGCCCCCTATCTTTTGAAAGGCTCATATTTACCAATAAATAAAGGATACTAGTGCAAACTTTTCTATTCAACTATTAAGTATGCTGCCTAGGTATATGCGGGCAACCATGGTGTATGTGCATCTACTTGGCAGATCATCTTTTGATATACTCATATGGTTTTTTTTTTTACTGTACTTTACTTCATGAACTTTGTAAACATTCTACAGGGGTTTCATGATAACCATGGTTGCTGGTCTTGTCAGTTTGGAGTTATAGGCTTATGGCTACAGCTGTTGATCTTGTTATGTAGATTTAGATTTGGTCCAACAGTACACATGTTTTTATATAACTTAACTTCATTAGCTTTGCTAGTGTGACAACACCTTTTCACCCTTTGAGTAGACGAGATACGTAACATGGTCACAAATGTTGTCAAGAAACATCATCCAATAACTTGAATAATGATGTCTGAAACTTTTTAGATTAGCAATATTGATCTCAAAAGTGGTTGCTGAAGAGGATATGGCTCAAAGTGGGTAATACCTTTTTTACTATGTCCAAGAAAATATAGCGCTTGATATCTCATCTGCTTCCTTTAGGGAGATTTTAACCATTTCCATAGCATCATGACCTCCCATAGCGGACCATCTTTGGTTCTCAAAATAACAAACTCTTTTAATCAAATCAGAAGGCAATTTTCAGCGATTCATCCACTATTCCATGTCCCTGGATCTAACCTGCATTTTATAGTCCTCCCCATGAGTGCAATCAAGAATACCTGGTTCCATCCATTAACAAGACTCAATCATTATGAGCTAACTTACCTAAACAAATACAATGTCAATCTCACATATGTGCTTCTCAACCTCAGGTCCTTGCCACGACACTGCTTCACAACCTCATCTAAGGCTGGTTCGTAGATGGGGAGCTGGTCTCTGTTCGAGGCTGTGATACGAGGTACAGAGATATCAACAACCGCAACTTCGATATCAGGGCACTTAAGTGCTATGACAGCCATAATTGGGCCACCAACATACCCAGCTCCAGTACAACAGATCTTCGCCATAATATCATTTTCCTGCGGACCAAGATTCCAAATAAGAACTCATTCACGTAACAGATAAATAATCATCAGCTTACAAAAAGGTCCAAGGATGTATCAATAAAGATCAAAGATCACATTTTGCTAAGTAGACAAGATGTAACTTTCAACTTGAGTTAAACATGCCATATGTTCGCATCCACTCGCCATTAAAAAAATTATAATAAAATTAATCCAAAACATCAATGGTCAATCATGGTTTAAGGTAAAAATTTACAGAAACCCAAAACAGGGAAGACCTAAGCAGCCTTCCTAACCGTTTTTTAAACTTTAGCTATAAAGTTCAAGATAAGGTAAGACAAAAAGTGTTCGTGGGTCAACTCAACCCAATCCAGTTTTGACCCATTTTGAGACCCAACCAATCAGACCGTTTCACCGCCTTAACAAAGACATAAATAAACAACAAAGAAAAATCTCAGGAAGAGTAAGAAGAAAAAGTAAAAAGCCAAACCCCATTCAGGAAGTTCACCATCTTCCGCGTGCTTTTTCTTCATCTGTTCTCTGTTTTGTAGTTCCTTCTTTCTTAGTTAGATACTGCTCGTAAGCTTCTTCCATCAACTCCTCCATATTTTCATCATACCTTAAAAATGCAGTACCTAATTGTAGCTTGGAGCAGGCATAAGTCTAGTCAAAATAGTAATGCCTGACTTAGACCGAATCAGAACTAAGTAATATGCTTGGTTTAGTTCTCAGTTTGTATTATAGCAAGAAATCAGTTCTAAGTTCCGAACTGTTTCCTGTATGGTCTGCTCTATATCGGATTGTATTTTCCATGACTAGATATAGTGATACATACCATTTTAGGATGTTGTTCAAGGCCTTGACGATTTAGCATGTGTTGACTTGTGAATAGCATTTCATTCACGACTAGTTTTAGTTAGCAACATCTGAAGAAGCCTGCAAAAATCACGTTTAAAACACAATAATTTCCATCAGTAACATAAGAGCATGAAAAACTTCAACTTATTTACATCTATTGTGTTTAGGTTTCTTGATTCACTCAAATATTTGAATCTCATATGTGATATTAACTTGGAAATTAACATTAGCTACAAAGAGAGAATATGAATTTCAAATACACAAATGGGGTAAAAAATGATTATGGGGCTTTAAAATACTTAAAAGTCAAATTGGCATTGTGATAAAACAGAGGTACCAAATTTCGTAAGCATGTTTGCACAAATACAAGATTATTTAGTTAAGAGTTTTAAGGGTTGAAAGATTTCATGTACATGTTCATCAGAAGAAACATATAGATGCTAATCAGTTCTGATGCCACCCATGAATGTTCTTGGATCAGGACAGTTCCCAGAAAACTGAGCCTGAGAGAGAGTCAAATCCTTGGTTCTGCAAAAGTAGTAAAAAAGAAGCAAGTTAGTTTATCATGTAGATATGCATACATACATTATGGTTCGGTAAAGATCCTCATAGACTTTTTGAACAACTAAAAACATTATTATTATTTATTATTAAAGCTTGCTGAATGTAAGTATCACCAGTTTCTGTTTAACGATATAAATTAAATAGCTAAAAGGATGTCGTACAAATGAGAATGAGTGCTAGACATGCTATAGATTAATGATTTATTAGTACATAATGACCTTTACTCATACACATGCATGATAACAAACATATACAGTATACTACATAAGTCTGTGATCACATATAGGGCCAGTAATAATCGCGATATTCCATCATTCCATGTAAGGTGCTGATCAAAGAGGGCTACCCGATACCTACAGATAGCTCGTAGTGTGCACCTACATGGGCTTTCCTGAGTGCAACTAAATTACCTTAAGCATCAAGCCCATCTAGTTAATGTTTTAATGGGACACAGAAGCATAAAGTCAAAATGAGAAATGGGCTAAACAGACCCAAGATTATGCAAATTTTGTAGGAAGCCTGATCAACAAAACTAAAGAATCTTAAAATCCTTTTTCTTCTGTTTTATCTATCATGATAATAACCTTAGAATAGAAAGCAATATAAGATAAACTTTTGGATTGTATGCTGGGGAAGCGGCAAATGTTCAAGATGTCCACAACTATGGATACATGCTACAAGTCTACAACTATCCATGCGATGCAAGCTTACCTCCTCCTGAAACCTCTGAAGCATGAGACGCTTCTGCTCAAGATCTGCCGCATAAGGATCAAGCTGACCCTGACCTTCTATCGGGGATGACCATGTTTGACCTTTATCCCTTTTCTGAAGAGTGATATGCAGCGTATCATCCTCTACCATATACCATATACTAAATTAACATCGATTTACAAGCTATAAACATTAAACTGAAAATGATGGGCTAAAATCAGGTAATAAATTGTCATACTGCAATATACCAGATACAATTCATGTACGTTACATAATATAATCATCACACAAGTTTGACTTATAATCAGTTCAGAGAATGTGTAAATGTACAAGCTTGTCCAAGGTACTCCACAATAGAAGTACTTAATGGCATTGATATCTTCCTATCAGTATACCAAACACATTTATAAGCCCTGCCACTCAGTTTCATATCCTCCCACCCACCATCTCAATAAAGATGGTTTGTATGTTTATATGTTTACGGAATTGTATCAATGGTAACTCGTTAGAATTCAACAAATTAGACATCATTGTCCCTTCATACTATAATAACTAACCAACTAACATTCTACTAGAGGCTCACGGTCATAGCAGAGGACCTTAATTTCCTTTCGAGCATCAATTTCACATAATACCAATTAATCGCTTCCTGTAAAACTAATCACTTCCAGGTTCGACCAAACAAAATTTCCTAGACAGGGTGCTTGCCTGTTCTAAAAATTATTGCAAGAAACATTAGTAACATGTCATGCTCTTACTAAATTTTCACACGCGAAGAAAAACATCTCTTATACTTTCACACGCGAAGATGATCATGCTCTTACTAAATTTTCACACGCGAAGATTAATATCTCCTATTTTTTCACGTTCGGAGATGCTCTTACTAAATTTTCACACGCGAAGAAAAATCTCTTATATTTCACACGCGAATATGATCACGCTCTTAGTAAATTTTCACACGTGAAGATTAATATCTCCTATATTTTCACGCGTGAAGATACTCTTAATAAACTTAATCACTGCCATATTCTACTTTACGCAAACCAATGAAGTCGCCTATAACAATCAAGCCCTAATTCATAATCAATACATTCATGTGACATATTTACAATTAAAACAATGATAATAACTTCAAGTGCATAATAATTCACAAATCAAAAATTAAATTTTGACAAAAATAGAAAAAAGTAACAGTTACCTGAAATTTATATGTAATCTGATTTGAAAAGATTGTCTTCTTCACTAATCTCGGCTTCAATTCTATTACTTAAGCTGTTAATTGATGTTGACTGACGGTGGTTATGGCGGTGGTTTGAACGGTGGTTACGGCGGTGGTTTGAACGGTGGTAATGGCGGTGATTTGAACGGTGGTAATGGCGGTGATTTGAACGGTGGTTATGGCGGTGGTAGTGGTGGTGGTTTGAACGGTGGTAATGGCAGTGGTTGGATTGGGAGAGAATGGTAGTCTTTCACCTCCAAGTGTGAGGATGGCACCCGTGGGTAATGTGCACGGGTACCTCTAACCCGTCACCCACCCGCATAGTTTTTTCCTCACCCGTCACCCACCCATCGCCAATGGGTACAATTTTTTATCCATGCCCATGCCCGCGAGTATTTATTGCCCACGGGTAAACCGATGGGTTAATGTAATACAACAAAACTACAAAACCATGATATGAAAACTAGCTAAGAAATAGTATAACCAGACACTACTCAATTTGCCAAATAGCAAGTTCACAAAATACTTAAACACATGTCTGAGAGTAGGTAATTGAACATCATTACACCAAATCACATGTATACAACTCTGATTATCTGATCTTTCATATTCTCTTTTTATACTTGAAACTCAAACAAACTTTTAGGTTAATGTGTTTTTTTGAGACTTGATAACTATTAAATGTATACCATGCAATATCATACATATTTTAATTAGAATAATTAATTTTAACATGGGTTTATGGGTGCACCCACGGGTATTTTGAAGGGTATACCTGTGGGTATTTTAAATGGGGGTCATGGGTTTACCCGCGATGGGTATGCCTCACCCGTTACCCACCCGCCACCCACTGATGGGTACAGATTTTCACCCACGACCTACCCGTGGGTGAAAATTGACGATTTTACCCACCCATTTATGTGCGAGTACCCGCGGGTTGTGGGTTTTTTCTCGCCCATTGCCATCCCTAAGTGTGAGGAATGTGTGTATTTTTTTAATATATTAGGTGTAAGGATTGTAATTATAAAAATACCCTTAGTGTATAGTTAGTGTAAATTGTAAATTAATCTTAGCCATTAGATCAAGAAAAATGAGGGATTAGATGGAGGGTCATGATCTCTTCTCGCGTTCTCAAAAAAATTAGACTTCTCACAAGAAACACCCCATATATATATATATATATATATATATATATATAGTGTTGTATTCTATACAGTACCCATATTAGATACAGTACTTTATAGTACCATCCTTGACCAATCAGAATTTAATAAATTCATTTCCATTTATTTACATTAGCATAAAATTCATCCATCTTTTTTGGAAACTGATTTTTTAAATCAGTTATATCATATATCTCCTACCTACTCACACATCTCTTCTTCAAACCCTAGCCTCCATCAACAATCCTCTCTATATCCCTCTCATTTGTCATGCATATTTATATTTTGTTTTACCGAAATCTTAAATGGGCGTTTTAATTTTAGTTGGAGCGGGGAAGGTTGTGTTTGGAAGAGAGACATACCAGTAGCAGATCATGAAGCAGTGAGTTAGATCCCCTTTTTAATATTCTTGTTACATGGTTTGTGATGATTTTTGTGGTTGAATAATACTTTTCACTTAATCTCAAATTTACTGGTAGTAACATAAAATGGGTTATTAACTTTATGGTTAAATAATACTTGTTAGATGGTTTATCATAATCTTTTTTCTTAGATTTGCTAATTTTCAATGTTTCTGTGTACTATTTGTAGTAAAACAAATTATACAATTTGTTTTGGTTTGTATAAATTTACATCAAAGGTTAATGTCTCTTTTTCTATGTCCTTATTTTAATTTAAACTCTTGTTCATATATATGTTAGCGACTTTCGATTTTACTTCTGTATTCGTGTTCGTATATATTGATTCACAAATGGGACAAAAGAAAGTACGTGGTTGCGTGAGCTTGTTATGGTTTCGTTTGTGGATTGGCTTTTTTTATTATGTGGTGTTGTGTCAATTTGTGTTCATGTGTAAGTATAATTTTTAGTTAAAGGGGGTGTTTGTTTAAGCTTATATAGCTATGGCTTATTTGGTTTTCAGCTTATATTTCATAAGCTCATTTTTATGGCTTATTTTCAAATTTTTCGGCTTATATAACCATATCTTGTCATAATAAACTTATATAAGTCGAAAAGTTTCAAAATAAGCCAAAAAAAAGTGAGCTTATGAAACATAAGCCGAAAACCACATAAGCCATAAGCCCTATAACCATATCATGTCATAATAAACTTATTCTATCAATTTCTTAGGCCTGATATCTTTAAAACATGGAAAAGCTATTTTTTGTTGATATTGTGCATATATGTTATGGGTGTGCATACATGTTAGTGTATCATGATTGTACACGGATCATGATTCAAGTAAGTTTTGTTTTATACAAATCATAATTTTCTTTCGTACATTAGGATTGGCAAGATTAAGATTGGTAGATTGTTTCGTTCGATGATTAAGATTGGTAGATTGTTTCGTTCGATATATGAATTGATGTAAATAAAGATTGTCCGTATATGTAGATAAGGATTGTGCATATGTGTTAGGCTAGTTGTTATGTTTATTGTTATTTTCTTGCCTAAGTTGTTATTTTGAAGCCACTGGTCATGAATTTTGGTTTAGAACATGCATGTTTTGTTGTTTATTTTTTATTTTACTAACTACTTTTATAGGTAATTTAATGGATATGCATCATTAAGCAACAATATTTTAGTATAACTTTGATCTCTTAGTAAAAGTTGATGCAAATAATAGGTTGCCAATAAGTGTGCATACGTGTTATGCTAATTATGGTTAATTTGTTCTTGCGTAGTTTAATATAAGCAAAGAATGTGCACACATGTTATACTAATTGTTATGTTTTAAAAACAAGTTTGTATACTCTAATATAAGTAGAGATTGTACATATCTAATTGTTGTGATTAAATGTTTGTGAGAAACTATGTGCACATGTGCTATGATAGTTATTACCGTTATAAATTTATTTACATCATTAATTTGGTATAGACAAAGATTATGCATATATGTTATGCTAGTTGTTTTGATTTTAAATTTCGTTTACTCATTTTTTGAGGTCTAATTATATTTGAACATGTTTGTGTAGAGATTTATGAAGATGAGCATTCCAGACATATGAGATGATAAGAATGATGTTGAAGGAATATAGACGAATGCACACATGAATTTCATCAAGAAGCAGTATTATTGCATATGTGTTTTTTTTACTTGTAATCAAATGAAATGTAACGTAAAGTATATGATTTTTGAATTATTATAAAGGTTTTATTCTCTAGTTTATGTTTAAAACTTGAAAAGTATAACCGTAAAGTATATGTTAAGAAAGATTGGTTGATTGAAAATTAATAATTTTAGCAATATAGATTATGCAACTCTACACTAAAAACACATGTTATATAGGAAAAACATATATGCACCGACATTATTTAAAACATGTTTGTTGAAACTAATAAAAAAAAAAAGAAAAAAGAAAAAGTGATTAATTAAAGTTTCTGAAATCCAGGATGCAAAAAAAGACGATTTTTTAATAAAAACATTCCAAAAATAAAACAAAATATATTTTACTATTATAACCTTTTAAATTAAATAAAAAGTTTAAATATTTACATAATTGCCATCAAGGATTATTAACCATTGATCAAATGATCCAAGAGTCTAGATTGGTTTAAAATGGTACTGTAAAGTACTGCATTTAATATTGGTATTGTATAGAACGCGCCCCTATATATATATATATATATATATATATATATATATATATATATATATATATATATATATATATATATCTATACATTATATATAAGAGGAGGCATGCCACATAAAATGCCACTTGGCATCCCATAATGCCATGTCATATTTCCATGTCATCATTTTATTTATGTGGCATTTTTTTTTATTTTTTTAATTGACATGTGGCGTTTTAATTAATATATGTACAATTTTTTTTTAATAAATTTTAAAATTCGTTTTTGTTTTGTTTTTTTTTTTTTAATTGTAAAATTTTTTTATTAAAAAGAAGATAACAAAGAGTTGAACTTGGGTTATTCATGTGTTTTGTAAACAACTTACCACTAGAGTAAATTGTTTTTTGATTTACATCTTTCAAATCAATACAAATAAGGAGATTATAAAAAAATTATGGAATTTGTATTTTAGGTATGTATTGTTTGAAGATAACAATTAAAATAAATTATGATATATACTGAAAAAAATTCTTCGGTTAATTCATAATATATTTTTTTCTCAAAAACCCTAATATCATTTTTCCTCACAATGTCCTCTAATGATCGGTTTATTGTGTTTTCTTCATCACAGGTATGCAACCATGAATGCTTGACATGCTGTGTAATGTTTCTTTGATCTATTATTTATAATTATGCATTCTTCTAATTAAATAACAACTCTTATACATGTTTTTTTAATAAAAGATAATTGTTTTGTGTGTATGGTATTAGGTATTAAGTATTTTTAACTGCATGTTTAAACAGTCACTATGTTTTAATGTACCTGAAGCGTGTCATACATGTGGTAAGACCTTGATCAAGGAAGTTGAATGAGAATTGATCACCTCATGTAACAATCATTAATGATGATGACCCTGCTATATGTATGATGATGACTTTGATATATGTATTCTTGATTGTCTGACATTAGCAAATTAACAGTTTTAATAAGCAATCCAAAAAGGTCTTCATTTGTTACTCCTCCAGTCCAGCTCATATCGGATTGAATAATGCAAGGGTTAAGGTAAACGATGAACAAATTTTATATCGAGTTGCATTGCAGGTGAGTCTAATTATTTAGCATCTCAATAGTTGTTTTCAGAAGCAAAATTTAATTGAACAAGCTCGTGTTTTCCCCGAATCTAGACTTCATGTTAATGATTTTGTGGCGGGTCCTACTGGAACTGGAGCAACTACATTAAAAGATAGACGGAGGATACATCGTCAGATACATCATCGGCTTTGGAATACTAATAAAATGAGTGGAACATCACCTTCATCTTTAGGAGTAAGATTATTTGGCTCTCAACTTGAACAAAAGGTTGCTCAACCTCATGCATCTTTTAATGGAAGGGAAGATCATAACAATGATATTATGTCTTCGATACATGATGTCGATTTTTACTCTTCATGAGTAGATCAGTTTTCTATAGAAGTGCAAAATTCAAATTTGGCATCTCTTGATATGTCGTTGCAAGGTGAAAATGGTGCGTATGGCATGGCTTTTGATTCAAGAACGGGATATCCACAGCTTCACTCTTGCAGTAACAGAGCAAACATCACGACTGATGCATGTCGAGAGGTGAGTTACTATTAAAGCTGGCGATGGGAAATAAATGGTTAAAAATTCATTAAAATAGTATATATCCTTTGCCATCTGCTTTAATGTGCTCAATATGCAAATTATTTCATCACTTATTGATATTGTTGCAGCGTGTTCTCTGAATTTGTTTTTACAGGCCAAGAATAAGACGAATAATATAAGAAACGTCACAAGCTTGGTGAAAAAAAAAACAGATTTTGGAGGCTGCAAATGCATACTATTTTACAATACAAAAATGTGGGTTAGGTAATTCTTTACTTTGGCGAGGATCCAGTTCGTTGCCCAAGGCAATCACATAAATCGTATTTGGCAAAAATGCATATATATCCTTCCCAAAGTGAATAATTGCATATATATCCTTTGTACAAGTTTTTTATGCACATAATACAATGGTTTTTATGCATGCTTTGGATATATATGCAATTTTGCATTTTCAGGAGGACATATATGCAAAAGCCCCGATGTATTTTAACAGATTTTGACTTTTTCTAAATTAACAATATTGTTTCTTAATGGAGGTTTTTTCAAGACTTTAATTAGAGTTATAGGATTCCAAATTGTATGTATAGTTGCAATGTTGTCTTTCTATAAACCCAATTTCCGACATTCCACCAAATAGGTCATGGTTGCAGCCAAGGTTGGTGTTTGGTCGCGCAATTTACCGAGGACATTATCTTGGACAGGTAGTCTCATCCGAATTGTGGTTGCAACCCATGGGTGCTAAAAAGTAAGATAGTAACAAGAATGCACATGCAGATCAAGCACTTATAAACCATTTAAGACAATAGTGAATGAGGTAGGTGTTACATCGTATCCCGAGAGAATAAAAGTAATTGAAAAGCTTTCGGATCAAATCTATCCGTTCTTTGATAGTTTGGTTCATAGTTGATTTATAGCTTGAACTTAATTGCAAAGATTTGAGGTAATGCTATAGAATATACTAAGCAGACTTGCATGGATAATTCTTCTTCTATTTACATTGACATCCTTATATTTGACAAATACTCATTTGAGTCTCATACAGGGCCGGCCCAGAGGGGGTGCAAGGGGTGCCATTGAGCCGGGCCCCTTCCCCCTAAGGGCCCATATTCAGAGGCGGATCTAGGTACATTTAGGTGGTGCCTAGGAACCACCTTAGAAAATTTTTTCTTTCACAAGCTCTATAGTTTTTTTTTCTTGGAACCACCTTGGAAAAACATAAGGAACCACTTTAAAAGCTTGGATCCAATAGCATGGAAGAAGAAAATTAGAAAAATGAAAGAGAATCTAGCCGGAAATTTGAAGAAGATGAAAAACTCATCGAGGAAGATGAACAGTTGAACACCTTGGGAAGAAGAACAGTTTGTGACAATAAATATTAATAAAGTACAGTAACTTTTTTCTTTTTGTCTGGTAGCAAACTAGCAATTAGTCACATGAGTAATAAAAACCAAACCAAAATATGTCCTTCTAACTTTTCTTTTCTAAAGCATTTTAATTTTAATTTTAACTTTTTTGTTTTGTTTTAGATTTTATTTTCTCAATTTAGTATGTACCGTATAATTGGAAAGAATCAATTATAAATATAAAAAACACACAATTAACTAGTATATATTTGATGTTTCGTTTCATTAATAAAATTACGTTAAAATGAGAGCGTATTGATATGACCCGACCCGATATATCGATCGATTGAAAACATTTATCGTCATAATATTATGTTATTGCATTTTACTATTGATTTTCTAGGGGCCCATTTTTTATTCTCGAGCCGGGCCCCAAATATTTTTTACATTTTCAAAGACGGCACTGGTCTCATACATATGTTACTTTACGTTGTTTTTTGTCTGTTGGCACTTATTAGATTATGGTTCAGGTTCATTTTTCTGACACATGTTAACGTAGCCTAAAACAGTAGGTATTCAATAGACTAAAGCTTATAGAGTGTGAAATGAAAAGTTTTGAGATATGTGAAAAGGAGACAAAGACTAAAGCTTTCTCAAAAGAAGGTCTGGGACAGCAGCCTAAAACGGTAGGTATTCAATAGAGCTTTTTGTGCATATGATACGAGTGCTAAATTTTGGTATTCACCTTTTGTCCAAGTGAACGTGCTGCTTTTATGCTGTGCTTAATGAACTTGTATGATAAGTTGCCAATCAGTATCCACAGGTGTGGGCTCAAATGACAAGAAATCTCATGAAACAGATGATTCTTTGAAGCTTCGACCAAACTCAGACATGCTTATCACCAAAGTTGGTCCTCAGGTGAGTTATTATATCCAGATAATTACCTATAGTCACAAGTTGAGGTGGCTAAAATGGACGAGTCAATCATGTAGTTTTTTGGTACCCGTTGAAACAGGTCGAAACACTTTTGTCCAATGTTTTTCACTTCATTTATTGTTTGTGCAGCTTAAGAAGACACTTATGAAGGGAATACATAATCAAACGTCAGTCTCTTTTCATCCCTATTCGTTAATATCAATTCCTTAACTTTCACAGTATGCACCATATAAACCACATCTTAGGTGACACTAATGAGGCTAGAAGAACACGGGTAATTTATACCATCTGCTAATCTATTTTATCGTGTTTGACATGCAAGTATTTCCTTGAATCATGCAGTTATAGTTAAGGCTGTAAGTTTCTTACAGATTGATCATACCTTGGGTTGTTAAGGCTGTAAGTTTCTTTCTATAATCTCTAAATTTACAACTTCTTTTACCAACTAAAGTAATTGCATAAAATAGTTCCTTGAATCATACGGCTTCTTTTACCAACATACCTGTACATAGATGAGAATCACATCAAGAGTCCATCATGACATGTGTATAAATAATTGCAGGTATGTGTATTATTTCTCTCCTAATTATCATATTCTTTTTAAAAACATATAGATTAAAAATGGTGCTATCAGTGTTTCCCTTTTAATGGGGTTGTGTTTTAATGTCTTACAGTAGATTCACCTCTCAAAGTCCTTAGTGCTACATCCATTCTTCGTTACAGCAATTCATTATGGGCCTTGCTACTGATATATGTTACCCTCTTCATTAATAGAAAACTCCAATATATTGATATAAATTCTGCATATTATATGGTTTATGCCTGATGATTATGAGGTACAAAGGCTTTTGCTTCATGGTTGAATCAAGTGAAAAACTACAGAATACAAATGTAAGTGTTTTTAGGTTTCTACATTTTTTGCAATTGTTTCCACTTCTTTAGAGAATTATTTATGTTTCTTTTATAATTGTTATTCACGACTTGAGCCCAACCATTTGCATTATCACTGCTTTGTGTAGTGATTCATCCTAATTTTGCTCCTTTGTGCATTGATTCATGCTACTTTGAGGCTGAATATTAGATGAAGAAAGGGCATGATAAATGGGGTGGTGACCAGCAATACATTGAAGATGGTATAATGCAGGTGTGTGATTCCGAGTAACAACAAGGTGGTGGTAACTCTGATTTTTTATCTGATTTTGGTTTAAAAATTTTTAATGGTTCTTGATCATTATACAGGTTGCTTTTGTTATGACTGTGTGGAATAAAATGCAGCCTGCATATGCTACTGACATATGTAATGAAGCCTTCAATAATAGGTGATTTGGCTCTCTATTAACATTTCTTACTCCCTCTAATAATTCTTTATAAGTGTTGATGATTTGAAGACCTTGCCTCATGATGATTTTGATTACCATGTATGCTATTTAGACTATATCGAGTTGTTTAAGTCCAACTGAATCAAAACTGATAATAAGTGCTGAACCGTTTCATTGATTTTACTAACATTTATTTGTTTTCTTATTTGACAGAACTTGGAAAAAATGCATGAGAAAATAATAGGGCTATTTTGACAGCCATCAGTACTGACCACTTCTGGGCAGTAGTTAACGATGGACCTGGACTGATGTTGTAAGTCCACAACTGCTATTGATAAGTTCTATTCAAAAAAAAGATTAATCAATTTGGTCAAGATTATTGTTTCCTTTAATTTTCTATCTGCAATGGATGCTTGATTGATAAGAAGGGAAACCATACAGATATATGTCATTTGATCTTTTTTTATTATATTAAAGAGATATTCATTGACCTTTGTGAATGAGTCTAGCTAATTGACTAATAGTATGGTCGTATCTTGCTTCTTTGATAATCTTAATGTAATAATGGAAACTGTTTAAAGACTACAGTAAAAGCTTTATCGTCCCTATTTGACATGAGGTGATTCATTAGAATTCAATAAGAATTCCTATTGATCATCATGAGAACGTTAAACACCCTGTGTAGCGTTTTTCTTTTAAACATCCTTTTTTTGCTTCTTTTCTTTACCTTCCTTTTAAGTCCAGGAATAGTTTTTAACCATAGGGAAGTTGTTTAGAGCTTATGTTTACAGTGGAATATTGCACATATACAGATGAAATGTTACACATCCAATCTGTTTGAGATGTGAGTATAAGATTAGAGCTTGACAACACTACTTAGGGTTTAGAATAAATAAAGATACATCAGGGATTATTATTGAAACTTATAGGACCAAATCAACCACAAAACTACCAATTGTACATATATACTATTTACATGTTTCTGGGATGAAAGGGTGGTAGTTGGACAAACTGCCTGAACTGCTTCCAGATTTAGTGCTTCAGAATTGTATATATCATTTTCCACACGAGTGGCACCTGAAAGAAAAGTTAAACCAAAGGGGAAATCAAGTAGGGCCTGAACACAAGTTAAATCAAGGAACATATTTTGAAAAGTCCCGAGCTGTACAGAGAGCAACGCCGATGCAAATGAATAAGAAAAAACAACATAGTTGCCCCTCCTCACACATAGACCAAATCTTTTACCACAAAAACCATTTAGCATATCATCTACCGGTGGCGCTATAACTGAATTATCTCCAAAACATGCAGTTATGACACCTCCTGCACGAGAATGTGTTAAAAATCTTCTTCTAAAAGTCTTGAGCTGTGCAGAGAGCGACACCGATGCAAATGAATCAGCTAAAACAGCACAGTTGCCCCTCCTCACACCAAGACCAAATCTCTTACCACAAGAACCATTTAGCATATCATCTACCGATGGCGCTCTAACTGAATTATCCCCAAAATATGCAGTCATGACACCTCCTGCACGAGAATGTGTTAAAAATGGTGTTAACAACATGACATATGTCTTAACAAAAATTGCAAGCCTTTTCGACCAACAAATTCTTATCTATAAGTATCATTACTATAACTTTAACCTTTCAGTTTCTACTGCAAATGTCACAGTATGATACATATGTTGGTACAGGTTGATTTTAGTTAATGTCCCACAAGAGCTGCTATCATATACTGATATAGTAATGAACAACAAACTGAAATGTATTTATTGCTCAAATTTTTTGATCACTTGATGTCAATTTGATCAATTGTTGTGGGTTTTAATGTCTTTATGGGGATAAAGCTCCTTTTCAAGGTGATATTTTAAAAGTTGTGTTGCCCACATGGTTTAGACATTGGATACAAACTTTTCTATCATACTGAGACTCATAACATCTTAGACGAGTATAAGTGCTAAGAGGGGATTAGATATTATATATTTTCTACCAATGATTCCTGCTGCTGAAATATGAGGATTGGAGAGGAATATGTCATATGGCTGCACCATTTTAACCTTTGGCGCTCCACTTCTCCATATATCAATATCAATTTCTCAACGAAAATGCAGTTGTGGCAGACAAACCAGGATGTAAAGAGGCAACCATTGCTGCATTGTCTTCATGAGGACTTCCAAATCCTTTAGGTGGACCAGAATTATGGTTAACGCAGACGTGGTAACTTAGGCCACTATCGGAAGAAGAAGCAACAGACGCTAGATTGATTTCCATGTTCAAAGGGATACCCCACAAACTTCCGTCTTTGTCAACAAAAAGTCCAGGAGAACATATGTGAGGAGATCCTTCGGAAAGGAAATCATGATGTTTGTTTGTTAGAACTTTACAAATACAACTCACTACATCATGAAGCTCTCAAACTTCTTTATCAACTGGTTGAGGATGCCAAATAGATGAACCTAAAGTCGTGCACCGTCAAAAGTTCAAGCCTGAGATGATCATTGGCTATCTTAAGGTAAGTTCATGTAGACATCATACTCGATAACATTTTTTTTTGATACTGCATTCACTAAATAATATACTATGTTTATATCTTATTTTTCCTTAACTAATTTTTCCCAACGATATTCATGAGTCATGCCGGCCCATTTTTTACTTTCAACATGTACACTTTCCAACCATTTTTAACCACCCTTTTTTCGCTATAGAAATATATGCGGGTTTTGTAAACAGTGTGAAGTCTTAAAAGAAGGTTCTTTGAATTTCATTTGCTAACAATATGTTTACTATGCTTCTTATTTGGATGACGGTCAAGATTGATTTTATTTATGGTACAAGGATACATAATAGGCTAACATCATTTTGATTGAAACAGGACTTAATAGTTTTTTTGCACAAAATATGATAATCATTTTGGCCATTTATTAATCCGATTAGTATTTTTTTTCCCCTGTTCAACAGTCATCGACTCAAGGCAATTGATATCCCTTATTCATATTGACCAAAAAAGAATGGCCACAAACAGTCATGCTAACAATAAAGAGATTAAAATGGGTAATACTATTGTGGGTAAGTATGGAGTCACGTAAGGAACCACAGCTGAACAAAGGCTAAAAACAATAAAGACGACTGTGGGTAAGTTAAGCTGCTTCCGTATTGAATGAGATCAGGAGGACTCCTCCAACTCCACAAGATGATATGAGAGCGGGAATGAGCTACTTCCTTGAAACAAATCTCGAAGGGTGTTCCAAAATTCTTACGACGTTGGGATCAATGAACGTGTTCCCTACAATGCCCCTCTTATTCAGTTCTCTTCATGGGTGGGTGGTGACAGTGATGGTATGTTCTCCATTTGCAAGTTATTTTACCTACTTTTATCATACTGTCATGAGTTTAAATACCACTTGCTGCGATGGCTTGCCTAAATGAAAATTAGAAAGTTTGAGTTTCTGATCTTTGTTGGAAATTAGTGATATAGTCTTTGAATTCCATTTGCTAACAATATGTTTACTATGCTTCTTATTTGGATGGCGGTCAAGATTGATTTTATTTATGGTACAAGGATACATAATAGGCTAACATCATTTTGATTGAAACACGACTTTATAGTTTTCTTGCACAAAATATGATAATCATTTTCGCCATTTATTAATCCGAGTAATATTTTTACCCTCTGTTCAACAGTCATGGACTCAAGGCAACTGATATCCCGTATTCATATTAACCAAAAAAAAATGGCCACAAACAGTCATGCTAACAATAAAGAGACTACTATGGGTAATACTACTGTGGGTAAGTATGGAGGAGTCACGTAAAGATGCACTGCTGAACAAAGGCTAAAAACAATAAAGAGACTACTATGGGTAATACTACTGTGGGTAAGTATTATTTTTTAGGTGATAAGACTACTATGTAGATGTTAATTATATTTATTGGCATAACATATATCGTCAGTTGGCTATTGTTTTGTGCTATTGGTCAAAGGGCTTAATATGACACATAGCGACAATAAGCTTGATCTTGCTGGTCCTTTTATTACAATGGTAACTTTCTTATTTTATTACCGATTGGTTTATTGTATTAGTATATCATTCTCAAGGTAAAAACCATGTCCTTATATATTTGACTTTAAAAAATCAGCTTAGCAACTGTTGTATAGGGCAGTCTTGACCCATTTACTTATACATGAAGTGGGTCGCATTAGATTACCGATTGACACATATTGGTACATATACTGATTTAGTGATGTTAGACTTGTGAAAGTGAGCTGAGTTATGTATGATCTTACAGATTTTATAATTCAATTTTTGACACCATCATGTTTTGGCATCAGGTAACGTCTCTTATAAATACATGTTAAAATAATATATTATGTAACCTGTGAATCTGTGAATGAAACTTGCGACTTCAGGTGCAATAAGCATGAGCATAGGCTGTTTAAATATTCAATCTCAAACACCCCATAATATGTACTATGCACTTTTATATCTTTTGTTTTTTTATTATTCAATGGGAAAGGGGATTAGAAACCTCTACATTGCAGCTTATGAGTGTTATCTAAGACGAATAAACTAAACCTAAGAATTGAATAAATGTACAAACATGATATGCATGTATATATTTACGTGTATGTTGAATCTTACCTTTTGGTAAATTCATTTATGTCAAATAGTTCATTTTCCTATATGGATTTCTCAGGGTGGTCTTGGTGATGGATATAAGAATTCTATATCATAGAAAGAACTTCCAAGTGGAACTTGCACGGAGGAAGAAGTAGCAATATTTCGAGTGTAAGGCTCGGGACCAGGAAAAATGCAAGTAATCCAACTTGAACCTGTAAGTCCATATATGAATATTTGAGAGGTTTGAATAACGAGATCTAGGAAGCAAAATCTATGATCGAGGCTCTTGAAACTCAATAACTTATGTCTATCAACGAGCTGGAAGTACTTAGAAACAGCAGCAACCGCTATGCTCAAGAATTGCACGAAAAAGAGCTTATTATCATATCTTTGAACAAGAAGATTCTGAATAAAAAATCAATAGACCTCCAACCACGTTCATATGAGGAAGAAAAGTTGAGCAAGATGCAGGGATCATTTGAAAAAGGTAGGAGAACAAATAAGCTTTACAAAACTGAACAGGAATGTAATGCCATGAATGAGGAAGAAATGGGTGAAGTGAGGAAGCAAGTTGAGGCTGAAAAGACAAAGGCTCATGATCAAAGATCACGAAGCATGAAGGAACAAGTCTACTACAACAAAGTTGAAGACCAAGACACAAGACCGTAAAAAAGCATAGTTTAATGTAAAATGAAAAACCGCCCCTTTAGGGGAGATTGTTAGACTTAGAAATAATAAGTCAACAAAGAAAGTGTCGGTCATCAATATAGTGTGTCGGTCTTTGCGTGATAGTGAACTTTGGTTAGGAAGAGATAGTTTAACTATTAGCATGGATCCGAAGACAGCTGAATGTCTTTTTGCATGTCTCAAGAACGTAACTCAAATGATTATGGGAGGTGAGGATGTCTAAGGATAATACATTTTTTTTTAATTTATATTTTTTTCCTTTTTATTTTTTCTGTTCATTAACATTGCCAAAAAGAAGTGTAGTATATTTTGATAATTTTAGTTACTTCGAAAGATAGAAAATTATTTTGTCTTACTTCCTTTGTTGAATTAATTGATATTGGACATGCTTTGGATATTTATATGGTTCATAACCGTTATTCAATACTTATCGACACAAACGCTCGAAGATGGTTACAAAGACGATGGGAAAAAAAAGATTTATTAGTGGACATTCTAAAGCAAAACGTTGCAAGTCTAACAAACACCGTGACTGAGTAATCAAATTAAGCAATCTCTCTTTATATAACCTATAAATTAGAACTTATATTTATAGTATCTGTATTTATAGTATACATGAGTATTTAGGTTATATGTATGTATGTGTCATTTTTAATGGGGCCCGAGTACTTCTTATGTACTTTTTCCTTTCTTATCTTGTGCCCTTAGGGCATAAGATAAAAAAACCCTATATAAAAAAACACTATGTTTTACGATAAATATTTTTTTATTAAAGTTTAGTGATATCATTCCTGCACCATTCATTCCCTCCTAAATTCCGAAAACCCTAACTTCTGTGTGCTTCATCATCTTATAAAGTTACAATAAATAAAATAGTAATTAATAGACGTTGCTATTTTTTTGTCCATTTGATTTGTGTTTTTATTGTTACAAACATTGAGATCTATATGTTTAAATTCTTATTAAGAATCCATGTGAGCATCTGTAAGGTAACTACTGATACAAGCCGACATAGTGTGCTTTCTATATATTCAGATTCCATGGTGAGCTTTCATGAATGCATCTAATCTTTTATTTTGTGAGCTGTCTATATATTAGTAAGTGATTATGTCTCTTTTTTTCAAAACCCTCATGATTTTCTGTTCGTTTATTTTGCAGAACTATGGTGGAGGCTTTTGGTGGGACAAAAAACAAAGTACGTCTCTTTTTCTCAAAACCCTAATGATCTTATGTTGGTTTTTGTAGTTGAAGAACTATGGTGATCGCTTTTAGTGTGGTTTGGCTAGGAAAAAACAATGGTATGTCTCTTTTCCTCAAAACCCTAATGACATGTTGATTATGTTAGAGTTGATATCATAACTAAGGCGATTGGGCATTTAGGATTCATGTAACTTGTGCATTACTATATGAGAAAACACCAGCACGCCGTGAACCTGTGTTCATAAGATAGTTGAACCATCGCAGGCTCAAGTATTGCGAGTAGCCACAAAAATAATCATGTATATCATCACTTTAAATATGGAGGTTTTTAAAGGAGGTGAATGTGAGCATAGAGCCTAAGTGTAGTTTAATGGGTTAAGGAGTGTAATTTACTAGGTTATTGGCGTTTATTTTTCATAGGACATAAACCAAAGTAAAGAAAAAAAGTTTAGAACCTAACTACCGAACAAAATTATGAGAAAGACATATGAAACATGTATTTGGGATATATTTAAGGGCTCGAGATTAATAATCAAAAGATACAAATATAATAAGTTATCGAGTAACCATTCTTTTTTTTGTTGAGTTCATCAATTATAGTGATAAATTGTTTAATTTAACTTTTAGTTACTTTTTAGTATATATTTATTATACTAAAACCTAAAAATAAAAACCACAAGTCATACCCGTCCATCGGACGGGTTTTGACACTATATATATATATATATATATATATATATATATATATATATATATATATATATATATATATATATATATATATATATATATATATATATAACATAAATAATTTCGGTAAAAATAAAAAAATAGCCTAAATTTCGAAATTAATTAAATGTCTTCAAATAAAATAAATTTTAAAAATGCATACATGGCAACAATGTGATGACATGGCAACAATATATTCCCATATAATTAAATGTCTTCAAATAAAATAAATTTTAAAAATGCTTACATGGCAACAATGTGATGACGTGTCACTAAAAATCCATCACAAAATGAAGTGTGTCAAAATTTATAGTGGTCATTAGAAATGTTTCACGAAACTTTGTGTCACTAAAAATGTGTCAAAAATATTAGTGTGTCACCGCAAATGTGTACATACATATTTTTGACGTGTCACTAAAATGTGTCAGAAATATTAGTGAGTCACCGCAAAAATATTATTGTGTCAAAAGCGTGTCACAAAAAAATACTGATATATCATCTTATAGTTGTTAAATAGAAAGACAAAAACGGTGTACTATCAATAAAAAAGGAAATATGATAAGAAGACATTTATGTTTTAGAAAAATCCATAAAGATGACTTTGACCAAAAAATAGTGAGACGGAGAAGAAGTATATATGGATCACGAATGGATGAATTGACGTTGGTTGACACAAATTAAATAAAATATGAGGAAGTGAAAATCAAAAGAATTTTTAAAAACAAATACTAGTAGCAAATAACGTATTAGAAGGAAATTAATTCTATTAAATGATACATAATGCCACTAGTTTTTAATTTTATTACAATTTAGCCACTCATTTAATTAACTTTAATCTTGATCAATCAAGCTTAATCTAACGATTCACAAGTGTACCTATTGTTTTTCACTTTAAAGTGTATACCATAATAACGCTCCCCTATATATATATATATATATAGAGTTTGGATCATATAGAAAGTGATTTAGGATAAAAAGGATAAAAATAGTAGAAAGTGAAAATTTTGTTAATAAACTAACAAGGGTAGTAAAGGTATTTTACATCCACTATTAAGTACTCATATTAAGCCTCTTTAATATCTCATTTAAGTTTTGATATTCCAAATGCTAACTTACATCACTTTTACTTCAAAATACAATTTTTTTTTTCAATTTTAATAAAATAATAAATTAAATGTATGACGAATGTGTCAATATATATAAGAATGTGTCGCTTTACTAAAACGGTGTGCCGTAAATGTAAGGATGTGTGTGTCAAAATGTATAACAATGTTGTTCGAACAATTAGTTTTGTGTGTCACTACAATTGCAACAAAAGAATAAGTGTGTCAAAAAAAAAGTGTCACTAGAAATGTAGTATGAAACTAAGTGTATCAAAAGACATAGTTTGTTATTAAAAATATGCCATAAAACTTAGCGTGTCACTACAAATGTATCAAAAAATTTAGTGTGTCATTAAAATTTTAGTGTGTCAGTACATAGTTTGTGATTAATAAGAAATTAGTGTGACACTAGTCACTACAAATGTGTCAAAAAAATTGTTATGCGACTATATATGTCTCAACAAATTAAATGTGACACTAAAAATGTGTTAAAATAATCGGTGTGTCACTATATATGTATCAAGAAATTTAGTGTGTCAAAAACAAGTATAAATTAAATTCGTATGTCACTATAAATATTACAAAGATGAATTAATTGTATTTTTTTGGAAGATATGAATTAATTGTATGACAACTAAAAAAAAAAGAAAAAAAGAAAAAAATAAATAAAAATGTTCGTGTAATTGTCATAGAATTAAACCGTTCAATGTTTAAGTGTGTCATGGCATTAAATGTGTCATGGCACTAATAAGAAACCAAATAAACTGTTCAGCATTTTGAATTAAATGGGCCATAGCATGCATTAAAACAAACGTTGATGTAAATTATGACTCAATAAATTGAATTAAATAGGTCATGACAAATACTAAAAAGACATTGATACCCTCTACCATTTCAGAATGATACATAATGACCAAATAAAATTAGTAGATTGTCATTAATAACCCTTATTCATCTTAACCACAAATCATAACATGAATTACACATCCAATGGTCAATAATCCTTCCTATACTTTTTACCCATATACTCTTTTTACATTAACCATACTCTATATATATATATATATATATATATATATATATATATATATATATATATATATATATATATATATATATATATATGGGGCATTTATTTTGAGAACCCTGTTAAGTGCGAGAACTGCGAGAACCCCTTATGTACTCCTAGTAATGCATATTGTGCAACATATCAATGCAACATAGCATTTTTGAATTATTAAACATTTTTTATTTAATCCAAAAAGGTATAATAGTAAAAGTTAATTTTATATTATTTTTTATTTTTATAATATAAAAATCCTTTTTTTTTAAAACAATCAATTTTCATTTTTTTTATTATTTTTATTTATGGCGTTTTTTTTTTTTTTTTTTTTTTTTTTTTTTTTTTTTGCTTTTTTCTGAACATGTGCATATGTGTTCTTATGAATTAATTCTATTATTTTTGTTTTTGAATTAGTTTTTTCGACATACATGTTTTTCATAGTGAAGTGCATACATGTTTTCTAGATAAGTAAACCAAGAACATACATGTTAAATACAAAATCCAATATCGAATGATATACAATTAAATACAAATTTCTAAGAAGCAGAAATACATGAATTTAATCTATCTATACACGTTTGTACAAGTAATATTTAACGCAAACAGATATATGTGCACGCTCCTTTTCAATGTTTCAGAAGACGAACAAATGTGCACACTCGTTGTCATCATTCTTTTAATTCAGCTACATCTAATACAAAGAACATACATGTTAAATGCAAAATACATATTAAATGCAAAATAAAGAAGATATAACCATTAAATTAAAATTATTTGTATAACCACTTTAAAAACATACATGTTAAACAAAGAACATACATGTTAAATGCAAAATAAAGAAGCTATAACCATTAAATTAAAATTATTTGTATTAACCACGTTAAAAACATACATGTTAAACCAAGAACATGTTAAAAACATACATGTTAAACCAAAAACAAACATGTTAAAAATATACATGTTAAACTAAAAACATATATGTTAAACATACTTACATATTAGCCTTGTAGCAAACATGTTTGCTACAAGGCTTTCACAAGACATGACTACTTGATAAGGCGCATGTATTACTATAAGGCTTGTGTAAACTTGCTAGGCATAAGCCATAACAAGCTACCGTAGTAGTATATCTAAACAAATTTTTAATTTCTTTTACTTTTGCAAACTGTTTGACACAAAATCAAAACTTTGTCTTAGATTAAATCAGTGTTCTAAAAGGCGCGCCTTGGCGTCGCAAAGGCGTCGCCTAGGCGTGAGGCGTGGCCTCTACGTTACGAAACAGACCTTAGCGTTGGCTTTAGGCGTGGCGCGGAAATAGCGTGAAATAGCGGGCAAAAGCGTTGGCTTTGGGCTATTTTGTGTTTGGGCTATTTTTTCACTTTTTGGGCCATTTTTTGAAGCGTTTAGAGGTTTAATTTTCTTAATAGATACATACAAAGAAAAGAAACCGGCTTGATAGCCAAAGGTTGCATGATCTTGTTTGTGTTCTGTTTAATGCCAAACTAATCAATAAGTGGGCAAAAGTGAAGAATCAGAACATAGATGTTTTGCGTTCTCTTGATGGCGCAGTCATGGATTGTTGCTGTTAGTGATGATGATGAAATAGAAGAAGATGGGAGTCTCGAGGTTGGTGGAGAAGCAGCTGGTGTTGATAGAGAACTTCATGAGGATGATTTTGTGTCAGATGAAGAAGAAGTAGAGGGTGGGGAGGATCTTGAGTTCAACAACTCAGATGAAGAAGGTTTTATTTGAAGAAATGAAGAAGATGCAAGACTAGTTTAGTTTTCAGTTTTCACTTTATTTCTTATGCATATCACCTTTTGTAAGCTCATCTTTTTGTAAACTTACCTTTTGTAAACTTGATATGTATATGAAATATTGAAATATGATATTATTACATAAATCTATAAATATTTTTCGCCGCTTTAGTCACGCCTTGAAAAACACCATGGCTCGCAAAGGCTCGTAAGGCTTGAGGCTTGGCATCGCCGCCATGCCACGCCTCACGCTATTTATAACCTTGGATTAAATACAAGTTGATGTGCTTGTTTCAAGTACTAGTTCCCATCAATGAAATCACAAAAGACAAAAGCCCACTGTTCAATTCCTGATGACAGCCACAAAAGTGAGCACTATCAAAATATATACATCAGTAAAGCTTGATACACTTCTTGCAAAGAGTACTAACCAAACTCTTCTTTGAGCATCCTTTTATGCTCCACGATCAAGTAAAATGTTTGGTCATGAATTGGATGGACAACCTGAAGACAGAAAAAGACGATCAAACAATTCAGAAAATTGCTATTTAGGATTGTGATGCTTCAAATGAATGATCTTTATCGAAGAACTACGATTTCAATTCAAAGCACAATATGGTCTGTGGCTTTTGTATTATATTGACTAACAAATAGTTTTCTGAATTTTCTAACTGCCATAAATGACTAAAAATAAAAAAAATAAAAAATAAAAAAAGTACGCTAATGCTTCTACGCTCAACTTTGCAAGGCATGTAGCTAAAATTAAAATTACAAAGATTATGACTTAACATACAAAACATGAAAGAGCTCAATCATGTATGCAGATAGCATTTTTATGGTTGACGTGAAAATAACAAGGATTTGATCTGGTCTTCCCACATCAATTATAATAACAAAAATCGTTTAGCTTTTTCACATACGAAACCCAATCTAATTAACATAGCTTATCGAATTCTTACCCAGTGGGTGGAGAGGTCTTCGTGGTTTGTCGGTCGTAGGAGATCTCCATGGATCTACAATAGTTTTTTTTGTGGTTGCTGATAATGATTTTTGTTGATCTACAATTATTTTCGTGGGGATTTTTTTTTTTTTTTTTTTTTTGATACTGGAGATTGTTTTAATGGCTTCGAAAGGGGAATTAGGGTTGGAGAGGGAATACGTGTGTGAGAGAAAGTGATACAGAATTATCAAAAAAAGATAGGACCAAAAATTCTGAAGATGTTGTAACTGTCCCTTGATTTACGGTGGTTATTTATTTAGGTTTTATATTACTTATTTTTTTTTACAAAGATATTGTGATGGAATTCCACATTTACCCTTATGTCTATTAAACAATACCAAATGAAGTTGGCCTTATTTACCATCATGCCATTTCATTTTCAGCCATAGATTAAGATATCCAACGGTGAGTTATGAGTTATCGCAGTTCTCGCACTTAACAGGGTTCTCAAAATAAAGATACACTATATATATATATATATATATATATATATATATATATATATATATATATATATATATATATATATATATATATATATATATATTATATATATGTTACGGGTATTGTTTTATTTTATTTTTTCCTGGATTGATTGCTAGGAAGAAAAAGAGGCGAAAACTTTCTATATTTTTTAAGAAATGATGAATTTTCTTCGCTTAAAGTGTTCCATGAGTGTGGCTTATGCATTTCCGTGTCTTGGCAGGGTAACTACTACTGTTATGTGGGTGCAGCCACACTGGATTTATTAAGTCGCCCATGAGATTGCAGATTTGAGCTTCATTAAAGTGTTGCTGATTTATTTAAAAAAAACATTTGATGTGGGTGTAGCACAACCACTTATGACGCACGGAATAGTTTGACATACAACATAACATTTACCGCAGTATCAGTTGCGTGGGCTTTAATAGTCCAATGGCCATGACTGGAACAACAACTCAAATCATATTGTTTTAAACCAGTGTTGAGGCCGTTGTACTATTAAAGCCCGCGTGACTGTTACAGCAGAATTAGGTCATTAGAGCAGTGCAATGGAATATCAATTTATCATAAAATTAAAGAGTATGTTTAGAAAACTACTTTGATGCAAATTATTCAGGCAATGATGATCATCACATTTTACTTAACTACGTATTTTGGCGTGGCAACCACATTACAGATGTGTCTGTAGCCATAGCGGGAGTTTTATAATGGTGGTGTATTTGTGTATCTGAGCCTATGTATCGCTACAAGAAAGAAAAATGTTGTATTTCATCCATTATTCTCTAATCTGTAATGGATTTGTTGGTTGAAGTGTTTTAGCAGTTCACATGTGATGCTACGCAGTCAATGTTAAAGAGGTTGTGATGAGTCTCCATGGGTTTGGTTAAATCTGAGATTCTCCGCAAGTTGGCTAGGCAACTTATTGGGTTTGCAACCAAATATGATCTCATTTTCTTACATTGTTTTGCGTTTGCGAGCATGTGCGGTTTCGTAAAGTGTTTGAGTTGTCGGAATGGTCGTATCTTGGCATGGTGTTTATACAGGCGCAACCATGATGGTTGTTCCGCATTTGCAAGGACATATGGTTTGGTATTTATGTTGTAAGTGCTGGAAAAAAATGAAACCGAAGTGGCTGTTAACAGCCTTGCCAAATCTATTCCTACATCAGCATCATTTGTAGCGTATGTGTGCGCTTAAGATTCTTGATTTTAGTTGTTTGTTTAGTCAAGCTGATGATGGTATGTGTCTGCGGCTATAAGTTTCATGGCCATCATTTGCAGACACAATATCTTAGTGTGGCAGCTTCACTGAGCTTGGGGTTGAAGCCATGTGTGTATACTAATGCATCAGGTCGGTGCATATTAAAAAAGGTTGTCGGTCGTTTAAATAGTAACGCATCTATTTAAACAACGTGCCCGTGGTATAAATAATTATCGTTGGTCTTTTTTAATTGTTTGAAGCTGGGCTTAGTATCAAGCAATATGCATAACCTGTGGCCCAAATCTTTAGCCCAAAATACTATCGCTGGGTTTGGCTCTTTTGAATGACTATACATGTCGTTTCGTTTTCTTTAGTGTGAAACTAACTGTGTTGCACTTCTCTTTCATAATTTTTGTTATGTAGCAAGGTTTTTGGATCTTCAGTTCATTGTTGTGTGTTCGTTTTCTGAGGCTGTGTATTGGGTTTGCATGTGTGCTATATAACACTATGTTATATAAAATTATTAAAAGTGACCGAACTGGTGCTTTAGTATAGATATATAATATTATATAAAGATAATATTCTAAGGCTGTGATGAATTTGAACGGGTCCGGTTAAAGCTGAGATTACCCGTATCTTGGCAGGGCAACCTATAAGGGTTGCAGCCATGGCGGGTGTATCCGCGTTTTCTAAATTGGTATCCTATCTGAGCCTAAACCAAGAAACCTGATATCAAGAATGTAATGTTGAATAACCTATGTCCGTGATCAGTTTGAACGGCTTTGGTTAAAACTTAGATTGGCCATTTGGCATGCCAACCTCTTAGAGTTGCAGCCATGGTGGACGTGTCGGTTTTTTCCTAATCGCTACCCTATCTTGGAGAACCTAATATCCTTAATGTATATTCATGTCGTCTAAATGTTGATAGGCTCCTGAAAAACCTAATATCCTAATATTCTTAGCGTTTGAGTTATTTTTGTAACGCATTTTAGGTGGTATAAATGGGTGTTCAAGGCAAGTGAAAAACTAAAATAATATTTATGATTTCCTTTGTGTTTCATGAAATGTTAATGCAGCTAATAGTTTGCAAGGTCCTAATCATTGCACACAATCATCAGCTATAGGTAAGTGGAACCGCAATCCTTATCTCTAATGAATTAATACATGTTTAATATTCTATTCTTCTTTTTAAACAAGGTTACAAATTGTCGAAAAAGAAAGTTGCTCCAACCATCAACAAGGAGGGGTGGTTTCTCAGAGGCATGCATCCGGTTGGTCAGGCATTGACAAAAACAGGGCATGGCGTCAAAAATATGTTAGCAGGCCAGGGTAGTGTCGTGCGAGCCATGCAGGACAGCAACATCAAGATTGAAGGTAACAGACATTATGTTGTAATAGAACATACATAGCCGTGTCCTGATATTTACATATGTTTGTAAACTCATGCTAGCTGACGTTGCTGCGTGATTCTTTTACATTTGCAGACTAAAGAGAATCATTGGATCACAAGAATGAAGAGTAATATATCTTGCAATCCAGCTATTTTTGAATGAATGGCATATCAGACCTGTTAGACCCATATCCCGGATACAAATAGGCCCCACCTTAGAGGAAATTGACCAAGATTTAACGTGATTGGTTAGTCAACGAATGTTAAATTGACTAGTCAACTCAATAGTCAATCTATTAATTAACAAATGTTATGTCATGGTTATAGAAAGAAGACGGACCTATGTTGCTAAGTGGTAAACTTGTTATAAAAGTGTAGTGTGCCCAAATTATGAAGAATGGGACTTGAGGGACCACTTATGTCATTTGAGCAAAGTTGCCCTCTACATATTTCTGGATAACTCAATCAACTTTCATTAATTTTCCAGAAATAAAATGTGTAAGTGTGTGTGTCGAGTAAGAGAAATGGAGGGAAAAATATGGGTTGGTCTTGTAGGCCAATTGGTGATGAATTAAGGGTGTTTACCCTAATGTGAAGTCATAGAGAGGATCCTTGCAAGGTGAGTAATCCTTAATAATGTTTAATTGTAAATTTGAGAGTTAAGGTTCTTGTAACCAAATTAGGGGTTTTGGGTAATTATGGTTTTAAGATCAAATTGAAGTGTTATAGTGTTATTAGGTGAAGACCCTTTAACTGAATTGAAGGTAATGGGTAATCTTGGGATGTGATCATTATATGATCATGTAAACAATTAAAGAGTTATAGTAAGGATGGGTTAAAATTGAGTAATTTATGGGTCGGATCATCACATAATTAACATATAATTATATGATGATTAGAGGTGTTTATAGGTGAGTTAAATGGTTGTTTTAATCCATGGTTATAGCTTTGAAATGATGTATTAAGTGTGTATTGATTATGTGTTTAAGGGTGTTAAACTTTGGATGATGATGATGGAAGATAGTGATGATGATGATGTCTTTGGTATTATTTAGCTTGGATTAAGCTAAGTAACTTGCACTAAAACATATGTTATATGTGTGTTATCCATATATGTGTTATGATTGTGATAGTGTTTAGCATATGGATTGAGTAATGAATGAATGTTTATGTGGTATATTGAATGTTATGGATTGGAAGCAATGTAAGTGATCATTATGCTTATGTGCTAATATGTGTATGATATGTGTTTTATGTCGGGTTACTTACTAAGAGAAATCTTATGGTTTAGCTGTCTAACCATTTTGTAGGTTCTCTTGTATTGAAGATGCTAAGGGTTGTCCTTTGGAGCATGGCTGAACCATGGATTAGTTGTGAAGAATGGGAAGGTAGTAAGAAAGTTAGGAGCTAGGTAGATGTACCGAGCTCGTTGTCAAAGTTGTTCCCCAGGATTTTTAAATGGGTTAAACGTTTGTAATTTCAAGTCTTTGGAATGGTTTAAGAGTCATTTTACAGGTCTCAAAGCCTGTTAAAGAGTTATGTTAAAATGGGTGTTTGGCATAACACCCGTTACTTTGTAAAGCACGTTTCCTCGGGTCATTAAGACCATGTTTATACACATAGTGGATGTTTATAATGTTCCAATGATTTTTGGAAGTTGTGGTGCTATGTCATGTTATAGAAATCAATTTCTGGAAAATGGGTCAAAATATGTAACTTGCAGAAAATATGTTGGAAAAGGGTCTATTTTAGACTCAGATGAGTCATTTTTAGAGTAACAGAAAATATGTCCATTTTAGAGATAAATGAGTATTTTAGACTGCAAATGAGTCATTTTTAGAGTGCAAGAAATGGGTCCATTTTAGATGCAAATGGGTCTATTTTAGAGTGCAGGGAAAATGGGACTGCTTTAGACTATAAATGGGTCTGGTTTAGACTAATACTACCTTTAAAAGATTATGCAGAAAATGGGTTCATTTTAGAGGTAAATGAGTCAATTTTAGAGTACCAAGAAAATGGGTCCATAATAGATGTAAATGGGTCTATTTCAAGGATCTACAGAAAATGAGTCTTTTTCAGAGTATAAAAGGGTATATTTTAGACTAATACCATCAAGTGTTTAAAAAAAAAAAAATCGAGTCGGGAAAGGGGCGTAACAAGACCTGTGATCATCTATAAATGAAGGCTATTAAAACTGAGCTACAAGCAGATGATACCAGGTCTGGCATGGCATCCAATCAACAAACCTGGATTGCAACTAAACAAACGGTCACCATTTGTTGTATTGGTATGCGTCGTTATAGTTTGTGCGGTGAGCAAATGATCTTTTTTTAATCTTTTCGTAACGGCGTAATCAATTAATGACTATTAAACTATCAACTTTAATCACGTTGCATGCTATATTTTCAGCGTTAAAAGATGGTTGAGGAGATAACAACAAGCCTAAGGCGTTCGATAAAAAACAATACTTGAGGAGGTCATTTATTTATTTATTATAATTGTTAACTTGGTGGTTAACTTACTTCTAAATCAAATATAGGAATTGTTGTTGAATGTGGGCGGCAAACATTTGTTCCATACGTGAATATTGAGTGTTATTATGTTGTTGAAATATAATTGTTGTTGATGATAAGTAACATGTTGCTGCTAATGTTCTTTAACAACTGGGTGAAGTCCCGCCGCAACGTGGCGGGTTTCCATCTCGTTGTTACTATAGAGGTCTGCCACATACCGTTATTATATATTTACTTTTGTAATATAAAACACAAGTCAAAGCCTAGCATAGTGGCAAATGTTTGCTTGCAAGGGTGACGAGCCATCATTCAATCCTTGCACTTACCTTTACTTTTTTTCTTTGTATTTCAAAAGGTTTACAAACTGACTAAGTGGTCCTTGAAGTTTAAGTGTTTTATAAAATGACATCATGTTTTTTAAGTATGCATATCAAACATCTTTTTATATAATAAAAGAAAACTCTAATTTGGGTTTTGACATTTTGAAAACCTAAATCATTCCTTATTAAGTAATATTTTTTCTATTATTTCTAATTTTAAAAGATGTATAATTAAAAAATCATAAATAAAAATTATAAATTCGTTTTAGAAATATTGAGTACAAAATAATACGTATCAAAAGTGTAAACAATAAAACTTTACAAAAGCGAGGTTGATTTACAAAACCTTAGGGGTAAAAACAAAAATTTAAGAATAACCACACTACAATTCGACTATCGATCCACAGTTGCAAGTTTCAACCCACTATTCCAATTAGAACCGTAAATTAAAATTTGGGCATTTTGAAAATAAATTGAAGAAAATATGTTGCAACGACCGTATAAAAGGAAGAAAACGTATAAAAATGAACGAAAATGTATAAAAGCGGATGAAAATGTTAAAAAAATGATATAGGGCTTTTAGTTATTCCGTATAAAAAGTGAATGAAAATGCATACGTTCGTTAGTCAAAAGGGATAAAAACGAACGAAAATAAATTGAAGAAAATTTGGGCATAGTGATTTCGAAGAAAATTTATTCATGGAAGAAAATAACTCTTTTAGTTGCCTAAAGGGATAATTTTTAATGTATATAATTTATTGATTTTGTTAAAAAGTGATATAGGGCTTTTAGTTATATTTTAAAGTAAATTTCATAAATGGTTTTTGTGGTTTGTCCAAATCTTCATCTATCGTCCTTCAAGATTTAAAATTGCATGGACAGTTTCTATCTTTGCAAAAAAAATAACACTCGTGGTCTTTTTTTTAATTGATGTTAAGTGAATTTTGCTATCATTTACACGTTAGCCCTTTTGACTAACGACCGTATGCATCGTCTATCCTTTATAATAATTGCTATTTATAATTTAAAGCTTTTCATCCGTTTTATACATTTTCATCCGTTTTTATATGTTTTCATCATTTTTTATACGTTTTCATCCGCTTTTATACATTTTCGTTCGTTTTTATACGTTTTCGCCCGTTTTCTAACGATTTCATATGTTTTTATACGTTTTCGTCCGTTTTTATACGTTTTTTTTCCATTTTTATATGTTTCATATGCTTTCTTACATATTCATAAGTTTTTACCCGGTTTTATACATTTTTCTTTCGTTTTTATTCGTTTTCGTCCGTTTTTTTTACTTTTTCGTTCGTTTTTCTTATGTTTTTGTCTTTCTCGCATTTTCATCCGTTTTTATACGTTGTCTTATGTTTTCATCCATTTTTATATGTTTTCGTCTGATTTTATATGTTTTCTTACAATTCATAAATTTTTATAGGAAAACATATAAAAACGGACGAGAACGTATAAAAACGAATAAAAACATATAAAAACAGACGAAAATGTATAAAAACGGATTAAAAACAGATAAAAAAGTATGAAATGTATAAAAACGAAAGAAAATATATAAAAACGGACGAAAACTGATAAAAATGTAAGAAAACATATAAAGAAGTATAAAAACGGACAAAAACGTATAAAAACAGATAAAAATGTATGAAAACGTATAAAAATGTATGAATAAGTAAGAAAACGGATGAAAACGTATAAAAACGAACGAAAGCAGATAAAACGTATATCAATGGACGAAAACGTATAAGAACAGATAAAAATATAAGAATACATATAAAAACGGACAAAAACATATAAAACGGATAAAAATTTACGAAAAGTAAGAAAACTTATAAAATGGATAAAAACGTATGAAAATGTAAGAAAAGGTATAAAAACGGATGAAAACGTATAAAAATAGACGAACATATAAAAACTTAAGAAAACATATAAAATCGGATGGAAACATATAAAAACCGGATAAAAACGTGTGAAAACATAAGAAAACGGATAAAAATGTAAGAAATACGTATATAAACGAACGAAAACATATAAAACGGACAAAAACGTATGAAGATGTAAGAAAACGGGCGAAAACGTATAAAACCGGATAAAAACGTAAGAAGATGGACAAAAACGTAAGAAAACGAAAAAACGTATAAAAACGGACAGAAACGTATGAAAACAGGAGAAAACATATAAAAAAGAACAAAAACATATAAAAACGGATGAAAACGTATAAAAACAGATGGAGACGTATAAAAACAGATGAAGACGTATAAAAATGAACGAAAACATTAAAAACGGAAGAAAACGTATAAAAACGGACGAAAACGTATAAAACGGATGGAAAAATTTAAATTATGAATGGTCGATATTATATAGAATAGAAGATGCAAACGGTAGTTAGCCAAAAGGGCTAATGTGTAAATGATAACAGAATCCACTTAACACCAGTTAAAAAAAAGACTTGGTCAGATGGGTGACCAAGTCTGTTGTGCCAGAGTGTGTTTGAATGACAAATCATGTTATTACACTTGATAAAGTGTTTAGTATTATTGAAATCAAAGAAGTACAAATTTTTGACTACCAGTCCCATTGTTTTCTTCAGGTGTAAGTCATGTATATAACAATTATACTCATCAAACCTTATGAACAACTTGCTATCTCTTGCCAGTGTGTGAACTGATAAAAGGTTAACTGTGTATTCTCGTACATACAACACATCATAAAGAGTGATTTTGTCACTAAGTTTTAGATTTCCATCTTTTTTTATGCAAGCAATTGTGCCATTCGGATGATCAATTTTAAGGTTTAATTCAGAAATATCAACAACGTTTTCAAGTTTATCAAGAGATGTTACCATGTGTTGATTTGCACGAGAATCGATGATCCACCCTTTATCAATTTTGTAAACTTTATAAAAGGTTTTAGAGTTGGAACAGAAGAGTGTACCTGCCATATTGGCTTGCACATTCTTAGCAGGTTTGCTATCAAGAGTCAGTTGAGTGTTGAGCTTCTGCGGATGATGAAGGGCTATTGTTGCTATAAAAATTATTTGAGGTTCTGTGGGTATTATTGTTGTTTGCCCATTTATTTTTTTATATGATCAGGATACCCAACAATCTTGTAACATTTTTCTATTGGGTGACTAGGAAGGCCACAGTTAGGATTTATACATATCACATTTGGATTCTTGTTTTGATTTTTCTTGTTATATGTATTATTGTTGGGACTTTCAGCAGCAAAGACCGAAAATTTTGTTCCAGCATAGCCAGAGGAGGAGCCTCTGTGAGATTCTTCTCTATAAATGAGAGAAAAGGCGGTTTTAACATCTGGGAGAGGTTCTCTGGTCAAAACGTTGCTTCTGATGGGCTGGTAGATATCATCCAGCCCCATGAGGAATTTCATAAATTTGATAAGATATGTGTAGATTTTAAAAGCTTTTTGAGCATCACAAGAACACGTAGGCAGTTTGGTAATGGCATCAAACTGTCTCCGTAGACCATTGAGAGTGTGATAATAATCAGAGACAGGAGTCCCATTTTTCTTTAGAGAGTTAATTTGATGATGAAGATTGAAAGTTTCAGATCCATTTACTTTATCGTATGTTTCTTTTAATTCATCCTAAAATTCCTTGGGGCTAGTGGAAAAACATTAACCAAGATAGAGACCTTGGGAGATGGATCCAGGAAAGAACGACAGAGTTGCACAAGTCCCATTGATTTGATAATGATTTATGAGTTGGATTTTTGCATTTACCATTTATAAAACCAATTTTATTTTTTATTGAAAGAGCAAGAGTAATTGCACAACTCCAAACATTATAATTTTCTATCCCTTTTAGG
>OU343219.1:53069518-53242373 GCA_910596185.1 Chrysanthemum makinoi | reverse complement strand
TTCACAAAAATGATCAAGGCATTCACCTACAAAGTATACAAAATTAAAAATACCGAATTATATAAAAATAATAAAAATACCTAATTATAAAAATTTAAAAATAATCGAATTATATAAAAATAATAATAATCGATTATATAAAATAAAATAACCTGATGTTCTTTTCGCCATGTTTAAGTAGTCATCGATTTATCCCGAGGTCCACCAGACAGGTCAATTTAATAGCCGATGTACATTTTTGCAATCAACGCCAGGAAACTTTTTTTTCCTCTTAGCTGCCTACACCCTCTGAAACCATTCAAATTGGCCAATATCACCCAATTTTAGAAACGCTTTTATCCATAATGAAATCTTTTCAATAAGAACATCGAGAGGGAAACTTTGGGTTTTCTATGAAATAGTCATTCATTAGAGTTTCTAGCACTTTTTCAATGATAAGGGTAACATGTCTTCGGGTAGAGCTAGCCGTGTCTTCAATGCTATCGTACGCGGCTAAATAGGTTTCTATGGTAGAACCGGTGGAAAATATGTCCTTGGAAGAGTGGGATAAAAATCTAACTCATCCTCGGATGAAGAAGATGAAGATGAAGATGATGATGAATACATTTTGTTTGTGAAATAGAAATGATATTGTTTGAGAAAAAATAGAGATGTTATTGTGTTTAAATAGGGAGAAAAAAAAGGGATTTTATTTTTTTTAAATGCACCTAACTTTTTGCCCATTCAATGCACCTTAGCGTCTCTTTTTTGCCCATGTAGATTCGGCATACTTTGCGATTGTGATGTCTCTCAACCATGCCCCATGCATTGCGAGGCATTACTCATGCCGATCGGCATTGTCAAACCGAACCCCATCCCATGAAATGCTGCTAGTACCCTTATGGCTTATTTGTAAACTTTATTTTATTTTTACGAATTTAGTGTACCCAACTTATTTAATAATCACTTTTTATTCATATAGCTTATTTAATAAGCACTTTTTATTCTTAGTTTCTTTTCAAAACTCTTTTATTTACTTAGGGCCAGCTTTTGTTAGTTTTTATATTAAGTCATGTTAAATTAAATTGTCTGTTCGATATGTTGTCTGTTTGTAGATGAATAAATGGTTGTTTGTTTTGTGTGCTGAATAAAGTGTATGAATTAAAAAAATTTATTATTATACCCTTTATAAGAAATAAGTGTTGATTAGATGTAAAGAAAGGAAGGGTAAATTTGTAAAAGTATAATAAAAGTGATGACTTAATATGGAGACCCTCACTTTCATGGCTTTTTCTAGGAAGTCATCTATTTAAATTAAGCACCAAACAAACACTCAATTAGTGACTTAATAAACTTAGCTATTTTACAATTAAAACTCTTTAAGTCATTAACAAACACCACCTTAGATCTATTTACTTTTCCATCTTATTTTATAAAAAAATCAAAAAGTTTTAATCTTTAATAGTTTTTAGTGCTTATCTCTTAAAAAGTTTTAATCTTTCTTAATTTTTCTTTATCAATAAGCTATTCAATAGCTTATTCTTTTAGTTTTAATCCTAAAACATATCCAACTTCTTGCTAATCTTCGAATTTGAACAACTTAGTTTTGGGTGGATTTAGATCTAATCTTTCGGCTTTTAAATTTTAACCTTTTTAGCTTTTCTTTAGCTTATTTTCATTTTTAGCTTATTTATTTAGATCTAGTCCTTAAATATACTCAATCTACGTTTAATCTTCGGATTTGAACAACTTAGTTTTGGGTGGATATTGGATCTAATCTTTAAGCTTTTTTCTAGCTTATTTTGATTAAGTTTAATACTTTTTAAATCAATTTCATAACTTATTTGATTCATATTATTGCTTATTTTGTCCTAACCTTTGATAATGTTTTGATCTTTCTTAGTTTCTCATCATCTCATACTAAAGCAAGGAGCTTAAGGGTTTTATAAGCTAGCTTATTACTAAAGTTTATAGCTTTTTTAGTCTTAATAAGCCAATTAGTTCATAAAGTCACAAACTTTATTAATTATTTGGTTATATTAAAGCTTATAAAGAAGTAAACTCGAGAATTTGATAAGTTTATAAAATTGGGTGGTTTTATTTGTCTCATATTTTAGATCAGGTTATATTTTCTTTACTTTCTTTTAGCTTATACTTTTAGTAGAAAAATGGTTATTATTATTGAGATTATTATTGTTGGTTTAGTAGTTATACGTAGTGAGTAGATTTTATATACTTTTAAGTGAGTAGTGATTTGTATTTGAGTGTGAAAAGCTTAGAAATTGTTGATTGATAATCTTCTACACGGGTTGGTTTTGGTTACATCAAACGTGCAAAGGCCGTTTATAAAAGTTAATCTTCTAATCAAATAATTTTTACCAAGATAAATAATTGTTTTCAAAATACACCAACGTTGTGAGAAAATAGTTTTTAAACCGTATCGAAGATTATTGATTAATAATTTACGGATTATTTTTAGATATATTTGGTTGATTGTTTTAACGGGAAAAGCCGTTTGGATAATTAATTATTTAGATCTAGTGATTATTACCAAGAAAAAAGAATAATTGTTTTCAATATAGCAAACGCTAGAGAAAATAATTTTAATTTGAGGTATTAATCAAACGGTTTAATAGATTATTCACACTCGATTTACCATTTCACCTCACTTGACAAGCATAGCTTTTATTATCATATTCTTAGCTTTATTTTCATTCTTTATTCTAAATTTTAATTAGTTAAAATATTTCTTAATAGCTAAAATAGTTTTTAAATCTTTTATAAAATCCAAAACCAAAAATATTTGACAATCAAGCATCAAACAAAAGACAAAAACGTAAATTTCAATTCATATCTCGCTATGGATTATGACTCCGGAAGATTGATTATCATTTATCCTCAAGTGATTAAATCTAACGGAAAACTTATATAAATTAAACTGTTGTATTGCAATGAATCACTTAGACATATATCATTGAAGCCGGTTTCGATAACCGTTCACCCATGCTTCCTCGTGGTTCTTACACTCAATGGACAAGTCATATCCAACATTTCATCAAGACAACCGAATGTAAATTAATTTGGCACTCGAAATACGGTCCTTATGTCTCACTAAGTCACTATTTCATCAACTTCGGATCCACCCACTAAAATCACCTTCGAGTTCAAGAGGACTCGATCACCCGACCAAAAGAGCCAGATCAGCCAATAGACGTGTTATTCATCACGCCGCAAGGATACCAATAATGTATACTACCAGGACGCACCGGATGCAAAGGGGAGGCATAAACCGAACGCATTCTAGTTGGATAGCATGTCTTTAGAATGGAAAATGGTCACGATAACACGAGAACGTACCTACTTGGATGAGAAACCCATATACATGAGTTTTGACATAATCACTTAGACTATTCACACGAGCATAAACTTTTAGAACTCTTGTCGAGGATCAGACCATAGTTATCAATAATTGAATCACGAGGATGTGATTCCTCTAACAGAGGAAGAATGTGACAACTCTCAATTTTAGTTCATTTTACAAACTTTAAAAAATTTTACTATTCATCTCGGGAATTTACTATTCATCGGTTACTATTCATCATTTACTATTCATCATTTTTTAAGTCAATTTGATATTTTGAGAGGTTATTTCAAAATTTTACTATTCACAAAACACTATTCATTCCTGTAGAAAAATTTATATTCATGATTTTTATTCATCATTTTCAGAACTAGGTATATGAGTATCAATTCACGAACCGCGAGTGGTTAAGCTGCATATTCATGGAACATCATTAATGACATTTCATATAGACTAGAGTTAGTCTACATATCATCCGTAACATCATTTTCATATTAGTTCATGCATGGGTTTGTATATTTCATTAACGTATATTTATTTATTAAATAAACGCTATCGCACGATCATTTATTTTGAATAATTGATCTGACACTTCCAAAAATTATCCTGATATACTTTTATACTCATTATAAGACTATAAAAATTATATTATTAGTTTACCCGATGTTTTGAATTTATTTTGTATAAAAATTGTTATATATATATATATATTTACTTAATGTTTTGGAATTTATTCGATAATTATTTATTCACTCAATACTTGTGAGAAATGTATTTTTATAATTTTTATGACTTCGATATACTTTATTTTATTCCGTTAAAATCAATTTCTAGCTAACGGCAATAAATAACTAATTATATGTTCAAAATATACAATATACTTAACTTTAAATGCATTTAGTCATCAAAATTACACAAAACACTTTACCCTTATCCCCATTGCTTCTAGTCATAAGATGTAACAAAATTGATTTTTGCTACTTAAATTACCAACTTGCCCTTGTGGCTAGATATTTCCAATACAAACGTTTGATTTCATGAAAATAAATACATACAAACATATGTTTTAAGGTGAAAATATAAGAAATCCTCTCTCCCCTTTGTGATGTTCGCCATGGTATGATCAAAAGAAGAATCTATAATTTTTCAAGCTCAAGTATTTTTCTAGTTCTATTAGTCATCTATGTTAAGGTTTTGAAATAAAAACCTACAGATTAATTAAGTTTAATAGCTCAAAAACTCTTCAATCACTCAAGTAAGCTTCTAATGATTTTTCCTAATCTTTCATACTATAAATTGATCTATTTTTATGACCTAGTAAGAAAAACATGCAAGTATACTATGATCCATACCACTTTTTACTTGTTTTACTACTTAATATGAGTTTAAATTATCCTATTAGTGTTCTTATGAAACCTATCAATTTTGGTGAAGTTTAGGAACCCATGACAATCTCAAGAAGGTGTATGGTAGGTTTAGAATAGCTTCGGTGTTGATTGGAATGATTTAGAACAAGTTTCAAACTAGAGAAATCACTTTCGACAATATATATTTAGAATATATATTTAGCCAATGCTTTGAAAAATCCCGAATTTTCGTAGGTTGTGGATTATTTTGGCTTATATTTTCGAAAATAGACTTAAAAACGAAACCGTACGCGAACGGTTAAAACGGGTTTAGAACGAAAGATACTTATTTTCAAGTTTTACCGAAAACTAATTTTCTCGAATAGTACTTGTTGTCAAGGGTTTTGTAAGGACAAAAACGAAGTTTTAACGAAACTAGTGGAGTCGATTTATCAAAAATATATTAGTATATATTAACATGAAATCAAGGATTTATATATCAGAAAAGCGAGCTTATAATGACCGAGATACATTTGAAAACCGACATTCACAACTTATTTCCATCGCTTTTACTAAAATATTTCTGTGCAAACCGCTTCGGCACCCATGTTTGGAGCCACGTTTTTCAATGACGAAGTTGGTTTTGGTAAAATAGTATCTTTGAGTAAAAGTTAGTTCACCTAGCCTATTTTCCAAAATGACCAACCGCTCCTCAAACTGGAGTTCTAACGAGTAAAATACCACCACTCAAACTTTTCCTAAAACAACCCGAAACTACATTTTAGCTCAACTACCTCACTTCACCATTATTTTTCTATGATCGAACCCGTGGATAAAGTTCGTTATGACTTTTAGATAATGTTACAAGCTTTCTAAAATCATTGAGTTTGTTTCCTAATACTCGATATCCACTATTTTTCTTTACTAGCTTTTCGAGGCCACTTAGCCACTTTCACGAATTATCAAAGTACATTATTTTGCGATTTAAAAACTATATATTTTCTTGATTTATCACTTAACTAATTGTAGGATGTTGTTTCAACGTAAGTACTTGTAAAGTATTTTATAACATGACGAGATGTCATAAACGTGTATTTCGAGGATAAACTCATTTTCAAAATGCACAATGGTATGGATATCATATGAGTTTGCATGCATGACATTGTTTCATGACTTACATTAGAACATATCATTCATATTAGGTTCACCTCATTTCAGTGTATCTACTTTTGTCATCATAATCATTGCATCATGTCACAATTCTCATTTTCCGGTCATTTCTCATACTCCATATTCATCATTTCATAACGGTTCATTCATGAATTTTGCATTTCACATTAAACGCCAGAATTTTATATTAAATAAATGTTATCGCGTGAGTTATTATTTTGAACATTTAACTCATTTTCTAAAAAATGATCCCTCGACATATTTTATACTTACATTTAGTTTATAAAACTATATTTTGAGTTTACCTAGTGTTTTAAATTTATTTTGTATATAAATCGTTAAATTCATATTATTACGATGCTTTTTCTTAAACCGCATCTATAATTATTATATCACTCAAATCTTACAAGGAATGTATTTTTACAATTTTTTATAAAATCATTATACTCTATTTTGATCTATTAAAAAATTTACTTGTACCAAAAAGTTACCATTTACCTTACAAGTTACCTTTTTACCTACACCTTTCACTTAAATCTTTTAACAAACTATACAAGTATATACTTACACTTAATAAAAAAAAAAAAAAAATTATTTGGGAAAACATCCCCCCCTAAAAACCGGCCATAGGGGGGGGGGGAGTAAGTCAAGTTGGTAGATTTTTTTTAATGTTGTATAAGTCTACACTTAACTCTCTTTTGCACTCATTCATTCAACAAGTTCACAAGTTATGTAAAAGTTCCCTCTTCCCTTTTTTCTCTAAAACCGGTTCTTCATCAAGGTACAAGGATCAACAAAATTTTGCAAGCACAAGTAATAACAATCTAGAATCATACTCTTGTTAAGATTTTGAAATAAAAAATCAGAGTGTTTAGTTTAACCTTGGTTCTTTGCACCTCATCATAATACTTGTAAGCATGTTTCTTTCATTTTCATGTTTCCTTATCATCTCATATTTATCTCTTCATTTTTGGAGCAAACATGCAAGACTTGTGTTAGTTATACCATTTTACATGATTTTTAGAGTTTATTATATATAAGGTCATCCTATAATTATCCCCTTGGTATATGTTGGTCTTGATGATGTTTAGGAACCCATGACACCCTAAGAAGGTGTATGGTAGGATTAGATTAGCTTTGGAGTTGATTTGAAGGGTTTGGAATAGGTTTAGTTTGGAAAAACTATTTTCGATAAGTATTAAAAGTGGTCTGTCCTTATTTTGATTTTCTGGAAAATCCGACAGTAGGCACGAAATTTTGGCCTTGATATTTAGAAAATATACTTTAAAACTAATCCGCGTCTGAACGGATTAAAACTTAGTATGAATTTTAAAGCGATATAAAAATTCAGAAAATTTTGTTCAATTAAACAAACAGCCTTAAGCTTCACAAATTATTTGTTTATCAAAAATATATTAGTATATTTACTAAGCTAAGGAGATATAATACTTAGAAACGGATTTGAAACGACTAAGATATATATATCGCTTTTCATAAATTGCAGTAACTTTATTATTTTAGTAAAACTATATTATTTTTACTTAGACAAGTGTTACGGTAACTAAAACGACCATGTTGGAGGCTGTTTTTAACTATGATGTAGAACTTTTTGGAATGAAATGTCTTCTAGTAAAATCAAGATCACCAAGCATATTTTCTAAAACAATCAACCGTTAGTATAGCCGGAGTTGTAGTATACAATTACGGATGCTTAAACTTGGTCAAACTCATTTTTAACCAACATTTTAGCCAAAATCACCATCTTTAACTTTTATTATCTTTATGTTCGACCTTTTGACGAAAAACTCCTGAACTGAAACATCTAGATTTCGATACAAACTTTCCAAAACCGTCAGAAGTTCGTTTCTAACGATCGACGACACCATTTTACAACTAGTTTTTCAAAGCTATTTTTGTCAATTTCATGAAATTTCCTATTATTGTTTTACTTTTAAAAGTGAGAATTTCACTATAAATCATTATAAAACCATTGTAGGATGACATTTTGACGTAAATACTTGTAAAGTAATTTAAGTTTGGTCAAGACGTCAAATCCAGTATTTTTCGATCTAGTATTATTTTCAAAACTCACAAATGGTATAAATATCATCCCAATATGCGCATAACATTACACCATGACTTATTTCATATCATATCATTCATAATAGGTCGGCCGAGATTCACGCTATATTTCGGGTACCCACTTTTGTCTTCTTAGATCTATTCATCAAGTGAGTAATCACATCCTTTACCGCTTTTATATATATTTGGGGTCGAATGCATGAACTATACTTGAATTAAATTGATTCTTACTTTGTACTTTTTTGACTAGAACTTCAGAACTGTCAAATCCTTGATCTAAATTACTTAAATTACTACTTATTTGAACTTATTGAACCACGTACAGACCTTGTCCTAAAGTCTCCCATGTTCTGAGCATCACTATAAAGTCTCCCATGTTCGGAGCATCACTATAAAGTCTCCCATGTCTGAGTATCACTACAAAGTCTCCCATGTTCTGAGATCACTATAAAGTCTCCCATGTTCGAGCATCAACTTAAAGCCTCCCTCCGGAGCAAAATGTCTCCCTAGGGAACGAGCATTTTCAATTTAAGCTCTCTCTGAGCAAAGGCAAAGTCTCCCATGTTCGGAGCATCTCTAAATTATTATATACTTGGTACTATATTGTGAACTATTATGACCACTTACACTTGACCATTATACATACTACTTTTGGCAATGGTGTGAACACACAAGGTCAAGTTTTATGGGCTTTAACTTGGAACCGAGGGATTTACAATGCCTTTGCTTTGGTGACCTCATTTGGCAACGTGTGCATGAGCATAAACTAGACGCTATATTTTGTGCAATGGGTTGTGAACACATAGGTTGCAAGTTTTGTGGCGAACTTGAACCGAAAGGGATTTACAATGCCTTGTTTTGTGGATTATTTTCGATGACCGAAAGCTTTGAATATTTCTTATGAGTTTTTTTTCTTATTTTACTAAACGTGTTTACTCACCAACTATTTTCATAGTTGACCCGTTTTTTTCTCTCATGCATTTCGTGTGATAGTAAGCTTTTTCTATCGTGTCTTGCATAATGAAGTTTTCACTTGTCACTACAAATCGCTATGTAATAGAACGAAATATTTTGGAATCTAAACTTTGTAATATATTTGCCATGACTCGCTAAACCGGTATTGTAATGGTGTACTCTTTCTTTTAAATATTAACGTTGGTATGTTCTATTATCTTGTGCTATGTTCTCCGTTACACTCGTTTCAGCCCCATTTAGGTGTGACAGATTGGTATCGAGCCAAAGGTTTAGAGAATGCCGATTTTTCAAAAATAAAAATCACGCCTATAACCGAAAAATTTTATTTTATTTTATTAAACATTGAACATCATCCGAGTCATCTAGTCCTATCGCTAGTCATTAATCATAAATTATACATAGCCTGATCAACTATGTCTAATTTATGAAGAACCATGCAATGATAAGAAGAATAAATTTAAATCATGTTTAGTCGAAGTCTTTTGAGTCCGTCACCGGTTGCATTGGTCGGGTGGGTATGCATAGCATGTTTTACGCTCACGCCTACATTACCGCATCTTGTTCATATCTTCTTTCCATCTTTCGACTTGTTAGACATAGCATGTCCCCCGACCATATTTCGATTCACCAGAATACACATTACCACCGCTCTGTTACACCTCATCCGACTGCTCAATGTCGTTGCTCAACCCGATGTTTGGTCCTCTCAGAGGATCATGGTCGCAAAGAAACACACACGTGAGGTAACAACAACGGCAACCCAAACAACAATGACAACTTAAAACAATGCCGCTGAATAGCGGATCTACTCACCCAAATTTTAACATCTCGACTAGACTAACCAACAACGGAGAAGGTACTTCAAACTGTCAAGGATGCAAATACAAAACTTTCATGACATGCAAGCCAATGGAATTTCATGGTATCGAGGGTGCCATCGATCGCTAACTCGTTCGAGAATGTTGAGTCGAAATTAGTATATCACTTAAATGTGTCAAGGAAACAAGGTTGGAGTTCTCTCACGGGTCTACTACAGGTCGAAGCCTTGACCGGTGGAACAATCAATCAGCAGAGAGGAAGAGGCAGCAAATGCAAGTATCTGGGAAGCATTTAAGAAACTACTAACCGATGAGTACGCGGTAAAAGATGAAGTAAACTGGAAGAAGAATTTTGGAACCACTTGATGGTAGGAGTAGAAATCGACAAGTACACGATCCGTTCCACGAAGTTAATAGGATGGTTCCTCACATGGTTTCCACCGGAGAAGTTGATTGATCGACATATATGGGGATTGATACCGAAATTAGGAGGGATGTCACTGCCGAAACCAACCACTCGCGAAGCCGTAAGTATGGTGATCGCTTGACAATGATGTGATCGTCCGAGAACTAACAAAAGCAAACGACAATGGATCAAAGCGACAGAGGATCACCGGGAAACCAAACCGTGAATCGAAGAAACAAGAGGCGTCAATAACTGTAACTATGGGCGACCACCGAGCCGCAGAGGATATGTGTCCACATCCTTTGTGCACTCGATGTAATTATCATCACTTAGAGATCATTTGCGCGACAAATGTGGACGATCGCCACTTCAAATTGCCAAAAGTAACCGGGAATCAAGCGACGAGAAAAGCATGTTACGAAGTGGAAGTTCAGATCACCTTCGCAATACCTCACCCAAAGTCGAAAAGAACTCCCAATCAAGGAGGTAATCGCCCAAACTCGCATTGGCAATGTAAGGCCCGCAAAGATCAACATTGAAATTCCTCCCGACGTGGTCGAAGCATTCTATCCGGTACCGAGGAAGCCTCGCTAACGCTTAACGGGTACATTCTTTCAACGACTACCTTATTGCATCCACATGATTTTGAGTACATAACATCCTTCCAATTCTTACCACGTCATTTAATCTTTGATTAATTTGAGACTCATCTATTGACCTTAGTTGTTATATATTTTTGTTGATTTGATTTGATTGTGTAAGCAAATCGAATATCGTTTAATCTTTCAAAAGACTTCATTCAAGGATGTGAATCCTACCTTTCTAACAACTTGTTTCCTAGCTTGATCTAGTGACAGTTCTTGTTTGATGAGTTGCTAAAATCAAGCTAAGAGACAAGTTTACTCAAGTCGGTTTAGTTTAATCTCATACAGCTTGTTGGAGTTGAGTGAGATTAAATTAGAATCGACTACCTAAAGGTCTTTGAGAGCTACGTCGATAATGGGCAAGTTTACCCAATCAAATCTAATCACGGCACGACTTAGTTGAATGGGGAACCCTGACGCATGGGCATTGATATGATCATTTAGACTGCTCAGACGAGCATGAACTTTAGAACTCTTGTCGAGGTTCGACTATAGAATATAATCGAATCATGAGGACGATTCTCACGACATGGGAAGAATGTCACATTCTCATTTTCCTGGCCATTTCTCATACTCCATATTCATCATTTCATAACGGTTCATTCATGATTTTTTCATTTCACATTAAACGCAGAATTTTATATTAAATAAATGTTATCAAGTGAGTTATTATTTTGAACATTTAACTACATTTCTAAAATGATTCGACATATTTTATACTTACATTTAGTTATAAAAACTATATTTTGAGTTTACCTAGTGTTTTAAATTTATTTTGTATATAAATCGTCAAATTTATATTATTACGACGTTTTTCTTAAAAACTGCACGATAATTATTATATCACTCAAATCTTACAAGGAATGTATTTTTACAATTTTATAAAATCATTATACTCTATTTTGATCTATTAAAAATTTACTTGTACCAAAAAGTTACCATTTACCTTACAAGTTACCTTTTTACCTACACCTTTCACTTAAATCTTTTAACAACTATACATATACTTACACTTAATAAAACAAATTATTTGAAACATCCCCCCTAAAACCGCCATAGAGTAAGTCAAGTTGGTAGATTTTTAATGTTGTATAAGTCTACACTTAACTTTCTGCACTCATTCATTCAACAAGTTCACAAGTTATGTAAAAGTTCTCTTCCCTTCTTCTCTCTCTAAAAACCGGTTCTTCATCAAGGGGTACAAGGGATCAACAAAATTTTGCAAGCACAAGTAATAACAATCTAGAATCATACTCTTGTTAAGATTTTGAAATAAAAATCTAGAGTGTTTAGGTTTAACCTTGGTTCTTTGCACCTCATCATAATACTTGTAAGCATGTTTCTTTCATTTTTCATGTTTCCTTATCATCTCATATTTATCTCTTCATTTTTGGAGCAAACATGCAAGACTTGTGTTAGTTATACCATTTTACATGATTTTTAGAGTTTATTATATATAAGGTCATCCTATAATTATCCCCTTGGTATATGTTGGTCTTGATGATGTTTAGGAACCCATGACACCCTAAGAAGGTGTATGGTAGGATTAGATTAGCTTTGGAGTTGATTTGAAGGGATTGGAATAGGTTTAGTACGAGAAAAACTATTTTCGATAAGTATTAAAAGTGGTCTGTCCTTATTTTGATTTTCTGGAAAATCCGACAGTAGGCACGAAATTTTGGCCTTGATATTTATAAAATATACTTTAAAATAACTGCAGTCGCTGAACGGATTAAAACGGAGTTATAACGAAGAAGTTATGAATTTTTAAAGTTTGACGATCTAAATATATATATTTCAGAAAATTCAGCAACCAATTTTTACTTTGTTCGAGTAAAAACGAGCCTTAAGCTTCACAAATTATTTCGACTTATCAAAAATATATTAGTATACTTTGATACGAAGCTAAGGACATATAATACGTAGAAAACGGATTTGAAACGACTAAATATATACTGCCATAAATTGCGCGAATTTTATTATTTTAGTAAAACTATATTATTTTTACAGACAAGTGTTACGCAGAATTAAAACCACCATGTTGGGCCGCTTTTTAACTATGATGTAGAACTTTTTGGAATGAAATGTCTTCTAGTAAAATCAAGATCACCAAGCATATTTTCTAAAACAATCAACCGTTAGTATAGCGGAGTTGTAGTATATTAATTACGGATGCTTAAACTTGGTCGAAACTCATTTTTTAACCAACATTTTAGCCAAAATCACCATCTTTAACCCTTGTTATCTTTATGTTCGAGACCTTTTGACTAAAACTCCTAACTGAAACATCTAGATTTCGATACAAACTTTCCAAAACCGTCGAAGTTCGTTCTCTAACGACGACGCGACACCATTTTACAACTAGTTTTTCAAAGCTATTTTGTCAATTTCATGAAATTGACCTACATTGTTTACTTAACTTAAAAGTGAGAATTTCACTATAAATCATTATAAAACCATTGTAGGATGACATTTTGACGTGAAATACTTGTAGCAGTAATTTAGAATGGTCAAGACGCCAAACGAGTATTTTTCGACGATAAGTATTATTTTCAAAACTCACAAATGGTATAAATATCATCCGAATTGTGTGCATAACATTACACCATGACTTATTTCATATCATATCATTCATAATAGGTCAGCTTTAGATTCACTTATATTTCGTGTACCCACTTTTGTCTTCGTGATCTATTCATCAAGTGAGTAATCACATCCCTTTTACCGCTTTTACTATATTTTTGGGGTGAATGCATGAACTATACTTGAATTAAATTGATTCTACTTTGTGAACTTTTGACTAGAACTTGTGAACTCAATCAAATCCTTGATCTAAATTACTTAAATTACTTAATTTATTTGAACTTATTGAACCGCACGTTATGACCTTGTCCTAAAGTCTCCCATGTTCGAGCATCACTATAAAGTCTCCATGTTCTGAGCATCACTATAAAGTCTCCCATGTTCTGAGAGCATCACTACAAAGTTCCATGTTCTGAGCATCACTATAAAGTCTCCAGTTCGGAGCATCAACTTAAAGCCTCCCCGTCCTGAGCAAAATGTCTCTATGGGAACGGAGCATTTTCAATTTAAGTCTCCCCGTCGGAGCAAGGCAAAGTCTCCCATGTTCTGAGCATCTCTAAATTATTATATACTTGGTACTATATTGTGAACTATTCTGACCACTTACACTTCTGATTATTATATACACTTTTGGCAATGGGTTTGAACACACGTTGCAAGTTTTGTATGGGCGAACTTGAACTGAGGATTTACAATGCCTTTGCTTTTGTGACTCATTTGGCAACGGTGCATGAGCATAAACTAGACGCTATATTTTGTGCAATGGTTGTGAACAATAAAGCTGTAAAAGTTTGTATGGGCGAACTTGGAACTGAGTGGATTTACAATGCCTTTGCTTTGTGGATTATTTTCGATGACCGAAAGCTTTGAATATTTCTTATGAGTTTTTCTTATTTTACTAAACGTGTTTACTCACCAACTATTTTCATAGTTGACGCTTTTTCTCTCATGCATTCTCGTGATCGTTAGTGCTTTTTTCTATCGTCTTGCATAATGAAGTTTTCACTTGTCACTACAAATCGTTATGTAATAGAACGAAATATTTTGGAATCTAAACTTTGTAAGATATTTGCCGATGACGCTAAACTATTGTAATGGTGTACTTTTCTTTAAATATTAACGCTGGTATGTTCTATTATCTTGTGCTATGTTCCCTTCCGCTACACTCGTTGTTTCTCCCGCTAGGGTGTATGATTGGTATCAGAGCCAAAGGTTATAGAGAATGCCGATTTTTCAAAAATAAAAATCACAGCTATAACCGGAAAAATTTTTTATTTTATTTTATTAAACATTGAACATCATCCGAGTCATCTAGTTCTATCGCTAGATCAGTTAATCATAAATTATACATAGCCTGATCAACTATGTCTAATTTATGAAGAACCATGCAATAATAAGAAGGGTAATTTTAAATCATGTTTAGTCGAAGTCTTTTGAGTCAGTCACCAAGTTGCATTGGTCAAAGTGGGTATGCATAGCATGTTTTACGCTCACGCCACATTACCGCATCTTTGTTCATATCTTCTTTCCATCTTTCGACTTGTTAGACATAGCATGTCCCATCCCGCCATACATTCATCAGTAACACACATTACCACCGTTCTACACCTCATCCGACTTGCTCAATGTCGTTGCTCAACCCGATGTTTTGTCCTTCAGGATCATGGTCTGCAAAACACACGCCGGAGGTAACAACAACGGCAACCCAAACAACAATGACAATCCAAAACAATGCTGCCGAATAGCGGATCTACTCACCCAAATTTTAACATCTCGATGCTAGACGAACCAACAACTAGAGAAGGTACTTCAAACGCCGGTCAAGGATGCAGCCTACAAAACTTCATGACATGCAAGCCAATGGAATTTTCATGGTACCGTGGTGCCATTGGATCGCTAACTGGTTCGAGAATGTTGAGTCGAAACTTAGTATCACGAAATGTGCTGAAGGAAACAAGGTTGAGTTCTCTCTCGCCGTCTACATGGTCGAGCTTCTCGACCAGGAACAATCAACTCAGAGAGGAAGATAAAGAAATGCGCTATCTTGGGAAGCATTTAAGAAACTACTAACCGATGAGTACCGCGAAAAGATGAAGTGAACCGAAGAAGAATATTGGAACCACTTGATGGTAGGAGTAGAGATTGACAAGTACATCATCCTTCCACGAGTTAACTAGGATGGTTCCTCACATGGTTTCCACTGCTGAGAAGTTGATTGATCGATATATAGGATTGATACCGTAAATTAGGAGGGATGTCACTGTCGAAACCAACCACTGCAGTCAGCCAGAAGTGCGATGCATCGCCGACAAATGATGCATCGTCCGAGAACTAACAAAGCAAACGACAATGGACGAAGCGACAGAGGATCACCGTGAAACCAAACCGTAATCAAGAAAACAAGAGGCGCCAATAACTCGTAGAACTATGGGCACCACCAGAGCGCAGAAGGATATGCGTCCACATCCTTTGTGCACCGATGTAATTATCATCACTTAGGAGATCGCCAAGGTGCACAAATGTGGGACGACGCCACTTCGCTTAAATTGCTCAAACAGAATCGAATCAAGGACGAGAAAAGCATGTTACGGTGGAAGTCTAGATCACCTTCGCAAATTCGCCCAAAGTCTGAAAAGAACTCCCAATCAAGGAGGTAATCGCCCAAACTTGGCATTGGCAATAAGGCCCGCAAGATCGTAACATTGAAATTCCTCCCGACGTGGTCGAAGCATTCTATCGGTACCGAGGAAGCGCAACGCTTAACGGGTACATTCTTTCAACCATACCTTATTTCAGACGACATGATTTTGAGTACATAACATCCTTCCAATCTTACCACGCTCACGTATTGAATTTGAGACCCATCGGTATTGACCTTAGTTGTTATATATTTTGTTGATTTGATTTGAAAGCAAATCGAATATCGAGCTTAATCTTTCAAAAGACTTCATTCAAGGATGTTGAATCCTACCTTTCTAACAACTTGTTTCCTAGCTTGATCTAGTGACATTTCTTGTTTGATGAGTTATAAAATCAAGCCAGAGACAAGTTATTCGTCGGTTTAGTTTAATCTCATGACATTTCTTGTTTGATGAGTTGTGAGATTAAATTAGAATCGACTACCTAAAGGTCTTTTGAGAGCTACGTTCGATATTGGGCAAGTTTACCCAATCAAATCTAATCACGGGCACGCATTAGTTGAATGGGGAACTCAGACGCATGGGCATTGATATGATCATTTAGACCGCTCGTGACGAGCATGAACTTTAGAACTTTGTCGGGTTCTGACTATAGTATGTTAATCGAATCACGAGGACGTGATTCCACTGACATGGGAAGAATGTCACAATTCTCATTTTCCGTCATTTTCATACTCCATATTCATCATTTCATAACGGTTCATTCATGATTTTGCATTTCACATTAAACGCGTAAATTTTATATTAAATAAATGTTATCGCTGAAGTTATTATTTTGAACATTTAATCCATTACTTCTAAAAATGATCCCGATACATTTTTATACTTACATTTAGTTATAAAAACTATATTTTGAGTTTACCTAGTGTTTTAAATTTATTTTGTATATAAATTGATTAAATTTATATTATTACTTACGCTTTAAAAATCGCATCGATAATTATTATATCACTCAAATCTTACAAGGAATGTATTTTTACAATTTTTATAAAATCATTATACTCTATTTTGATCTATTAAAAATTTACTTGTACCAAAAAGTTACCATTTACCTTACAAGTTACCTTTTTACCTACACCTTTCACTTAAATCTTTTAACAAACTATACAAGTATATACTTACACTTAATAAAAAAAAAAAAAAAATTATTTGGGAAAACATCCCCCCCTAAAAACCGGCCATAGGGAGTAAGTCAAGTTGGTAGATTTTTTTTAATGTTGTATAAGTCTACACTTAACTCTCTTTTGCACTCATTCATTCAACAAGTTCACAAGTTATGTAAAAGTTCTCTCTTCCCTTTTTCTTCTCTCTAAAAACCGGTTCTTCATCAAGGGGTACAAGGGATCAACAAAATTTTGCAAGCACAAGTAATAACAATCTAGAATCATACTCTTGTTAAGATTTTGAAATAAAAATCTAGAGTGTTTAGGTTTAACCTTGGTTCTTTGCACCTCATCATAATACTTGTAAGCATGTTTCTTTCATTTTTCATGTTTCCTTATCATCTCATATTTATCTCTTCATTTTTGGAGCAAACATGCAAGACTTGTGTTAGTTATACCATTTTACATGATTTTTAGAGTTTATTATATATAAGGTCATCCTATAATTATTCCCTTGGTATATGTTGGTCTTGATGATGTTTAGGAACCCATGACACCCTAAGAAGGTGTATGGTAGGATTAGATTAGCTTTGGAGTTGATTTGAAGGGATTGGAATAGGTTTAGTACGAGAAAAACTATTTTCGATAAGTATTAAAAGTGGTCTGTCCTTTTTTTGATTTTCTGGAAATCCGACAGTAGGCACGAAATTTTGGCCTTGATATTTAGAAAATATACTTTAAAACGAATCCGGGGCCGCTTGAACGGATTAAAACGGAGTTATAACGAAGAAGTTATGGATTTTTAAAGTTTGACTAATTTAAATATATATATTTCAGAAAATTCAGCAACCAATTTTACTTTGTTCGAGTCAAAACGAGCCTTAAGCTTCACAAATTATTTCGACTTATCAAAAATATATTAGTATACTTTGATACAAAGCTAAGGACATATAATAACGAGAAAACGGATTTGAAACGACTAAGATATATACGCTTTTCATAAATTGTCGTAACTTTATTATTTTAGTAAACTATATTATTTTTACGATTACAAGTGTTACTTACGGTAACTAAAACGACCATGTTGGAGGCTGTTTTTAACTATGATGTAGAACTTTTTGGAATGAAATGTCTTCTAGTAAAATCAAGATCACCAAGCATATTTTCTAAAACAATCAACCGTTAGTATAGCGGAGTTGTAGTATATTAATTACGGATGCTTAAACTTGGTCGAAACTCATTTTTTAACCAACATTTTAGCCAAAATCACCATCTTTAACCCTTGTTATCTTTATGTTCGAGACCTTTTTGACGAAAACTCCTGAACTGAAACATCTAGATTTCGATACAAACTTTCCAAAACCGTCGAGTTCGTTCTCTAACGATCGACGTACACCATTTTACAACTAGTTTTTCAAAGCTATTTTTGTTACTTTCATGAAATTTCCGAATTGACATTGTTTTACCGACTAAAAGTGAGAATTTCACTATAAATCATTATAAAACCATTGTAGGATGACATTTTGACGTGAATACTTGTAAAGTAATTTAAGAATGGTCAAGACGTCAAACGAGTATTTTTCGACGATAAGTATTATTTTCAAAACTCACAAGTGGTATAAATATCATCCGATTAAGCATAACATTACACCATGACTTATTTCATATCATATCATTCATAATAGGTCGGGCCAGATTCACGCTATATTTCGTGTACCCACTTTGTCTTCGAGATCTATTCATCAAGTGAGTAATCACATCCCCTTTTACCGCTTACTATATTTTTGAAATTTGAATGCATGAACTATACTTGAATTAAATTGATTCTTACTTTGTGAACTCTTTTGACTAGAACTTGTGAACTCGAATCAAATCCTTGATCTAAATTACAAATACTTAATTTATTTGAACTTATTGAACTGCATTTGTTATGACCTTGTCCTAAAGTCTCCCATGTTCGAGTATCACTATAAAGTCTCCCATGTTCTGAGTATCACTATAAAGTCTCCCATGTTCCGAGCATCACTATAAAGTCTCCCATGTTCGGAGCATCACTATAAAGTCTCCCATGTTCGGAGCATCAACTTAAAGCCTCCCATTCCAGCAAAATGTCTCCCTATGGGAACGGAGCATTTTCAATTTAAGTCTCCCTGTTCGAGCAAGGCAAAGTCTCCCATGTTCGGAGCATCTCTAAATTATTATATACTTGGTACTATATTGTGAACTATTAAGACCACTTACACTTGACATTATACATATACTACTTTTGGCAATGGGTTGTGAACACACTGGTTGCAAGTTTTGTATGGGCGAACTTGGAAGCGAGTGGATTTACAATGCCTTTGCTTTGTGACTTCATTGGCAACGCGGCATGAGCATAAACTAGACGCTATATTTTTGTGCAATGGTTGTGAACACACGTTGCAAGTTTTGTATGAACTTGAACTGAAAGTGGATTTACAATGCCTTTGCTTTGTGGATTATTTTCGATGACCGAAAGCTTTGAATATTTCTTATGAGTTTTTTTTCTTATTTTACTAAACGTGTTTACTCACCAACTATTTTCATAGTTGACCCGTTTTTCTCTCATGCATTTCAGGTGATCGTTAGTAAGCTTTTTTCTATCGTGTCTTGCATAATGAAGTTTTCACTTGTCACTACAAATCGTTATGTAATAGAACTAAATATTTTGGAATCTAAACTTTGTAATATATTTGCCGATGACGGCTAAACTGGTATTGTAATGGTGTACTCTTTCTTTTAAATATTAACGTTGGTATGTTCTATTATCTTGTGCTATGTTCCCTTCCGTTACACCTCGTGTTTCTGCCTCCGGCGAGGGTGTGACACATCAGGTGAGTTCGTAGCCCCACTCTTACTCCTTTAATCATTTTACAAACTCTTTGGGGGAGATACATGCTCAAGTATTTTAATTTCAATTTCGATTATTTGCAAACTATATGTTGAATCTAAACTTAAACTATATTGTTTGAACTATCATGAACTTTTTAATCTTTTGTTTCACTGCTTATGCTCGTAGTAGATTATGCCCTAACTAAATTGGTTACTATGTTATGAACACTATTATTTGAATAACTTTTCTTGATTTTGAACCCTTCGACATATATATTTGAACTCTTTTAAATTGATTTGGACCTTTTAACATATATTTGAACACTTTGAACTTGATTTGAACCTTTTGACACATAGTTGAACTCTTTTAACTTGTAAAGGACCCTTTTGATATACTTGGAACTTGTTTGACTTGATTTTGAACACTTTGACTATTTTGAACCTTTTGATATGTTTTGAGCTCTTTGACTGTTTTGAACTTTTGAACTCGACTTAAACTCTTGAATTTAATTACGAACTTTTGAATGGAACACTTGAACTTAATTATGAACTTATGATTTGTATTAATGAACCGTACTCACTTTATATTACGTCTCCCCATGTTACGGAGCGTTATTGACTTAAAGTCTACCCATGTTACGGAGCGTTATCGACTTAAAGTCTCCCATGTTCTGGGCGCTCTTAATTGTATATAATAGTTGTATGATGTACCGTCGTACATCTAAGATTGTTAGTCTCCTACCGATAGGTAGTATGGATAGCGCTATTAGAGGTCGGCCAACCACTGCTCACTATGTTACGGATATTATTTATTCTAGGGCTTTGCAGCATACATTATTATATACATGGTGCTATATGGTGAAGTATTATGACAACGCATACTTGACTACTAGACATACTACTCGGTAGTGGGTTGAAATGAGCCATTATGTTGCAAGTTTTATGGGCGAACTTGAACTGAAAGTGGATTTACAATGCCTTTGCTTTGTGGACTATTCTCAATGACCAAAACTTTGCCTTTGCTGCATGAACGTTCTTTAAAAGCTTTACATGTTAAACAAACTCTATGAACTCACTCAACCATTGTGTTGACACTTTTAGCATGTTTTATCTCATGTATCTAAGGCATTCACTTCATGGCATGCATGTGGACTTATCATAGAGTCGCGGTGATGACGCGTCTCACATATATTTTATGCACTTAACTATCGTTTGATTGTAACAAACTCATTTTTGGTACATTGGAAATCTTTTGGTACCTATGTTTTGTAATAAACCCTAGTTTACCTACATTTGTACTTTACCATAAAATACCTACATTAGACCTTCTTTTTACCGATTTTATAATAACCCTAAATTACTATATTAAAGACACCCTAAAATTGCCGAGATTCCACAAGGTATTTTTTCCGAGATTCCATTCAACATATTTACCGAGATTCTCCTAGATTCTTACCGAGATTCTATTTTGAGAAAATACCGAGATTATGTAGGGTTTTTACCGAGCTTTTTGGGTTTTTCCGGATTCATTTTTAGGGTTTTTATCAATGTTAAACAAGGAAAATATCGAATTAAGGGTTTACATTTACCTACTTTAGGGACAATACATCGACTTTGTTAGTGATATATAACGACCTTAAAAAAAACACAATCACATCTTTACCGTTTATTTGTAATCATTCTTACATACCTATCATCATGAATTCACAAATCAATCCCCAAATCATTGCACAAATGATTTCTGCTTCTTAGTGATGTGTGCTTAAACACACATAATTTTATATTTAAAAATATGCCAAATCGGACGAATAACCATTAAATATGTCAAAATATATTTCAAATATGTTTGGGATGTATTATTTTGTTTTGTGTATAAGGGTTTGAAAACAAAGCAAAAACGTGAGTTTTGGGTGAGAACCGATCAAGATTTTGAGCATTTATCAAAGATTATTAAAGCCGAAGAAAAGCCTAAGAAATAGTGCCAACCGAGCCGCTTATATGTTACTATGACTTAGCTTAAAAACACAATATTACATTTCCATTTTTGCTCCTCTCGTCACCGGCCCACGAGCCCAACAAATTCCAAGCCCGAAGAGGCCCATGAAGTAGCAAGATAGCATTCCAGATCCGTTCTTAGTCCATAATCGCCCAAGATAAAATGAAGATAGGCTAGCGCTTGGAAGTTATCATAAAATGCAAATTGTTCGTCCATGCAAGAGCTGCATCACGCCCCAAAATAAATTCTTGAAAGGCACGGCCTTTTTCTCGCCGTTCCGACTCACGCACTAGTATGCTTCCAAGCCATCCAGAAACTGCAACGTGACACAAATTGATGGGGTACGAGGATTCATTTGGAACATTCGAGAATTGATTGTGCTATAAATTGAGAAGCCTTGCACCAGATCCGAGGGTACCCGACACACAAATTTACAAACACACTTTTTTATTTTTGAGTTTTAGTAGTACTCCATCCGTCTCAAAATAATAGTCCACATTTCTTTTTTTGGATGTCTCAAATTAATTGTCCACTTTTTCTTTATAGTAAAAACTAGAGAACTTTGTATGAGAATATTCCTTTTAAATGGTTAAAAATTAAAGTGGTCTCACTTTTATTAAATTGTGTGTTTCTTGTCTCCTGACAATAATTTTGAGACGGAAGGAGTAGTTTTTTTTTGAGAAAATTATTAAAAAGGGACAAAAATCCAACCTTTAGATATTATTTAGTCATTTTTAACATTTTTTTAATGCTCAACTGATCAATTGCTTGACTCCACACAAATTTTGACACATGTCATTTCTTTGGCTGCTCAACTGCTCGACTTTGACCGTTAATGCTCGACTCCACCAATTTTTGACACGTGTCATTCTTATATATATATATTTTTTAAAAAAGGGTACAAAGGAATGACACATGTCAAAATTTGGGTGCGAGTCGGAGGCTGATCACTGAAAGCATGGCTAAAGTGAGAAAGGATATTAAAATGACTAGATAATGGATCAAGCGTTGGATTTTGGCCCCTTTGGTAATTTTCTCTTTTTTATAAGTGTAATACTTTGTGTAATATTTAGTGCATACCACCTCCACTCGCACGCACTAACAATAGATCCAGCCAATCCCGAGCTCACACCGCTTAGTGCAACGCTTTGGTATTCTATTATGGGAATGAGACTATAACTATAAAAGTGAGTAAAGGTGTTTGTTTAAGATGAGGAGGGCCGCCACTATGGTAATGAATGATAGATATAATCCATACTCTATATACATCAAGTGAGCTAGGTATGGATCTTGCATAGATGAGGGACCTATCACTACTATCAAACTTATATCTATTGTCATTCATGACAGTATACCAAACGCACCCTTAATTTGTGGTACAAGGATCCTATCTTGGGAACATTCGAGAATGACGAATGTTATAAGTACAAGATGATTGGCAGTCAAAGTTGCGCGATCACACCAACAAACACACACACTTTTTATTATTTTAGTGTTGATACAAAAGTTGGCGCCTTGTTGGGGTTCGCCTCGTACCAATCGATTGTTACTTGAGACTCATGCATTAAGAGATGAAAACACCGCTAGGCTTACCTGGGATTGTCTCCCGATTATCCTCCCATGAGAGTAAGTAATCTTTAGGTTAAAGGAGAGTTAGGGTTTGTGAATCATACCTTTAACAAGGGATGTGATTCCCTTTATATACACACGGAATCCTTGTTGGTTCCGTGTTCCTCAACCTTTCGTGTATCCCCTAAGTCGGTTGGGGAATGATTATCTCCTTTATTAAGAGATATTCTCTATCTATTCCGTAAATAGATTTGTATTTGGGCCTTCGTGGGCCTAACGCTACACTTATCACAGTAGCCCGCCGTGCTGGGCTTATCAAGATGGTAGCTTTAGTCGGGTTTGTGACCCGGATATAGACTATACGCCATCATGTCCCCCGCCTAGTATGCTAGTGAATGATCGGATGCTAGACTAATAACCGTAGTCAATGAAAAATGTCGAGCGTAGCCAGAAGTTAAAGAAGATGCCCTCTAGTACATTGTATCTAGACGTTGGATTAAAAATTACCAGAAGTCGGGAAAGCTGACTGCGCAGAACGTCCCATCAAGCAATCTCAGCCACCACATGCTAGTGTTAGTGGGTCCACGGTCACTCATCGTGTGGTTGAGAAAAGTATATAACCCATCGCTTCATTTCTACTTTGTTTCTCACAAGAAAACATTCATCCGCCATTGCTAACAAAGCTTCAAACTACAACCGGAAAACACCGTGTTCAAAGGTAACTGCGCTTTGGAAAACAACACCATGGTCAAACAATTGTCGATTTCACCTCCGACCTCACCGAAGCGATCTTCTAGAATTTACTGATTACTTTATACTTGACGTGCATCCTTGTTCCGTGCGCGGGCATCTATATGATTTTCCCCTTAAGGAAAATAGGGTATACACACGCATTTTTGAGTTCGCGAATCAACGTGCCCCTATCCTTTTTGTGCGATGTTTTAAATTATTACGAGCTGCATATATCCCCCAGACCTTGATCGATGCGCTAAAATTACCAATTTTGAGGTGAATTGATTTCGGCGGTTAACCCAACCATCCATCTATTTCGTTGCCTTTTATCACACAACCCGGTCACATGGGTGGGTATCTTGCTGTTGCCCGTAGATTTCGGTTATATCGCGAGAAACTAGATGCTTAGAAATTGGAGGGAGTCATTTTTCTGGGTAGACGACACATGCTTTCCATGGCACTGCTGACTTTTATACCGGGAACGTTGTCGAGGGATGAGTGCCCCGTGCTCGGATCATATGTTGCTGAGGATGCGAATCGATAAACGCTAACCGCATCCCCATTAGTTCCTATCCGAGAATTTTGGTGCATATGGGCATCACCGATTTATTTTGGTATGCCGTGATGAGATGCCAATCTTCTTAGGCGCCAATGGCCAGTTGTGGTGGGTACTCGCCTCGCGAACCCTTTATAATTAATGTAAGAGCTTTCTTTCCTTTTCAGCATTATATAACCTGTGTTATTTGTTGTCTTCTATTGCGCAGAAATGGATCTTTTCACCGTTGTGCACTTAGCGAAGCCAATTGAGGTGGGTAGGACGCTGCCCCCCGAAGAAGGAAGGAGGCCATACTAGCGGCCACCTGCAGGTCATACCCTAGAGATGAACATAGGGGAACAGTACTAGCTCATCGTCGCAGCTGGAAGCGTACACCGCCGCAGAGCCGCCAAGCCCCCGTGCCCTCCTCAGAAGCACGCCCACCACCAGAATGGCGCAATGCCGTGGAAAGAAGAAGAGGAAGAGCCGAATCGGGTTAAAGCGCAAAAGATCCCGCGAAGAGGATGGCTGAAAACCTCGAGAGGAAAACGCCTGTGATCCTCACGTGGAATCATCCACCATGATGTTGCGTCATCTCACCCACTGGCCGATGTCGCCGGCCCACAGTAGTAAAATATCGTAATATGGTTGAAGAGTTGCTACAATGTCTCTGCGTACTGCCGCAATAGTGGAGAAGCTAAGGGTGCGCATTGCTAGTGAAGGCTGCAAAAGTGCTCAAAAAGATGAGACAAATGCTTCACTGGAAGCCGCAAGTTTTAGTGGCCGAGGTAGAGAGTTTGAGCGCAATGCACGCCTGGCGGTCGGAGGAGAAAATACCGATGGGCCAAATAAGCCAAGAGCCTTAATCATCGGTACAAGGCTTCGCGTCTCCGGGCCATAAAATATCCGGAAGAGTAAGGACACCACCGCCGTAGTTGGAAGAGTTTGGTGCCACTGTGGCAAGTGCTCGAGACACAAGAGATGAAGCCGTGGTTTAGTTTGAGTATGATGAGGAATTATATCCTCATCTAATGTCTGCCATCTCGAAAGCGCTTGGTGGCTTATCACCATGGTCTCGCGCCTTTGTCGCTTTGAGTACTCTTGAGTCCGGGGAGGTGTGGACAAATTCGTGTGGTAGTCCAGTGTGCTTTGGCTGCCAGGAAAATCAGAGGCTATAGAAGCGCCAGGAAGCTAACTTGCGAAGGTACTGCGAAAATGTTCCTGGTATGATGCGCAATCTTATGATAACTGGTTGCCATGATGAATAGGATGAAGACCTTAGAGCTTCCCATGATTGTTGAAATGGAGCCGACCAGATTATCCTATAACCGTGATTATGGAAGGATTGACCAGCGCCATCGCATCGATGATGCGAGCTATCAAACGGACTATTTTGAAGCCCGATGTCTCTACCGCAGTACCTATTTTGCTTCTAGGGACATTCTCAATCCCTTTGCTTTAGATAAAGAGATGTCCTTGAAGGAAGTATTGGAAGCGCATGCACGTGACTTGCTAAAAGGAAGGTATTAAGTTAAAAGAAACTTTGTGGGGTTGGTGCCGCCATCTTCCATAGGTTCGATGGGGTGCCAGTGAGTGTCACCACCGGTTCTCCAAGACGCAGACTTGTTGAAGAGGCTTAGCGAGAGTGTAGATACTACAAGCGTAGGGACCCATTATCTGGAGCGATCTAATAGTATATAGGATTTTATATCCTTTGTAATAACATAGTCTTTATGTAACGCCTAACGGACAAGGGTAAAGGAATCACAAGTAATGGTGTCATATCAAAGCAAACATAAATATCCAAAAGAAATCTCAACATAAATATTGAAATAATCCAAGTCAAATGACTTGAATACATAGGTCCCAAATGAAAATAAACTCCAAAGAAATGTCTAAAATATAAAGTCTAAATGGCATCATAAGATCAAAGCTAAAATCTCTAAGGTAAGTCCACACAACACTCATCCCAAAGCAATACCAGCTCAATGCTTAGATACCGGCCGGAAGAAAAGAAATGCGGCCGAGCTTCAAAAGCCGTGAACGATATACAAGCAAAACGAATATGTAAACGAGAACGAATAATAAATAACGTGAAAGAAAGATAGCAAAATCATAATCATTTCAAAAGATAAATCAGGATAATAGAATAAGTTTTATAGCTAACTACCTCGAGCCCAAATACATATGCCATATCATAAACATAATCATATTCACATAAGGCAACATTTGTAGGGAGACCTACCAGAGTTATGAAGGACGTGCATGCACGCAAGATCAATCATCGATAACATATAGCATATAACATATAAAATATAACATATAACAGATCTAGGATGCACCCATACGCCCCACAAACATACATTGATAATATAATATAATTTGAGCTCATAACAAATAACGTGATAATGGACGGCGTAACTTCACTCTCGCCTAGAGTCATGTCGGCGCATGCATAACGGACATGGAACCCCCATGACTAGTTAATAATTGGCTCTGGTGTCAAACTATCTTAGGTCAAATAGAATGTCATAACTCGACATAGATCATATTTTATCAAATGTTTAATCATGTTTTCAAAATCAAAGTCTTCATATCATATAGTTCAAAATCAATGTTTTATGATTCAAAAATCAAAGTTCGGATAAGCAACAGCTCAAATAGACACATTAGGGTTCATAGCAAAGGCTTAGGAAATCCTAATGTAAAAGCTAACAAAAGAAAACTATAAAGAAACCCTACTTATCAAAAGGTCGAATATTCTACCTTATTCCAAAGCAAATGATCGAAAAGAAGAAACAGGAAAGCAAAGGATTACTCTTCTTCACGAACCTATACACATTAACAAATGTACATGTTATTTATGATTCCATAATCGTCGAAATGATCTTTTAATATTTGGCGCTCATACTTAGTATATTTAATGATCTTAATAATTTAGGGTTTTATAATTAAATGAGACTTAAGTGTTTTATAATTAATATCGTAGATTAGGGTTCATTATGTCACTAATTAAAGTTTAGAGTTAAATGTGAAGATAATTTAAACGTCATAACTCACACATAAAATAACTAATTAATATACTTAGCTTCAAACCCTAATCGACTCTCATTTATGTTCTAGGGTTTTCTCATTCTTTAATATCTCATTAATATGCATTTACTTACATGTTACGTCTTTTAATGACTTGTTACTTAACCTAACACGTCATAAAACAATCTTTCCTTTTATGTTTCACCATGCACATTTATGATTTTATGTGACATACAAGTTACTTATTACTCGGATTTTAATTACTACATTTACAAGTTCACTTGACGATAATTACGACGCATATGAGACACGATTCACAAACCATTAGGGTTTGGCATACCTTATTCAGTTCACATATCAAACTAGGGTTTATGTTTACATGACCTTTACTCGTTTAATACATGTTCAAAAACTCTATATGTGGTTCAGTTTAATCTAGGGTTTCGGCTAATAGGTTATTACGCAAGTCTTAACTCATCTATGTACTTTACATATTCAAGTTATTAAGTTTTACACCTTGGCCGAACATATACATGGTTCGGTTTTAATACATATGGTTCGGTTCCTATATAACTCGACATATTCACAATCCGATTCAATTATACATATTACGTAACATACTCTTCAATACTTATAAGGTTTAAATCATATGGTTTGTTCTTGTTTGGACTCACACGTTCGACCCACAAAAAGAAAACGCAAACCTCGACTAAACAAAACATATTACAATATATTAACGTAAGGTACATCAAAGGAAGACGAGAACATGTTATACCTTAACTTGGTTGAATCAAAAACTCGACACCAAAGGGTGCTATGGTTCGGCCGAGTAAGAGCAAAAAGAAAAGAGAGGCAAAACTAAACTAGGGTTTCACTTTTGTGTTTATGAGTTATATTTATAGTAGTAGTAATTTCGGTTTAGGGCATTAGGAGGGCATGGGCTCGCTTGGTCCAACCGAACACAACCAAACGCATGCCATATGGGCTTCGGCCCTATGGTCCATCGAACAAAACAAATGCGGCCCAAGTTATTGACACGAGACGTTAAATCTTCGTCGTACCAAAATCGATCACGTACACATTTTAGTTAGGTTTGATTATTCGCAAGTTAAGTTTTAAATTTCATTAAATGATATAAATGTATTTTACGTATTTTATAAATTTCATTCCAAGGGTATTTTAGTCTTTAATCGGTTTTAAATTTTCCGTGTTTTACAATTCTTCCCTCTAAAGAAAAATTTTCGTCCTCGAAAATTGAAATGAAACTAAACGAAAATGAAAACGAAATGAGAACATACCAAACTATTCAAAGAAATGAGGATAACTAGCTCACATCGACTCTTCGGTTTCCCAAGTAGCCTCGCTCGAATGATTTTTCCAAAGAATCTTAACGAACGGAATGACTTTATTTCTCATGACTCTTTCTTGTTTTTCTAAAATAGCTTCGGTTCTTCTGGATAAAGACATATCGGATTGAATTTGATCAAACGGATAAGAAGCAACGTGTAACGGATGATAGTTGTATCCCCTTAGAAGAGATACATGGAACACATCATGAACATGCGATAACCGAGGAAGTGCTAATCGATAATTAAACTTCTCCTATACGTTCTAGAATTTCAAACGGTCCGATAAATCGAGGACTGAGCTTGCCCTTGATTCCAAAACGTTTCACACCTCTAAACGGCGAAACTTTCAAAATACACGATCTCCAACCCGAAATTCTAAATTACGACGATGCTTGTCGGCATAACTTTTCTGACAAGACCTAGCTTCCTTCAACTTTTCTCTAGCGCAGCTACCTTCTCATTAGTGATCTCGATCATTTCCATTATCAAGCGTTCACCTACTTCATCCCAGAAAATAGGTGCTCTACATTTCCTTCCATAAAGAAGTTCAAAGCAGTACCAATGCTAGCATGCCAACTGTTGTTGTATGCAAACTCTACTAAACATAAATATTCATCCCAAGCAAATGCCACCATTCTAAAGCACAAGCCCCGAGCATATCCTCTAAGGTCTCAGATAGTCCTCTCTCGATCGACCATCTGTTGAGGATGAAATGCCGTACTAAAATTAAGTCGAGTACCCAAGCTTTTGCAAACCCTTCCAGAAATGAGAAGTAAAACGCGGATCTCTGTCGGACACAATAGATGCCTGAGTACCATGAAGTCTAACGATCTCTTGTCAAAAATCTCCGCCAATTTACCAATACCAAAATCCTTTCTGATTGGCAAGAAATGAGCAGATTTGGTTAGTCGATCAACAACTACCCAAATCGCATCATGCTTCTTCCGAGTAAGAGGTAGTCCAATCACAAAATCCATAGATATCTTATCCCACTTCCATGTTGGAATATCCAATGGTTGTAACAATCCACTAGCCCTTTGATGTTCGATCTTAACCTCGCGACAAATCATACACTTCGACACAACGCCGCCACATCTTGCTTCATGCCATTCCACCAAAAGTACTGCTTCAAATCCCTATACATCTTGGTAGAACCAGGATGGATAGTGAGAGGAGAACTATGAGCTCACCATAACTTTCTCACTAAGTACCTGATCATTGGGAACACAAAGCCTATCTCCATACCATACAATACCTTCATTATCAACCTTAAACTCCGTCGCATACCTTTTTTCAACATTTTGCACCACGCCCACACCTCGCCGCCATCTTTTCGAGCTTCTTTAATTTGCAAGATAAGGTTCGACTCCACCTTCATACTAGCCCAATATCCATCAAAACCTCGTACACACCACTCAACATCCAAACTCTCTAAGTCACACAAAATCCTAGGCTCAATCTTGATACTGCAAGAATGCCCGATTCGCTAAGTCACAAGAACCACGTTAGCCTTACCCGGATGGTAATGAATGTTGGTGTCATAATCCTTAAGAAGTTCTAACCATCTTCTTTGTCTCATGTTAAGTTCCTTTTGAGTGAAAATATACTTGAGACTCTTATGATCAGTGAATATATCACACGCTCCATACAAGTAATGTCTCCGCATCTTCAACGCGAACACCATTGCAGCTAACTCAAGGTCATGAGTTGGGTAATTCTCCTCATAAGGTTTTAGCTGCCTCCAAGCATAAGCTATTACTCTTCCATGTTGCATCAAAACAGTCTAATCCTTTCTTAGATGCATCATCAAATTTGAAATCCTCCGTAACCAGTTGGAAGAGTCAAAATAGAGCCTACACCAATCTCCGCTTTCAACTCTTCAAAACTCTTTTCTCGCTCATCCGCCCATACAAACTTTTCACCTTCCTCATCGGTTAGTTAGGGTAGAGCTAGCGAGAGAAACCTTCAACAAAACGTATGTAGTAACCAAGAACTCCTAGAAACTCCCCGACCTCACATCACCGTAGGTCTTGGCCATTTAGTGATAGCCTCAACTTTAGACGGATCCATGGTGATACCATCACCAGATACAATATGACCAAGGAAAGCGACTTGTCTTAACCAAAACCGGCACTTCAAAATTTCCGCATACAACTTCTTCCTCAAAATCTCTAAAACTATCCAGAGATGTTCTTCATGCTCTTCTTCGGACTTGGAGTAAACTAAAATGTCGTCGATGAAAACAATAACGAACTTGTCGAGAAACTCATGGAAAAACACGATTCATCAGTCCATAAACACAAAGAGCATTGGTCAAACCAAAAGGCATAACGAGGAATTCGAAATGACCATATCCGTACGTAAACGCGGTCTTAGGAACATCTTGCTCCTTCACACGAATCGATGATAACCGACCTCAAGTCAATCTTCGAAAAGAACTTAGCTCCTTGCAGTTGATCAAACAAATCATCAATACGCGGCAAATGATAACGTTACTTAATGGTAATACGATTAAGTTCACGGTAGTGGATACATAGACGCATGCTTCCATCCTTCTTCTTCACAAACAAAACAGGTGCACCCCATGGAGACACCGGGTCAATAAATCCATTTTCTATCATCTCTTGCGTTTCTTTCAACTCCTTCGCCTACGGTGCCATGCGATACGGAGCTTCAAATCGGTTTAGCACCGTGAATTAACTCAATGCTAAACTCAACTTCTAGTCGGGGAAGACCAGGGAGTTCATTGGGAAAAACATCGGTAAATTCGCAAACAACCAAAAGATTTTCAATGTTAGGACTCTCCAAAGATGTGTCCTAATGTGATGCTAGAAAACCTTGGCACCCATGAGAAATCATGGTCCGTGTCTTCATAGCGGAAATGAGCTTAACAGATTTGAGAGGTTGAGAACCATGATAAACTAATCAGGGATGTTTTACGTCTCCAAGATCACCGCTCTAGCATGGCAATCAATTGAAGCTCTATGATAAGCCAACCAATCCATGCCTAGAATGATATCAAAGTCGACCATATCGAGAGGATACAGATTTGCAAAGAGAATACGATCATCAAAACGAAGAGGGCACTTAACGTATTTATGATCAATGATCACGTGGTTCTTCATAGGCGAGAAATCGATACGCGATTTGTTAACAGCTTTGGGCTTCATATTAAGTTTCTTAGCAAATGTGATAGATATAATGGAGTGTGTAGCACCGGTATCAAATAAAACGAAGACAAAATAATCATCAATGAAAAGAGTGCCCGTAGGGTACCTGCGTCGCTCCTGCCACCGGTTAAAAGTAGTAGCATAGACACGCCCAAAGTAGTAGTCGGGCTTGTTGTAGTTTCCGTGAATCACCGGGTTCTTAGGACAATCTTTAATCTTGTGAGCATTGGAGCCACAAGCAAAACAACCACCAGTGGCCTTGAAACACCGCCCGATGAGCCTTTCCATAAGTAGTACAAATAGGTGGGGAGGCAAAACCACCGTCCTTCCTGTTGACTAGAAGATCCCGAGCACGACCCCGATTTGATCCTCGAAATGATGATCCTTGTTGTAACGCCGGTTATTGTTACCTTGGTTCCGACGATCACTTCCATTCTTACCAAGATTTCTATTATCTTGACCCTCGCCTCAGTGGTGTCCAAGGTCAACATTCCTTCCTCGACCGACCCCACGATCATAACTCCTATCCACTTGACTCCTCGAATCATAACTCCTACCCGAGTTTCCCTTATAGTCATTGCCTTGAGTCCTACCTTGAATCCGATCACCATCGCGATTACGCTTGTTGGAACCCTCATGAAAGATCTCAATGTTACGAGCCAAGGCGCATCATTGCAGCCGACACATTCTCATACTCAATATTAAGCAAATGCCGGTCCAACACCCACTTCTTCAGCCCCACTTGAAGTGCTTAGCTTGACGCCTACCATCTCCAAAGAATAGCTCCCACAAAACTCACCAGCCTCATAAACCTACTCATGTACTCATTGGAATTCTCATAATCAAACCGGTAGATTGCCCGATAATCCCTCTCATACCTTTGTCGTCAAAGATCGTGGAAGTAACGGTTATAGAAGATAGTCCAAACTCACCGTGTACAAGTAACAAGCAAAAGCATCTCCTCCTCTTGCTTGTTTGAGTGCCTTCCACCAATTTAAAGCATCACCTTCCAATTTGAATGCAGCCAAACGATCTTAAACTCGTCTCCACAACCCAAGACTTCAAACAGCCTCAATATGAGTGATCCGGTCCTCGCCACCGGTGGGAGTAGCAGCAGTTAAACGAAAGAGGCTTGAGCTTACCAAATGCTCGAGCCAAGTATGAATACCGACGGGTTGATTTCCTCCACCACTACCCGAAGCACCATGCTGATTACGAATGTTGCCTGACACTGCTCCATCATCTCGTGTAGTAAGACCGTGGGAAAAGAGAGTTGAGAGCATTAGCAATAGCAAGATCCATGTTAGTAGCATCATCGTCTCCATCAACGCCATATAATGCACGATAGTTTGAACCATCGAACGATATTCAAACGATTAGCAAAATGAACAAAGGTGAGATACGAGATGGAAGTTCGCAGAAGGAAACCTAAAGTCTACCCAAATCCTCACAAAGTTAAATCCTAAGCTCTAAGGTCTCAAAACCTAGGCTCCATATGTCACAGTGTCCCGACTACAAGTCGTGAAACTGGCTCGATGCCATAAATTGTAACGCCTCGACCGACAAGGGTAAAGGAATCACAAGTAATGGTGTCATATCAAAGCAAACATAAATATCCAAAAGAAATCTCAACATAAATATTGAAATAATCCAAGTCAAATGACTTCAATACATAGGTCCCAGCGGAAAATAAACTCCAAAGAAATGTCTAAAATATAAAGTCTAAATGGCATCATAAGAACAAAGCTAAAATCTCTAAGGTAAGTCCACACAAAGACTCACAAACATACATTGATAATATAATATAACTTGAGCTCATAACAAATAACAGATATGGACGTGGCGTAACTTCACTCTATCGCCCTAGAGTCATGTCGGTGCATTATCGACACGGACATGGAACCCCATGACTAGTTAATAATTGGCTCGGGTGTCAAACTATCTTAGGTCAAATAGAATGTCATAACTCACATAGATCATATTTTATCAAATGTTTAATCATGTTTTCAAAATCAAAGTCTTCATATCATATAGTTCAAAATCAATGTTTTATGATTCAAAATCAAAGTTCGAGATAAGCAACAGTCAAATAGACACATTAGGGTTCATAGCAAAGGCTTAGGAAATCCTAATGTAAAAGCTAACTAAAAGAAAACGTTATAAGAAACCTTTATGAAAAGGTCAATATTCGTACCTTATTCCAAAGCAAATGATCGAAAAGAAGAAACAGGGGAAGCAAAGGATTACTCCTTCTTCACGTAACCTATACACATTAACTAGTACATGTTATTTATGATTCCATAATCGTCGAAATGATCTTTTAATATTTGGCGTTCATACTTAGTATATTTAATGATCTTAATACTTTAGGGTTTTATAATTAAATGAGACTTAAGTGTTTTATAATTAATATCGTAGATTAGGGTTCATTATGTCATTAATTAAAGTTTAGAGTTAAATGTGAATATAGTTTAAACGTCATAACTCACACATAAAATAACGAATTAATATACTTAGCTTCAAACCCTAATCAACTCTCATTTATGTTCTAGGGTTTTCTCATTCTTTAATATCTCATTAATATGCATTTACTTACATGTTACGTCTTTTAATGACTTGTTACTTAACCTAACACGTCATAAAACAATCTTTCCTTTTATGTTTCACCATGCACGTTTATGATTTTATGTGACATACAAGTTACTTATTACTCGGATTAATTACACGTTTACACATTTACAAGTTCTCTTGACGTATAATTACGCGACGATATGAGACACGATTCACAAACCATTAGGGTTTGGCATACCTTATTCGGTTCACATATCAAACTAGGGTTTATGTTTACATGACCTTTACTCGTTTAATACATGTTCAAAAACTCTATATGTGATTCGGTTTAATCTAGGTTTCGCTAATAGGTTATTACGCAAGTCTTAACTCATCTACGCATTTTACATATTCAAGTTATTAAGTTTACACCTTGGCCGAACATATACATGGTTCGGTTTTAATACATATGGTTTGGTTCCTATATAACTCGACATATTCACAATCCGATTCAATAATACATATTACGTAACATACTCTTCAATACTTATAAGGTTAAAATCATATGGTTTGTTCTTGTTTGGACTCACACGGCTCTTCACACAAAAGAAAACGAAACCTCGACTAAACAAAACATATTACAATATATTAACGTAAGGTACATCAAAGGAAGACGAGAACATGTTATACCTTAACTTGGTTGAATCAAAAACTCGACACCAAAGGGTGCTATGGTTCGCCGAAAAGAGCAAAAGAAAAGAGAGGCAAAACTAAACTAGGGTTTCACTTTTGTGTTTATGAGTTATATTTATAGTAGTAGTAATTTCGGTTTAGGGCTTTAGGAGGGCATGGGCTCGGCTTGGTCCAACCGAACACAACCAAACGCATGCCATATGGGCTTCGGCCCTATGGTCCATCGAACAAAACAAATGCGGCCCAAGTTATTGACGCGAGACGTTAAATCTTCGTCGTACCAAAATCGATCACGTACACATTTTAGTTAGGTTTGATTATTCGCAAGTTAAGTTTTAAATTTCGTTAAATGATATAAATGTATTTTACGTATTTTATAAATTTCGATTCCAAGGGGATTTTAGTCTTTAATCGTGTTTTAGATTTTCCGTGTTTTACACTTTAATAAGAATCTCCTTTTGCTAAATGTATGTTAATATTTATTGCCGCTTGTGACATGCGTATTTATCTGTCTATCTTTGTGTAAAAGATATATTTGTCCGCATTGTACACGAAGAAATAATATGAGAAATGCATAGTCATGTATGAAGATCGGAGTATACTTAAACATAGTTTCTAAGTAATAGTGTCATAGTCGTGTATGATGTGATATACAGCTGCATAAATATCATCTTAAAGAACCAAGCGTGTTGAATCCTTATGTTGTTAAACGCGCACCATATGCATAGTTGCGCATCCGTCGTGGGAGGCGCACAAACTTATCCCAACGTCTTGAGAACAAGGTGTTTAACAAGGATACGTGATCCAATGTTGATGGGTTTGCAACCCTCTTACTCAACAAGTTGTTTAGTAGGTTAACTTATCCTTTTACCATCGTGGGTGTATTTAGTGCATGCACGCCATGTAGGCTAGAAATAAAAATTGTTAAGACATACGGTATATGAAAATAACAAATGAAAATATGTCGCTGAGTTAGCTAGAAACCGCGGCGTTTTATTGATACTTGCAAGTTTTTTTATGAGAAGTAAATGAGACATTACACTAATGAAACAAAAGTAAATACATATATAGTTATTGGGAACTTTCATAAAGTGCCGGAGCGTTGGGCCGTAGCCGTTCCTATAGGTAGCACCTCTTAAGGTTGTAGATGTTCCATGTAATGAGGCAAGTTCCACGACCATCCAAGCCTCGTAGCTTGTACGCGCATGTTCCCAATGCTTTAGTAACCTCATAGGGTCCTTCCCACTTTGGTCCAAGCTTACCTGTGTCTTCTGCGTGGCTCGCATCATTGGTGCGGTAAACGAAGTCTCCGGTTCGAATGAAACACTCCGCCGACCGTAGCGCCGTAGTATCCCTTCATCCTTGACTTTGATTTTGCTTCACGAGAAGGCGCGTTCGCCGCTTTCTTCTAGCAGGTCTAAGTCGATATGTCGCCGCCGTCGTTGGTTGCCACATTGATTTCAAAGCAGGCGGATAGTAGGCATTCCAATTTCTGGTATGACGGCTTCGCCCGTAGACTAGAGAAAAAGGAGTATCTCTCGTGCTGGTTTTTATTGAGGTGCGATGTGCCCTCAAAACATGTGACAGTTCTTCCACCCACCTTCCTTTGTGCTTGTCCAGACGTGCCTTGATTCCCTCGCCTAGGCTTCGGTTTGCGCGCTCTACTAAGCCGTTGGTTTGTGGGTGTTTCAATGACGCAAAGTGCTGTGTGATTTTTAGTTTTTCGCACCAGTCCTTAAAAGGGTTGTCGCAGAACTGTTTCCCGTTGTCCGAGATGATTTCACCAGGTAGCCCGAAGCGGCATACAATATTTTCCCAGACAAAGCATTTTACCGGTTGCCGCTGATTGTTACCACGCTTTTGCTTCTATCCACTTGGTGAAGTAGTCTATGGCGACTATGAGGAACTTTAATCCTCCTGATGCAACGGGGAAAGGGCCTGCGATATCGATACCCCACTTATAGAATGGCCATGGTGCTGTAATTGGTGTTAGCTCGTGCTGTGGTTGGCGCGGAACGGGTCTATGGACTTGGCAATCGTTGCATTTGCTTATTAGGTCTCGCGCATCGCGGTGCATGGTTGGCCGCAGTATCCTCGACCTCAAGGCGCGTGCCACCACGCATCGTGGTCCCGAGTGCATGCCTGCATGAACCTTCGTGGATTTCTCGCAGATTACATAATTTGCTTGTAGGGGACCGACGCAGCTGAGCCATGGTTGCGTGAAAGAGCGTCGATAAAGATGTTGTCTCAGTTCGAACCTCAGTGCGGTACGCGCATCTCCGCGAGCTTCCTTCTCGATCTTGTGGTAACGCTCCTTTGCTTAGGAAGTCCGTTATCGGTGTCATCCATGTAGGACCTTCCTCCTCTATTATCGTGGAGACTTCCATCTCTGAGATGGATTTTCTTTTCAGTGTTTCCACCAAAGACTTGTTTTGACAAGTGTGCAAAGCTTGTCGATGCGATCTTGCTCAAGGCGTCCGCTTTCGATTTTCCCCTAGGAACTTGCTTGATGGTGAACCTGTCTAAGCCATTGATTAATGACTTGGTCTTATCGAGATACTGAATCATATGCTCCTCTTTAGCCACGTACTCGCCCAACACGTGGTTGGCTACTAGCCGGGAATCCACATTTGCTTCCAGATTACGTACACCCATACGGGCGCACGCGTAGTCCAAATGATTAGAGCTTTATATTCGCTTCATTGTTTGTCAGTAAATTCAAAACACAGTGCGTAAGTGAATTCCATACCTTCGGGATTTGTGAGGATGAGGCCCGCACTGACCCATCGACGCAGAGGATCCGTCAGTAAACAAGATCCATGGATCTTGTAGTTCCTTCGTGGTTGGTGTGGGTATATCATCGTCCGGCTTTTTCGCCGATGAAGTCCGCTAGAATCTGTCCTTTGATTGCGCACGCGTGGTCGTAAGAGATGTTGTGCTCACCTAGCAATACACTCCATTTTTGCTTGATCGTCCCGATGCATCGGGCTTGGAGATGATTTGCTTAATCGGTTGGTCCGTGATCACGCTATCGGGTGCGCTTGGAAGTATCTGCGCAGCCGCTTTGGCGGCGAATACTAATGCCGAACCAACTTTTCCATTGCGCTATAGTTCATCTCGTTTTCTTGAGCTTTACTTACAAAGTACACGGGGTTTGTACGAAGTTTCGTCCAGTGAGTACTTCGCTACCGCTCCATGAGTTGCAGATAAGTACATGATTAACTCTTCCCCTGGTAGGGGTGCTACAAGTGTAGGGAGTGTTGCCGTGTGTTGGTTAAGGCTGCACGAAGGCTTCTTCGCCTCCGTAGTCCAACGAAAATCTCCCTTTTTATACACTTCTTGAGTGTGTTGAAGAGAGGTAGAGATTTGTCTGCTGACTTAGATAGGAACCTATTAAGACCGGCTAGCTTTCCATTGAGAGATTGAACCTCCTTCAATGTGCGCGGTGAAGGAAGTTCGATCACAGCCTTGGTCTTTTCTGGACATGGTTTTATGCCGTCAGGCTCAATTAGGTATCCGAGAAACATGCCTTCAGTAGCACCGAAGGTACATTTTTTTTGATTCAGCTTCATGTTAATCTCTCGTAGAGTTTTGAATGTTTCCTATATCGCGCACTAACTCATCTTCAAGATGGCTCTTTATGACCGGTCATCAACATAGACCTCTAGGTTGCGCCCACCTGTTTTTCAAAGCATTATCTACTAACCGATGATAGGTGGCCTGCATTCTTCAAGCCAAAGGGCATTTTGTGTAACAAGATACGCCTTGGCTTGTGTGAAATGCCGCTTTTTCCTCGCCCTCCTTAGCCATCTGGATTTGATGATATCCTTTGTATGCATCGAGGAAACACTTTAGTGGATATCCGCATGCAGACTCTATTTTCCAATCTATCTTCGTAATGGGTAGCGGCCTTGCGGACATGCTTTGTTGAGGTCTGAAGTCCACGACATGCGCCAGCTACCGTCGCTTTTTGACCATTACTGGGTTAGAAAGCCGGCCATGGTAGTAGACTTCAAGATAATCCCCGTGATCTACAAGCTTGTGTACTTCGCATCGCTACACTCTAGGGCTTGGCCGCCGCTTCTTCTTCGCGTATTGGTGAATATCCTTGTCGGATTTTCGCCTTATGTTCTCGTGATTGAACGTGGTACCCCGGTCATGTGTTTTGGCTCCCAGGCAAAAATATCTAAGTTCCTTTGTAAGAGTGCACACATACGCCTGGCTGCCCGTTTGTCCGAGAACCCTCCGATGGATATTTCCGTTCGGGTATTCAGTGGTGAATTGCGACCTTCGATTTGGAACTTTGGTTGCACGGTGTTCGGTATCGCGCTTTCGCATGTAATCGTGTTACATTCTCTATGCGTTATAGTGGCATTGTAAAGAGTAAGAATACCACCTTCCACTGGGAATTTAAGCATCCCGTGTGCTATAGACTACATGCGCACGATAGCGGATATCCCCGATATTTCGATAATGCCGTTGTATGGCGAGGGAGATTTGATCACCATGAATTCCATCCAGGCCGCCGCGGAGTGTTCTTCATTTCCAATACTAACTAGTAGTCGTATTTGCCCCATAGGCCATATTTTTTCACCCGTAAAACTAGTTAGCCGCTCGACCGGGCTTAACCGATCAAGCAGATTTCAGAAGCGCCGCTTGAAGCAGTGCTCATACATGATGTCTGCCGATGTTCGCCATCAACGTACATGCGGTGGATGCCATGACCCCCGCGACCGATCTCAATAGTGAGTGGTTTCTCATTATCTGCGTTGTCCGCAGTTAAGGTGGGGAAAGGGATTTTACTTCCTCGGGAAAACTCCTGGCTGACCTTTTGTCTAGTGACCCGCTGCCATGATTATATCATGTAGATGGTGTCGGCCTTGTCCTTGGGTGTCTCCTTCTTGTTTCCACTCTTCTGTCTATCCTTTTCCTCCTTGATATTTTTGACCAAATGGTCCAATCTGCCTTCTTTAACCATTTTGTCAATGAGTCGGCGAGCTTGGACACATTCATTAGTAGTGTGGCCCTTCACGTGCTGGTAGTCACAGATATCCATTCCTGCGCCGATCCTCTGGAGGCGATTTGCGCGGTCTTGGAAAGTTTGTGCCTTCATTGCAAGTATTTCCTTAGGAGTCTTGGTCAGCGGGGTGTACCTGTCGTTATCTCTTTCGCTTCCCGACCGAGATAGCTCCTATTATGGTTGCTACCCCGGTCGGTGGATTGTCTCCCAGGTTGTTCCTGTGACCGATAGTTCGAGTAGTTTCTTTTGCTATCCGTTGCGGCGGCTTCTCCCTAGACAAAGGACCGAGAGCGTTTCATGAGTTCATCAAAGGTTTCGGGAATCTTGTCGTTCAACCTCTTGATGAGTTCTGGGTTATTTATCCAATTCATGAAACCAGAGATCTTTAGCACTTCAGGGCATGCTTTAACTTGCATGCATTCATCCTTGAAGCGTTCCATGAATGCGCTTGTAGTTTCTCCCTCGGCGCCGCTTTACCCTCGGCGAAGTTCGACAGATTTTTAGCGACTTCTTCCGCTGAGTAAAGTTTAGGCTAACGCCTTTTCTAATTCCTCAAAGCCATTGATGCTTCTACGTGGAAGCTTTGAACCGCGTTCCGCTTCCCACCGGCGTGGAGTTGAACATGTGGCACTATACAGGTTGTGGCCGTTTTCAATTGTAGCGGCCTGATTCAAAATTTTGAGGTGATCATCGTGATCACCTGCTCCATCGTAGGTTTTACGCTAGGCATGCGCCTCCGTTTGTTCTCTCGAGAAGTCACCGATGCGTCGAAGTGAACGATCCACCTTTTGACGGCGCCATGGAGAGATATATCTTCATCCTCCCGGTCATTATATCTATTTCGACTTCTAGTGTCCGCCGCTATCCTCGTTGTCCGGGAATTTCCAGAGTAATTTTTCTCTTACGCCGCTTACGCCGACCTGTCCTCAAAGTTTGTACTGAAGGGCTTTCACTTGGGGAATATCGTCGCCCAAGTCCGTCCTGTATTTTGGGCTACCAAGTCCGGTGTGGACACCGGTATGCCGTCCATCCTCCTCACTTCCTTCCGTGATGCTGTGAGTTGGACGTCTCATCATCCTCAACTCTCTTCCGATTCTCGTTAAACACGTGGGTCCGGGATCGTCTCTACCGCCCTTCTCCTTCGACGGCGCATGGTGAGGTTTCATATTCGAGTCAAAACCGAGTCGGGTTTGTAGGCTTCGACTCGACCTCTTTCTAGCTTCCTCTTGCATGAGAGTCAATAAAGTTTCGTAGTTTTGGGATACGAAATCCCTTGGTGTTAATTCGGTGCGACCTCTCTAGAGCGAGGGTATTCGCTTCTACCAGTGTCCTTGTTTTTATCCGGTGCATCTGGTGCTTTTGTTAAGTCAGTCTCTAGCACCGATTGAAGGGGAGTGGTAAGAACAGTGCATGGATCTCACGCTTAGTGGTGGTCGTAGTGGCCATGGTTGTCCCGGCGCGGTTCCACCAGGGAAGACCAGTCCGGGCCTAATTCCTTATTTTTGACAATACCTTGGTTGTCCTAGGAGTCTCGCTTGGAAACCGAGCCGGTGTGCGGCTTCTTTCCGGTAAGATCCGCTTCGCGATCTGATTTCCATGCTTCGTCATTCTAGTCTTAGTTCTTAGTGAATGGTCCCACCGGATGGCCACTTGTTGATACAAAAGTGCGTTCCTTGTTGGCTCCGCTCTCGTATCAATTGCTGATTGTTACTTGAGACCTGCGCACTAAGAGAGAAAACACCGCTAGGCTTACCATGGGATTGTCTCCCACGATTATCCTCCGGCGTGAGAGTAAGTAATCGGTTTAGGGTTAAAGGAGAGTTAGGGTTTGTGAATCGTACCTTTAACGAGGGATGTGATTCCCTTTATATACACACGGAATCTTTGTTGGTTCCGTGTTCCTCAACCTTCGGCGTATCCCGCCTAAGTCGGTTGGGGAATGATTATCTCCTTTATTAAGAGATATTCTCTATCTATTCCGTAAATAGATTTGTATTTGGGCCTTCGTGGGCCTGAACGCTTATCAGCGTAGCCCAGTTCGTGTTGGGCTTATCAGTATTGGGCTTTATTCGGGTTTGTGACCTGGATATAGACTATACGTCATCATTTAGTAACATTTTTTTAGAGTTAGTTTTAGTGCTTTTTCTTGCTTATGGCTTATTTGTAATCTTTAATTTATTTTTAAGAACTTAGTGTGCCCAACTTATTTAAAGCTTATGAAAGTTGTTTATTTAGGTTACTTAGTGCTTATTACTTCTTCATCTCTTTCTTTCTTTTCTTTTTCTTTTCTTATCTAGTAAGCCATAATAGCTTATTAGCTTTTTGTGGTTTATTAGATTTGCTTATTTGTGATAAGCTCTCTTATAGCTTATTCACTTTAAGCTCTTTTACATCTTTTTGTCTAGAATAAGCTCTCTCTTATAGCTTATTTTTATATATAAAAGACTATCTTTTTGGGTAAGCTTTTCATATAGCTTATTCAATAAGCACTTTTTATTTTTAGTTTCTTTTCAAAACTCTTTTATTTACTTAGATCTATTTACTTTTCCATCTTATTTTATAAAAACATCAAAAAGTTTTAATCTTTAATAGTTTTTAGTGCTTATTTCTTAAAAAGTTTTAATTTTTCTTAGTTTTTCTTTATCAATAAGCTATTCAATCATTTATTCTCTTAGATCTAATCCTTAAACATACCCAACTCGCGTTTAATCTTTCGATTTGAACAACTTAGTTTCCGGTGGATTAGATCTAATCTTTTAGCTTTTAAAGTTTTAATCTTTTTAGCTTTTCTTTAGCTTATTTTTATCTTTAGCTTATTTATTTAGATCTAGTATTTAAATATACCCAATCCGCGTTTAATCTTCAGATTTGAACAACTTAGTTTTGGGTGGATATTGGATCTAATTTTTAAGCTTCTTTTTAGCTTATTTTGATTAAACTGTGATACTTTTTAAATCAACAAGATTTTTCATATCTTATTTGATTCATATTATTGTTCATTTGTCCTAACCTTTACTAAAGTTTTGATCTTTCTTAGTTTCTCATCATCTCATCCTAAGGCGAAGAGTTTAAGGGTTTTATAAGCTAGCTTATTACTAAAGTTTATAGCTTTCTAGTCTTAATAAGCTAATTAGTTAATAAAATCGGGTGGTTTTATTCGTCTCATATTTTATATCGGGTTCTATTTTCTTTACTTTCTCTTTAGCGTATATTTTAGTAGAAAAATAGTTATTATTATTGAGATTATTATTGTTGGTTTAGTAGTTATGCGTAGTGAGTAGATTTTTATATGCTTGTTAAGTGAGTGGTGATTTGTATTTGAGTGTGAAAAGCTTAGAAATTGTTGATTGATAATCTTCGATTACTTGGGTTGGTTTTTGGTTACATCAAACGAGCAAAAGCCGTTTGGAAAAATTAACCTTCTAATCAATTAATTTTTACCAAGATAAAGAATTATTTTTAAAACGTTGTGAGAAAATAGTTTTTTAAACGAGTATCGAAGATTATTGATTAATAATTTCTGGATTATTTTTAGATATATTTGGCTGATTGTTTTAACGAGCAAAAATCATTTGGATAATTATTATTTAAATCTAGTGATTATTACCAAGAAAAAAGAAGAATTGTTTTCAATATGTTTAACGCTGAGGAAATAATTTTAATTTGACTGGTATTAATAAAAAGGGTTTAATAGATTATTTACACTCGATTTACCTTTTCACCTCACTTGACAAGCATAACTTTTATTATCATATTCTTAGCATTATTTTTATTCGTCATTAGCTGTAGTCTAAATGTTAATTAGTTAAAATATTTCCTAATAGCTAAAATAGTTTTTAAATATTTTATAAAATCCAAAACCTAAAATATTTGACAATCAAGCATCAAACAAAAGACAAAAACGTAAATTTTAATTCATATCTCGCCATGGATTACTTAATTCGAAGATTGATTATCATTTGTGTTCAAGTGATTACTAATCTAGCGGGAAAACTTATAAAAATTAAACCGTTGTATTGCAACGTAATCACTTAGACATATATCATTCAAGTTGGTTTCGATAACCGTTCACCCATGCTTCCTCATGGTTCTTACACTTAATGGGAAATTGCACCCAACATTTCATCGAAGACAACCCCGAAGGTAAATTGATTTGGCGCTCCATTAAACACGGTCCTTATGTCAGACGACAAGTCACTATTCCATCAACCTCGATCCGCCCACTCAAACCCACCTTCGTTCAAGAGGACTCGATATCTCCGATGCGTAAAAGAGCCGATCAAAGCCAATAGACGTGCTATTCATCACGTTTTGCAAGGACTACCCAATAATGTATACTCGTTTGTGGACAGTTACCTGGATGCGAAGACAAATGGGAGGCGGTTGAGCGTCTGATGCAGAGAACAGAAGTAGGAAAGCAAGAATATTAGGTGTTGTATTTACGCGAGTATGAGAATTCACATTAGTAAACTCTGTAACCTTTTAGATTCAACATCACCGATGACTTTAACTTTTCACTAAATCATCCTTCAACTTGATCTAGATACCTCGAACATTACTTCCCACTATAACAAGTTTCTTTTTAGAATTGTCAACCAATATAATTTTTTTTTAATTATAAAGGTGAGTAAAAGCCATAACCTTCACGTATGGAACGGAATTGTCCACAAGTCATCCTTCAACTTGATCTCGATACCTCGAACATTACTTCCCACTATAACAAGTTTCTTTTTAGAATTGTCAACCAATATAATTTTTTTTTAAATTATGAAGGTGAGTAAAAGCCATAACCTTCACGTATGGAACAGAATTGTCCACAAGTCTTCATCATGCTAAGAACGAGTTACAATCTGCCCGATTGTAAGTAAACAAGTATAATCAGAAATTTTGCAATAAATTGTACAAAAGTCAAATCATTTCGATTAAGCTCAAGTACATAAACAAATATCACCACAAGCAATTAACATTGATTATGATTAAGTTTAAGTTCGATGCTAATACTTCTTAATTAATTGTCATTCGTTTTTAACAAAGATTTTTTAATTAATTTCTTGATTTTTTTTGAAACAACAAAGAATTATTTTCAAAAAATAAATCACTTAAAGTTTATTACGAAATCTCATTATACTCTTTTTATCCAAAAATCCGTGAAATAAATTTGAAAATTCAACACTTAGATAACTTTTAAACTCTTAAACAAGTACTTTTCTCGATTACAAATAAATTTATCAAGGTGCATTAAATTTTACACGAGAACATCAAAGATGTTAAAATTATCACATAAGGGAGGTACTCATCCAATTAAGCTTAAAACGAATGTACTAGAAGGTTTATCAAACGAAATAGGAGCATAGTTGAACTTAAGAGCACATAAGGTAAAAAAGTAAAAGCAAAACACAACAATATGAGCACACTAAGAAAAAACTGGCGCATTACCATAAGAAAATAAGCTCATTCCCTTTGCTTTGTCTCAAAAATAATCTCCCCTCCTTATAAAAATATGGGTTAACTACAAAAATGTTCCCGTGGTTTGTCATTTTTTAAGAAAAATGTCCCTCAAAACTTAAACTGGAAAATGTCCCCTGTAGTTTCTAATTTGTTGCGAGTAATCTCTTTTGGCTAACGCTCGTTAAAAATCCCCATTAGTCATGGTCAAAAGGTATGTGAAATGACTAACTTACCCTTGCCCACTACGTGGATATTTTTTACAAGGACATTTTTTGCGCTACACTTCACAAACAAAACCTAATTGATAATTTTCACCCAAATTTCATCACCTAACATCCATAATTCACCCATCAACAATTAACCTAATTGATAATGTTCATCAGCTAACATCCATAATTAGGGTTTTTGTTAAATTTTGGGGTATTAATCTGTGGCAAACATGTCATTCTATCAATTGCTAATGGTCTTCAAGTTATGTTCAAGTGTGATTATTACAGTGGGTTAATCATGGACAAAGAATAAAAGGTTTAAAGTTCCAAGATGCTCGTTAAGCTTCTGAAGCTATTCTCATTTCTCTGGATGAGTCATTTATAGCCGTTAGAGGGGTCTTAGTGTAACTTAATCTCTTATTTAATAAGTCCCTTAATCTAGGGTTATAAACACTTGAGTGTGCAGTCATTTTCTCACACACTCTTCTCTTCTCTTTGATCATTTCACTGATCTTGTCTCTTCTTTGTATTTGTATGATTATTGTCTCATTGACATTAATCTAACCCTGTAACATTTTGGATACTATTGTTGATATAATCTAAGCCGACTATTGAGGCTTAGGTTTGAATAAAAGTTCTTCAGTTTAATTGTTGTTGTTGATACTTTCGTACATGGTATCATAGCTTCAGGCTCATAATTATTGATTCTACATCCAAGGGTTTCTTTGTGGAAACTTGGGACATCTCTTCAGCAACAACTTGGTGGTTTGTGGTTATTGCTATTGGCATAATCACTGGTTATTTCTTATTGTGATTTGTTCTTTCCGTTGCATATTGCTCTGTAAGTCTAAGTCTAATCTCTTCTTCAAACAAACAGTACTTAAGTCTATGTGGGTGCAAACGGGTAAACTAACATCTTGATCTCGCCACCTCGAGTGGTATGAATACCCGCTCTGGTTTACCCGTTCACATGTGCTTGGTGCTTGTTGTTTCTTAATTACAAAGTCTTATTTATTTCTTTATCTGTCTATATGCTCTTGTCTTTATTTCTGTGTGTGCCTTGTCTATCTTATCTTATCAGTTCTGTCTTATTGTCCGTAGTATGGCTATTGGTGATGATAATATTGTTGGTGGCTCTTCCACTGAGAAAAGCTTAACCTTTGGTGATGCTTTGTATTTACACCCCAATAACACAAATGGTACACCCGTTATTACTATCAAACTCACCGAACTGAAAATTACAAAATATGGAACATGGCCATGACCTTTGCCTTAAGGAACCATAATAAGTTAGGGTTTATTGATGGTACTTGCATAAGAGATGATTCAAACCCTAGTCTTGCTAATCAATGGGATACTTGTAACTATGTTGTGGTTACTTGGATTCTTAACTCTCTCTACCTGAACTATTTGCTGGTGCTATATATGCTAAAACCAAGGCTGTCAAGATCGCGATCCCGCGCAGGATCGTTTTTGTCTTTGCAAGATCGAGATCGTAGGATCGAATCGCGATCCTACCAATTTGTTATATTTTGTAAACAAATGATATACGAGTTGAATTGTTTTACATTTTTACTCAACATCAAAGATAAATTCATATAATATCCTCTTGAAAATGACAAAGTTCAAATTTCAAACACCAAAGTATTAGTAAACACAAAAGTCAAGTTTCAATTAGTTACATTAACGATTTAGTGGAATAATAATACATAACATAAGTCCTAAATGTCTCAAAACATACGAGCCATGTACATGATTTTATGAAACAAACGCTTCATAAGTGGCATTCCAAAACATACGCTTTGATTAGTTTAATCACAGTGAAGTAAAGCAAATTAAACTATTGAACACTTTTAGATTATAATATATTTAGAAAAGTAGAATACTATGTATAAACTATAATCTATTTAGAAAATGAAACATAAGTGGTTTACTTATTAGACATTAGTAAAACACGCTTTGTTTTTTTGCCTAAACAAGTGGGATGGACTTAAAATATTAAAAGTGAACTCGATCATGTCGTTTATCTTACATCTTTACGCGATCCCACGATCTACTTATACGATCCTACCTCATATGATCCTACCACATCCTACACGGTTTTAACTGGTGGGCACGTAAGATCGACAATTACGTGTAAACTCTGGTTTTAAGCCTTTGGCTAAAACCGCTATGAAATGGAATGACCTTAAAGATACCTATGATAAGGTTGATGGTTCGGCTATCTTTAATTTGCATAAATAAACTCTCTTAGTCAAAGTGGGTCCTCTCTTTCTTGCCGCTACTATAACAACCTTAACTCTTTATGGAAACAATTTGATTGTATGATTAGCTTGCCTCCTTGCACTTGTGAGGTTGCAAAACATTTTGAAAAACACAATCAGCTAATCAATAATGCAATTTTTCTAGGGGTCTTGATGACTCCTATGTTCCCATCGGAAGCAATATTTTAACCAGGATCCTTTGCCCAATGTCAAACGCGCTTCTCGTTGTCTCGAGAAGAATCTCACAGAAATGTTTCATCGGGAATAGCTCGCTAAACCCAATGCTACGCTGTCGCAAAAACTTCGATGGTGGAAAATTTTTGATAACAAAAAAGGATTTAACAACAACAATTTAAAAATTCGGTTTTAATGTCGGTAATGTACCAAAACAACAGAGGACCAAACATGAATCTCAAATGTACTAACTACAAAAACCCGGTCAACCGTTGATAGATGTTATGATCTGGTTGGTTATCCAGCTGGATATGTTAAAAGGAATTTTAGTTCCAAACCCTTCAGAAGAACAATGTTTCGCTGACACTAATCTTTCCACTAATAATGGAACTAGCAACTCTCTTGTCTCTTTGTCTAATGAAGCTCTCCGGACTTATGAGTCCGCTTAATGACAACAATGTGTCTCTCGCTAATGCCAACGTAAGGTAAAAATTTTTCGGAACATTCTTTAATGGTAAGGTCAAGTTTAATATAAACTTTGATAAATTCTTTAACAACAACACTAAAACCTTATCTAGAAACATAAGTCTTGGTTGGATTGTTGACTGTGCAAATCAAGACATGATCAAGCTTCGCAAAAATTTTAATTAATGTTGTTGATATTTCAAATCTTGGTCTAACCGTTGGTCATCCCAATGGTACTCAGGCCTTAATTACTAAAATTGGTGATTTAAAAGTCAAAAATGACCTAACTCTTTTGATGTTCCGTTGTTCCCGAGTACAATGTCGGCTCATTGCTGTATGTTCATAAGATTGCTAGAGACAATAAAATGTTTGTTGGCTTTAATGAATCTAACTGCTATATACAGGATTTACATCAAAAAAGGATTGTGGGGATTGGTAAACAATGCAATGGGTTATATATGTTTGATATTGATTCCACATATAAGATTGCTTCTAATAACCGCATTTCTGCTTGTCATGTTTCTAGAAATCTTCGGCATCAAAGACTTGGTCATCCCTTTGACCAAGTCCTACATATACTTAAGTCCACACTTAATCTTGATGGAACCTCTGAATCTGACCATCTTTGTGATACTTGCAATTAAGCTAAACAAACCAGGAACCATTTTTTAAGTGAACATAAATCAACTAAAATTGGTCAACTAGTTCATCTAGATGTATGGGGACCATATAAAGTCACTAGCAGAGATGGTTACAAATATTTTTTGACCATTGTTGATGACTATTCTAGGGCAGTCTGGGTTTATATGCTTAAAGGAAAGGATGATGTTTATGTTTCCATTGTTAACTTTACTCATATGCTATCAACTCAATTTGAACACAATGTTAAGATATTCAGAAATGACAATGGGACAGTAATTTGTCAATAACAAACTTCAACACTTCTTTCATGAAAAGGGAATTTTACATCAAACCTCTTGTGTTTACACACCTCAACAAAATGGTATTGCAGAAAGGAAACATAGGCATCTCCTTAATGTGGCTAGACCCCTTATGTTTCAGGGGGAATTACCTCTATATCTTTGGCCTGAATGTGTTCTAACCGCCGCTTATGTCATAAACAGTTACCCTCTTTCGTGTTGTCTGCAAGTCTCCCTTCTTCCTTGTGTATGGGCATGACCCTTCACTCTCTCTCCTTAGAGTCTTTGGCTGCTTATGCTATGCCACCATTCTCAACATCTCTGATAAATTTGGTAGTAGGTCTGAAAAAAGTGTCTTTATTGGGTATTCAAATGAGAAAAAAGGTTATAAACTCTTGAGCTTAGAAACAAAAATATTTTTTATTCCAGAGATGTCAAATTTTATGAAACTGTTTTTTCCTTCAAAATGAAAAATTCTTTGTCAAAACCTTTTGTTGAAACTTATGTGCCTAAAGATTTAAATCACAAAAATTTCTTTGACTCACAAATAAGTCCCAATGATGAAGGGAGAGTGAAATCCTATGATGATGGCACTGTGGTAAGTCATCCTTCTAGGATTGATGAACCGGTTGCAACATCTATAGATGATAATACACACCCCGAGGGCACCATATCACATGAATCACATCCTCGATGCATCTTCCGATTCTCATTCTGCTGATACATCACCCGATTCTCATTGAACAAGTTAAGAGGCTTCCGCTCACCACTATTGTTAGAAGGTCAACCAGAGTTTCTAAGTTGCCCAATAATCTTAATGACTTTATTGTAGAAGGGAAAGTCAAATATGGTGTTGAAAAGGTTGTTAATTATTCTAATTTAAACAAAGATAATTACTGCTTTGCTTCTAGTCATAATAAAAGTATTGAACCCACCTGCATGAAGAAGCTATCCTTGATAGTAATTGGGTTGATGCTATGAACTCTGAAATTGAGGCCTTAAATGAAAATCATGCTTGGGATATAACGGATCTCCCACCCTAATAGAACTCCCATTGGTTACAAATGGATCTTTAAAATCAAATATAAAGCCAATGGTGAAGTTGATAGATACAAGGCTAGATTAGTTGTTAAAGGTTATAATCAAAGGGAAGGAATAGACTATGATGAAACCTTTTCTCCTGTTGTGAAAATGTCTACTGTTGGATGTCTTATTGCTTTAGTCGTGAAAAACAAATGGCCTCTTTTCCAACTTGATGTTAACAATGCTTTCTTGTATGGAGATCTTGATGGAGATATCTATATGACCATCCCTAAGGGGTTCTGTAATGAGAACAATAAAAATAAAGTTTGCAAACTTGTCAAATCCCTATACAGCCTAAAACAAGCTCCCGGAAATGGAATGAAAAATTGTCGTTGTTTTAAAGGAAAATAATTTTGTTCAATCTGCCAATGATCATTCCTGTTCACCAAAACAGAGAATAACAAGTTTATTGTTCTGCTTGTTTATGTGGATGATATAGTCCTCACTGAAACTGTATTGATGAGATAAACCTATTCAAAGAGTTTCTAAAATCAAAATTTCATATCAAAGACTTGGGGAACTTAAAATACTTTCTTGGCATTGAGGTTTTAAAACTGGGAATGACATTTGTCTCTCCCAAAGAAAATATTGTCTTGAACTCCTCAAAGAATTTGGTCTTCTTAGGTGCAAACCTGTGTCTACTCCTATGGAACCCAACTCTGTCCTTCCATACATTCCCACCGCACGATGATCCCCTTCTTGTCAACATCACTGTTATCGAAGTTGCTTGGGAAACTTATCTATCTCACCCATACAAGACCGACATTTCATACTCGTTCATTGTCCGCACAATATATGCACTCTCTATTAAAATCTCATCTAGAATGTGCCCTCAATGTTCTGAGATATCTAAAAGGAGCTCCGTGAAAGGTCTAAGGTACAATTTCAGAATCCTCAAAATCATCTTGAAGGATATAGTGATGCGATTGGGCCAAATGCAAGAAAACCGAAAATCTGTCACAGTTATTGTGTTTCTTTAATGATTGTTTGATCTCATGGAAAAGTAAAAAACAAAACACTCGTTCAAAATCTTCCACGTAAGTAGAGTATAGATCTATGTCTACCGCCGCCGTGAAATCATTTGGATTCAAAAAATCTTAAAGGATCTAAAAGTTGATATCAATCTTCCTGTTAATATTTTTTGTGATAACAAATCTGCTTTACAACTTGCTGTCAATCCTGCTTTCCATGAAAGATCAAAACACTTTGAAATTGATGTCCACTTCATCGTGGGAAAAATTGCAAGAGGTGTTATAAGTGCCAAAAAGATTGGCTCTTCAAACCAAACTGCATACATACTTATTAAAACCTCCCTGCTTATCAAGATAAACTTGTGTGAAAAATTGATATTGTTTGATATGTTTGGTCATCGATTAAGGGGAATGTTAAATTTTGGGGTATTAATCTGTGGCAAACATGTCATTCTATCAATTGCTAATGGCTTTCAAGTTATGTTCAGCGCAGGATTATTACAGGGGTTAATCATGGACAAAGAATAAAAGGTTTAAAGTTCCAAGATGCTCGTCACTGAAGCTATTCTCATTTCTCACGATGTGTCATTTATAGCCGTTAGAGGGGTCTTAGTGTAACTTAATCTCCTATTTAATAAGTCCCTTAATCTAGGGTTATAAACACTTGAGTATGCAGTCATTTTCTCACACACTCTTCTCTTCTCTTTGATCATTTCACTGATCTTGTCTCTTCTTTGTATTTGTATGATTATTGTCTCATTGACATTAATCTAACCTTGCAACATTTTGGATACTATTGTTGATATAATCTAAGCCGCTAATTATTGAGGCTTAGATTTGAATAAAAGTTCTTCGGCAGTTTACTTGTTGTTGATACTTTCGCATGCTTTTATTAAATTTTATGTCTTTACAGTTTAGGGTTTCTATATTCTCATGGCATGATTAGTTGTTTCAGTGGCTGCTTGTGGACAAAATAAAAGAGGAATAAAGGCCGAATAAAGCACATCGACCGGACATGAGCTTGTTCAAACTTGAGGGACTGGTGGAGCTATGAACAAGACAGCATTCTATGGGTATTTATACCGCCTCTTTGTCCTATGGAATACTATTACGACATAAACAAGAAACAATATATCCTCTTTGTCTTTCAAAGAAAGAATCCATTCCTTTTGTGATAATCATTCTTGTATTGGTACATTGATTGTATTGTTGACAATCATTGTGTATTGCAAACATTTGACTATCATTAATCATTCAGTTACAAGGTTCCATTTCCTTTGTGTTTGTTCTTGTCTTTGGATCAACTGACTGGTTAAGATTGTTATGTTCATGTTATTCTACATGGTACCAGAGTGCACTACTACACAAAAATCTCATTAGGTACGGTTTTTAAGGCCATTTGCTACGGTTTTGAAATCAAGATTGATACTAGCGTATTCAAAAATAAAATGTTTTTGGTACGGTTTATTTTCTAACCGTAGCAAATTTCTTCAAGCAAATTTTGTTTTCTGGTACGGTTTTTCAATAAACCGCAGCAAAAATCTGTTTTTCAAAAAAAAAATCTTTTTGTATATTCTAAAACCTATAACCAAACACTACCACAATATCTTCGCATCAAACCCAAACATTGCATTATACACATACAATATTCAACAAACTTAACATTCTATATAAACATCAACCAACAAAACAATGTTCAACATAAGTGTTATCCATTTCAATTGTTTATACGTCATCATCACGAAAATATAAAACCTTAACTATTGAGGAGCCATTGTATCTAAAGGAGCAACTACAACCCTATAACACTCGTTCAACGTCATAAGAGCCACTTGGTCAATCTCCAACAGTTTTAGACATCATGTATCATCCCAAAGCTATAAAACAAATACGTATATATATTAGTCATAATTTTTCACAATAAAACCAACAAAATACAATAAAGAGTAACAAAGTATATTACAAGTAGCTAGTCAAGTCAATTCAATCCAAAATGCATATAAACATATTAGTTCAACCCATTTGACACACCTAGCTGCAACAGCAGACAACCCCATTGTTTGCAAAGCACACAACAAAACGATGTCTGAGTAAACGTAACTCAAGAAATCCAAGTGAAGCTTCTCTTTGTTCATCCGCAAGTCGAAAAGGCATTTACAATTCCAGTATTTTTTATTAGATAAAGCAATTGTAGCAAACATAACTCAAGAAATCAACTCAAACAAATACATAATAATCTACCAATCGTTTACACTAATCTAGATCATGATATTAAAAGACAATTAAGCTATGCACCAAGATTATTCATCATAAAAAACTCTTAGAACACTCTTATACTAGTAGCAATCAAAATGTACCCATAAATTTCAAGTATAAGCAGGTTCAATGCAATATTGATATTCAAGTAAACAAACTAAAACAGATGTAAGCCTAAGTGCCTCGTGGATATAGCAATTATTTTAATAAATATATACTAGTAGCTACTACAAAGCAACCAACTAGCTGCAATCCCAACCAACTCATACTACACTTAGGATCCTTCGCTCCTAAGACTGTGAGCCAACTTGCAGTTGTGGAGTGGAATTAAGTAATAAGGTTGTGTTGTATGCATACAAATGTTATAATGTAAGTTTATAAGCATGTGTATAGATGTAAAGGATAATAGGATATACCTCAAACATCAACAAGTGAAACACTCCAATAGATCTTGTGACCAGGAGAATGATAATCAGCTTTCCTACAAGCAAACAAAAAGACATTGTTATTATTAGCTAGATTGGACTGAGTGAATGTGCCGGGTAATGTTGTTACTTTTAATTGAAGAACAACTTATTCTAGGTCATAATAAGAGAAAGACCAAACCGTGAATGTATTGCAGCCGTTATATTGTTTAAACTCCACTATATGTAGCATATATAATCAATGTTCTAGAGCTTTAATTTAAGTGTTATAAGCTTATGTAAACAAGGGAAATACAACAACAAACCCAGGCACCTTTGTTGACAGAAATTGCATTCCATAAACAACACGAAGATCACTAAACTCGTATGTAAGCTCGCTACCAGGTTCCTGAGCATTATAAAAGTTAACATTAGAGGTATAATTGTAGTTGTAGCATATTCTAAAAGCTAAATTTACACAAACTCTACTAAAAATAAGTATGTTGCTAGCAGCAGCATCTTAGATTTTGTTCTCATAATTACACCAAGTTAGTTCCATTTCCTTTTCTTGTTTTCATCGTGTTTTGTTATTGGCCAACTAAAAATAGCTAATTTCTTACCAATGGTACATATAAGCAACCAAATTTGTTTTTATTGAACAACCATAAGCAACATAGCTAAATTAATGAAGAAAACAATAAAGTAAGTAAACAACAATAGAAAGAGGGTAACGACTATAGCCAGTGGTGTGTGTGTTTGGAGAATAAGATGAATGGTGTAGGGTGTAGATGTTTGTTGAAAATTGAAAAGAGGGAAAATGTCCCGCCCAATAAATTTGGGTGGAAAGTATGGGTGAAATCAAATTTTAGGGAAAAAGTTTAGGTGAAATCATATTTGGGGGGAAAGTTTGAAGATAAGTATTACACGTAGAAAATTAATCGTTTAATCATAACGAACTACATTTTATTTTGTAAAAGATTAAAAGTTGTAAACAATGTTTTGAAAATCGGTTTTTAATCATCTCCGTCGATTCGCTGGGTTATCGGTTCAACTGGTTTTCTATTAAAAAAATAAAACCCGATCGGGTTTCGAGAGCAAGGTCGACCCGGGTCACTTAAAACTTGTCGGGTCTAACCGGGTTTCGAGAATTAACTTGTTTTATTTAAAAAAAAAATGAAAAAACAAAATGGGTCGGAATTCGGCGATGTGTTGATTCTAACACTTAGATACCGCCAGGTCTAACTGGTTCAACCATTTTTTATGACCCTTTTTAATATGACCCTTTTTTTGCCGGAACCGGTTCAACCGGGAACCCAGCAGGGTCAAACCGGGTTTCAAAAATTGGTTGTAAATATATATAAAAACTCGTAGAAAAGTAATAAATTTATGTCGCCAAACATAAAAGATAAGATGTTATATTTTGAAAGAAGAATGTATCACTGAATTAATTAGTTGGGTACTTGCGCATTGCGACGGCGGGTATCATATAAGTGTTTAAAGTTTAAACCCCGTAAAGTATTATGTTTATTCATAAGGTAATTATAAAGCAACATACCTGAAAACCCTAATGGACTCGAACCCACATACGGGCTCGGGCCTTATATTCAATCCACTAATAATAAGTAAATATAAACAAGAAACATACATCTTTGAATTAAATGCGAAAACGGATTGGATCCCGGATCACAAAGTGAATTCTTCTTCTGTCCGAAGAAATGAGTCATCGAAATAATGAGTCACCATTGATATTGACACATCTGACAAATGTTCGGGAGTTCCTCTATGCAATCCTTTTCCTTCTTCTTGTTGTTGCATATCTCGTTTGTACACATCTTCTCTTTGTTTTCGGGGCCTCTAGTGAGTTACGCATTACGCTCGAGAAGGTCAAATCTTTGATGATTCCATCATCTATGATTGAGTTGCGAAAACTTCTGGATAGGTATCCTACATCTGAACCGAATTCTTTCTGGTTAAAGAATCTCTTTCTAGTTGCTCCGAATTCAAGGGTTTTAATAACATCCCTACAAAAGAGTTTGTCTTGGACGAGCTTTAGAACCGCTCTCAACAGTTTGTGTAGCCATAAATCCTATTATATTCATTGAAATCTGTTGACTTTGTATACCATCCCATTGTAAATAAACGATCTTACTATAGATCCATTGTGGTCTTGAAATTATATAATAATGGAAACAGCAACCCTAGTCGCCATCTTTATATCTGGTTTACTTGTAAGTAATATCTACATGTGGCGTTTATTGCTCGACAGGCTTTCACATCGTCTCAATCTCTCATCCCGAGGTATCGAATCCCGATGATCTCTTGCTCTTCTTGTACTGGTAATGTGGAGTCTAACCTTCATATCTTTTTCGAGTGTGATATTGCCAGAGATATTTTTAGGCCCGTTCATACTTGGTGTGATACCTCTGTGCCTTTATTCGCATCCCTTATCCATTGGAGAGATTGATTCACCTCTTGGCAATTAAAGAGAAGATTCATCGTATGTACGTCACCATCGAGACTTCTTTATGGTGGATTAGGTGGCTCTGTAATAATGCCACTATCAATATGGTTGAATGTAGTTAGGCCACTATTTGCGCAGGACTTAAGCATTGGTTCAAACACTTCACATATATGGTTAATTATATCTATATACTAATTATCAAACAAACGACGCTCCTCGCGGTTAACGCCGTTAATGATGTGGCAAAATTTGATTGGGGAGAATTGATGTGCTGCATGAATCTTATTGGTGCTCGAGTTTTTGTGAGTGATTTTCATGTGAATCCAACTGTAGCAACCACTTACCAAATGCTACTTCTAAACGGTTTTGGTTAGGTACTGTAGCAGTACTTTCATGCATTTAATGCATTGCGCACTTATACTATGGTAGATTAGTACACCATTAGTCTTGAAGAATTAACCAAGAAGTTTCTAACAGCCATTTTCATCAAGTGTCTTCAAAGAATTCTTCCTTTACAGATTATCCACCATCTACTCTTTTGATTGTTGATCAGGTTAGTTAAATGTAACAAACTGTTGAAAAACGTTAACTCTAACTGCGTACAGCACTTTGGTCTAACATATATTCTCCTCGCTTCTAGCTTCTTCTTCTCCACACATACCTTTTACTCTCGCAAACACACTCACACAGTAAAAAGCGGCAAAATCCAAAATCCAAAACATACCCTTAATCCCAAATCATAATCAAGATTATTGATCGTTCATCCCAAGCCCTAACTCACATACATACTCTTTTTCATGTGATTCGAACTAACATCGATAGAGTTGATAAACCAACTAGGTTTGATCTTATAAAATTTGTTGCCTAAATGCTATTGGATGAAACCAATATGTAAGTTGTTGCTACACTTAATTCATACAAAAATCTTTTTAAATATTAAAATATTAAAATACAACTATCACAAACCAATATACTAAAAACAACTTATACAAGCCAATATCATTAAAACAAATGATTACTAAATGAACCCGCAGCAACGCGCGGGCTACCCCGCTCGTTGTTTGCTAATTGTGGAAAGTAGCTAGCTTAGTTTGATTCATTCAACTAATTAAGGATGATTATGGAACTAAACGAACCCGCAGCAACGCGTGGGCTACCCCGCCCGTTATTTGCTAATTGTGGAAAGTAGCTAGCTTAGTTTGATTCATTCAACTAATTAAGAATGATTATGGAACTAGAAGATTATATCATATAGTATCGAGTTGCATTTGAACTATCAAGTTTAAAATCAAACCAAAAGCCTCTATACATCGCTAAGTCTATTGGGCAATGCAAGGTGCCTACTCCTTTTTGACATTGCGCGTTTGATAATCAATAGTAGCATGTTTTATTTCAAACCAAATCCCCATTTACACTGCATAATATTTTGGCTAATTGAGTTGGGGCTACCTAACACTTACCGGGACTATGAATAACCATTTAGAAGGTTAAAAGTGAACTCAGGGGATTTAACAAAAGAAAACGAATATAGTTTGCAAGTGACAAAAAACATGTCCAATGTGTTGATCATCAGCTTGAGCGCTAGCGCGCCAAGCTAACTCGTCATATGTTCTTATCTATAAATACTCCACTTACTGGCATGATTGAACCTCACCCAAGTCTCTCATAAAAGTTTTTATTTAACGATCTTGAACATTATTGAAAGCAAACTTCTAATAAGAGAAAAACATCATAAGAGCTTGATCATCTCATTGTGTGTTATTATCAAGAGTCATCTCCATATATCTTTATTGTGTCATCATTTTGAAAACAACAATATAACTAATCTCTCATTTATAACTAAGTATTAAGTCTTGCTCATTCTGTGAACAATTAACCAATCAATGCATAAATTGTCGATAGTTTGATGGAATTATTGATCAAGTCATTTATGTGAAAGATCCATCGAAAATTTGAGATTTTTGAAAGTGATATTTGAATTCATAAATCTTCTTAATCTTCTTAATTCGGTTACTAAATTAATAAATAGTTAGAAGTAAAAATTTATTTACTACGGTTTTTAAAAGAACCGTACCAAATAAGGTGTTTATAGTACGGTTTTTTTAAAAACCGTAGCAAATGATAGTTTTTTTCAAATTTGGTACGGTTTTTCCACTAACCGTATCAAATGGGCGTACCAAAAAATGGTTTATGTAGTGGTGGTGTACGCTTTGATTACTATTATTTAATCACCGGTGATTCGAGATCCGCGGTTTCATAATTGAAATTAGGGTTCGAAGAATTGGGTTCCTTTTGTTAACGGTTCAAATTGATTAATTTAAGTCTAAATCAATCAGGCGTGTTCAGTTTAATTGGGATCTGGTAGTTGGTGACTGAAAATTAGGGTTCATATCTAAACCCTAATTTTTGGGGCTTTCTGTTCTCACCTCTTCTTTACTTCCGCTGCGTTGAGGTCTGATCTTTCACCAACCTCATCTTGGTAACATCAGGACAAACTTTTTTTTAGTTACCTATCATTATCTGCTACCTGTTTGTTATGCCTTTTTTGATATCTATATTTTGTTGTTTATTGTTATTATTATTTAATCTCTTCTTCTATCATATATTAAATAAAAAAAAATCTTACAAGCATTCTTGCATCACCTATGTAGAGTTTGTGGGTCTAGTTATTTAGCGTTTGTCATTAGTATTGTAAGCTCTTGCTTGAATAAATACTTGGTAGTTTCTTGAAGTAAAAATCGGCTGTCTTGACCTACCACCGCATTAGTGGCAAGGGATCTTGACTTAAGGTTGTGCCTATCACTTCTCTATAACTATATCAGCTATTTGTTGTTGCTAGTTTAGTCCTGCATTTGTAGTTTGTGATCATGCCAAGAGATGATGATTCCACTCTACCCGATGGTGCTGGTGGCTCTAGTGCTAGTGAGGCAAGCAAATTGATATATGGCGATGAACTTTATTTGCATCCATATGATTCTAGCATTACAAACTTTGTAAACATAAAGCTAAAAGGGATAGAAAATTATAATGTTTGGAGTTGTGCAATGACTCTTGCTCTTTCAATAAAAAATAAAATTGGTTTTATAAATGGTAAATGCAAAAATCCAACTCATAAATCATTAGCAAATCAATGGGACTTGTGCAACTCTGTCGTTCTTTCCTTGATCCTTGGATCCATCTCCCAAGATCTCTGTCTTGGTCAATGTTTTTCCACTAGCCCCAAGGAATTTTGGGATGAATTAAAAGAAACATACGATAAAGTAAATGGATCTAAAACTTTCAATCTTCATCATCAAATTAACTCTCTAAAGAAAAATGGGACTCATGTCTCTGATTATTATCACACTCTCAATGGTCTACGGAGACAGTTTGATGCCATTACCAAACTGCCTACACGTTCTTGTGATGCTCAAAAAGCTTTTAAAATCTACACATATCTTATCAAATTTATGAAATTCCTCATGGGGCTGGATGATATCTACCAGCCCATCAGAAGCAACGTTTTGACCATAGAACCTCTCCCAGATGTTAAAACTGCCTTTTCTCTCATTCATAGAGAAGAATCTCACAGAGGCTCCTCCTCTGGCTATGCTGGAACAAAATTTTCGGTCTTTGCTGCTGAAAGTCCCAACAATAATACATATAACAAGAAAAATCAAAACAAGAATCCAAATGTGATATGTATAAATCCTAACTGTGGCCTTCCTAGTTACCTAATAGAAAAATGTTACAATATTGTTGGGTATCCTGATCATATAAAAAAATAAATGGGCAAACAACAATAATACCCAAAGAACCTCAAATAATTTTAATAGCAACAATAGCACTTCATCATCCGCAGAAGTTCAACACTCAACTCACTCTTGAGCAGATCCAACAGCTGATTAACTTGCTCAATAGCAAGTCTGCTAAGAATGTGCAAGCCAATTTGGCACGTACACTCTTCTGTTCCAACTCTAAATGTAAAACCCTAAAATCTAAAACTTCTGAAATGACCATTTTACCCCTCTAATATAAACTTATAAAATGCGAATAATATGTCGAGCTCATTAATTATAATTTTAACCTAGCTTAAAAATAAATATCAAACTTTAATCCACAATGTCATTAAAGTGATAACACTCGAACTTAACACAAGATTGGAGACTTAATGAAACGGGAATACAACATGTACAAGAAAATAGAATCGACATACCCTATGAATTTTACATATCACACGTTAAAGGGTTCCTAAGGGACCAAACCATATTAAAATCTTGTAACTAACTTACTTATGCACAATTAAGGCTATATACAATTGTAATTTGGAAACAATTTGTTTTGATCCTCCCATTTCATTCAGCCGAATATGTTCCCCCATTTTAGCCTAAACTAACGCCCCATATTGATCTCCCTTAACTCCCATTTATTCTCATTATCAACTATTTATTCTCATTCAAAAATCATACTAAAACCCTAGAGAACAAAAGTGGCGGCATCCTCACTATCTTTCCATTTCCCATCCGAAAATAAAACAAGAAAGGTGTTCCTAGGAGGCTTGTGATCGTTTAGTGGGTGTGGTGATCGTTGTGGTTCGAAAACTGAGCTTGGAGGTGGGCTATACATTTCTGTCGTGAGGTTGTTAAGCCAAGAAAGGCTTGACGTGGTTCTTGGTTATCTTTGATCTTGTTTCTCCTTTCGTTCACGCTACTAGGGTAACGTATCACTATCTCGTTTCGTCTATCTCCTTGTTTCTTGAATATATCGTGTGATATGGTCTTTCTTTTGTACATGACCTGCGTATACAACACATAAAATGATAACTATGTTAAACATAAAATCATGGCATGCACACATATGTATATAATGAATGAGTAGCCATGTGATCGACCTTTTGGGCTGTTTACTCAAATCTATTTCGTTGATCTATATATTACGACACATACACAGGTCCCATATTAGTGATATTAAATTAAGACAAGAATATAAGGAATATGTACTTTTGAATGAAGGGTGTCGAACATAAAATGAAAGAAAGGATTTCGTATGGTGTACATGTCTTATGGACTTAATCATGAGGGAGGGGATGTCACGACAAAAAGGGATATCACACAAGGAGTCGGGTTATTTTATGATAATCAAACTCCAATGGTTTAAAACGTCTACGTGAATCATAATCTAAAACTAAGGTTTTGTATTGCATGAATTGATAAAGTTAAGGGGTTATTTGTAAATTATGAACTTGATGGATTAACTTGTTAATATATTAACTAAATGGATTAAATGAGTAAAATGAGTAAACTTGCTATATATTTACACTTTTAACCCTATACTTTGCATTATTGACATTTTACACCCTAATCTTTTATAACTTGTCATAAATGATCCTCATATTATAATAACACTCATTTTCATTATTTAACTAAGATAAGTAACTAAAGTTACTAAATATGGAAACCTGCTAATTATAGAAAGTTACTAAAAGTGGAAACCTGCTAAAAATGGAAAGCAGTCTTAAACGAGTGATCTGATTCTTATAGAACGTTATCTAATTCATATAGGTACCGGGCGACGGGATTGATCTGCTTTCTTGATTTTTACTTTCGTTGTGATTTGCTCAGAATAAGGTACAGATATTCTGACCTTACCTCTTAAGGTTTCTCATGATTCGTATACATCTTTCGATACTAGCTTGAACTGTTATGCTTTACTCTAAGCCTCCTTATTAGGGCTTCCCTATGACTTTGCTATGCTTCCTCTGATATGAACTCTGATATGAACTCTGATATGAACTCTGATATGAACTTTGATATGAACCCTTATGATATGATATGATTATGCTTTGACCCGTCAGTTTGATACCCGAGCCAAATATGTGTTCCTAGTCATGAAGGTAACATGACCGTGTCATTGATGCACCAATGGCATGACTCTAGTGTGCACGAGTGATGTTGTACACCGTCCCCATTATGATATGATATGATATGTATATGATTTGGCCATTATGTTCCAGGGGGCGTATGGATGCATCCTAGATATAATATGTTTAGTGGATTTAACTATTATGATATGATTTATATAGTGAATGATGTCGTGTGCAATACGCGTCTTCACATTCCGGGAGCTAGCTACTCCATTTGTTACTGAGGTCTCCCCTCCTATGATATATGGTATTCCGAGGTCACCCCTCTGAATACAATGGTTACTTATGATATGATATGATATGATATGTTCCGGGCTCGTGGTAGATTTCTGACAACCCTTACCCTTTTGATATACCTATATTGTACCTTCAACATTCCCCAACGCACCATATTCTGTGTACCCTTATATGACTCACTCTACTACCAAGATATATATATATTTCATTGCTTTGATCTGTCACACTCTCATTTCGTTAATTCAAATTATCGTTCCATTCACGTACAGGGTTATTATATGATTATTGAATTTGATTATGCTTTTACATGTTTATGTGACTACCGTTTACCGCTACGATGTGATTAATATACGATTATATGATTCACCTGTTGTCATCTGATTATATGTTATCTTACTGTTATGTGACCCCTCTGATTGTCTGGTGACCATGCTAGTGTTTGATCGATTGTTTTGTCTGGTTATCTTGTATACCTCGCTCGTTAGTCTCGTGGACTATGACTATCCGTTAGTATCCTTATCTGCTTATTTTGACCTGCCATGTTTACAATTCTGTTTATGCTACTGTTGGATTGGATAAATTGTTCAACTTATGTTGTCCGGCTTGTTAACTTGTTTAATTGCCCTGCTATGTCCCTAGTTCATTTAATTATAATGTACATACTGTATTCCTACTTGTTACGTGTGACTGTCATGTTTGACTGTTTTTAGTACTTCCGCTGTTATGATACTGGTTATGTTTTCAACTAAGGGTTTTGACCTGTATGATTTCAATGCTCACTTACTAATTAATTGCTTCCGCTTGCCTTTAGATTTCTGTTTGACTTGTATGTCTTCTGATTTCCTGAATTGATTATATGTTGTATATGTTGTGTGGATACGACGTCTGTTATGCTTTCTTATGTGTCAAGACTTGTATGCCCGGTTTGTATGTGCTTGTATATATGTCATCGATGCTTTGCTTTGCTTCGTTCTCCTTGTTATCTGTTCCGTTTGGATATCTGTATAATTGTGTTCTGCAGGATCCTCCTTGACTCATTGTTTCCTTTCGTTGCGACCTTGTTATCCCTTCCTTATTTCATTTCGCATTTCGATTTTATTTAGCTTTCGTTTCGTTATATCCGTTCACTGGGCTTTTAAGCTCGGCCGCATTTCTTTTCCTCTGCGGCAGGTTTTAGGATTGAAGATGGGCTTTGATGGGCTGAGAGTTGGATTATCTGAGTGGACCAACCCTAGTTACCTTATTATTTGGACTTACTTTGAAGAGTTTTTTGTTTTGATATTTCATTTCATTTGGATATTTTATTCCTTCGTCAGTCAATTGTTTATATGATTTGATACTTCATTTTTAAGGTTTCCGTTTGTAAATATTTTATTTGTATGTTCTGATATGACACCAGAATGTGACACTTCTACCCTTGTCGGGTTGGGGTGTTACACTAAATCCTTTTATAAAGTTTACAAAATTGATAAAGGGTGGATCATCGATTCTGGTGCAAATCAACACATGGTTACATCTCTTGATAAACTTGAAAACGTTGTTGATATTTCTGAATTAAACCTTAAAATTGATCATACTAATGGCACCATTTCTTGCATAAAAAAAGATGGAAATCTAAAACTTAGTGACAGAATCACTCTTTATGATGTGTTGTATGTACGAGAATACACAGTTAACCTTTTATCAATTCACAAACTGGCAAGAGATAGCAAGTTGTTCATAAGGTTTGATGAGTATACTTGTTATATACATGACTTACACATGAAGAAAACAATGGGACTGGTAGTCAAAAATTTGTACTTCTTTGATTTCAATAATACTAAACACTTTATCAAGTGTAATAACATGATCTGTCATTCAAACACACTCGGCTGACAACATAACTTGGTCACCCATCTGACCAAGTCCATTTTTTAACTGGGGTTAAGTGGATTCTGTTATCATTTACACATTAGCCCTTTTGGCTAACTAGAGTTTGCATCGCCTATTCGATATAATAACGACCGCTCAGAATTTAAAGTTTTTCATCCGTTTTATACGTTTTCGTCCGTTTTCTTCCATTTTTATATGTTTTCATTCATTTTTATACGTTTTCATCCGTTTTTATATGTTTTTGTTCTTTTTTATATGTTTTCGCCTTGTTTCATACGTTTTTGTCTGTTTTTATACGTTTTCCGTTTTCTTATGTTTTTGTCCGTTTTCTTATGTTTTCATACGTTTTTATCCGGTTTTATACGTTTTCGCCCGTTTTCTTACATCTTCATACGTTTTTGTCCGTTTTTATACGTTTTCGTCCGTTTATATACGTTTTTCTTACATTTTTATCCGTTTCTTATGTTTTCACACGTTTTTATCCGTTTTTATACGTTTCCATCCGATTTTATATGTTTTCTTAAGTTTTTATATGCTCGTCTATTTTTATACGTTTTCATCCGTTTTTATATATTTTCTTACGTTTTCATACGTCTTTATCCGTTTTATAAGTTTTCTTACTTTTCGTAAATTTTTATCCGTTTTATATGTTTTTGTCCGTTTTTCTCTGTATTCTTACATTTTTATCTGTTTTTATACATTTTCGTCCATTTATATATGTTTTATCTGCTTTCGTTCATTTTTATTCATTTTCGTCTGGTTTCTTACTTATTAATACAATTTTATACGTTTTCATACATTTTTATCCGTTTTTATACGTGTTTGTCCGTCTTTATACGTCTTTATATGTTTTTTTACATTTTTATCTGTTGTCGTCTGTTTTTATACATTTTCTTCCGTTTTTATACGTTTCATACTTTCTTATCTGTTTTCATCCGTTTTTATATATTTTTGTCTGTTTTTATATGTTTTTATACGTTCTCGTCCGTTTTTATATGTTTTCCTATAAAAATTGTATGAATATGTAAGAAAACATATAAAAATTGATGAAAACATAAGACAATGATAAAAACGGATGAAAATGCAAGAAAGACAAAAACATAAGAAAAACAAACGAAAGAGTAAAAAAAACGGACGAAACGAATAAAAACGTATGAAAACGAAAGAAAAACGTATAAAAACGAGTTAAAATTTATGAATATGTAAGAAAGCATATGAAACATATAAAAATGGGAAAAAAATGTATAAAAAAGGACGAAAACGTATAAAAACATTAGAAAACGGGCGAAAACATATAAAAACGAACGAAAATGTATAAAAGCAGATGAAAACGTATAAAAAAGGATGAAAACATATAAAAACGGATGAAAACGTATAAAACAGATGAAAAACTTTAAATTATAAATAGCCATTATTATAAAGGATAGACGATGCATACGGTCGTTAGCCAAAAAGGCTAACGTGTAAATGATAGCATAATTCACTTACATCAATTAAAAAAAAAGACCACGAGTGTTATTTTTTTACAAAGATAGAGACTGTCCATGCAATTTTAAATTTTGATGGACGACAGATGAAGATTTGGACAAACCACAAAAACCATTTATGAAATTTACTTTAAAATATAACTAAAAGCCCTATATCACTTTTTAACAGAATCAATGAATTATAGACATTAAAAATTATCCCTTTAGGCAACTAAAAGAGTTATTTTCTTCCATGAATAAATTATCTTCGAAATCACTATGCCCAAATTTTCTTCAATTTATTTTCGTTCATTTTTATCCCTTTTGACTAACGATCGTATGCATTTTCGTTCACTTTTTATACGAAATAACTAAAAGCCCTATATCACTTTTTAACATTTTCATCCGCTTTTATACATTTTCGTTCGTTTTTAAACATTTTCTTCCTTTTATACGGTCGTTGCAACATATTTTATTCAATTTATTTTCAAAATGCCCAAATTTTAATTTACGGTTCTAATTGGAATAGTGGGTTGAAACTTGCAACTGTGGATCGATAGTCGAATTGTAGTGTGGTTATTTTTAAATTTTTGTTTTTACCCCTAAGGTTTTGTAAATCAACCTCGCTTTTGTAAAGTTTTATTATTTACACTTTTGATACGTATTATTTTGTACTCAATATTTCTAAAACGAATTTATAATTTTTATTTATGATTTTTTAATTATACATCTTTTAAAATTAAAAATAATAGAAAAAATATTACTTAATAAGGAATGATTTAGGTTTTCAAAATGTCAAAACCCAAATTAGAGTTTTCTTTTATTATATAAAAGATGTTTGATATGCAAACTTAACAAACATGATGTCATTTTATAAAAAACTTAAACTTCAAGGACCATTTAGTCAGTTTGTAAACCTTTTGAACTACAAAGAAAAAAAAATAAAGGTAAGTGCAAGGATTGAATGCTGGCTCGTCACCCTTGCAAGCAAACATTTGCCACTATGCTAGGCTTTGACTTGTGTTTTATATTACAAAAGTAAATATATAATAACAGTATGTGGCAGACCTCTATAGTAACAACGAGATGGAAACCCGTCGCGTTGCGGCGGGACTTCACCCAGTTGTTAATGAACATTAGCAAAGAACATGTTACTTATCATCAACAACAATTATATTTCAACAACATAATAACACCCAATATTCATGTATGCAACAAATGTTTGCCGCCCACATTCAACAACAATTCCTATATTTGATTTAGAAGTAAGTTAACCACCAAGTTAAAAATTATAATAAATAAATAAATGACCTCCTCAAGTATTGTTTTTTATCGAACACCTAGGCTTGTTGTTATCTCCTCAACCATATTTTAACGCTGAAAATATAGCATGCAACGTGAATAAAGTTGATAGTTTAATAGTCATTAATTGATTATGCCGTTAGGAAAAGATTAAAAAAAAGATCATTTGCTCACCGTACAGACTATAACGACGCATACCAATACAACCAATGGTGACCATTTGTTTAGTTGCAATCCAGGTTTGTTGATTGGATATCATGCCAGACCTGGTATCATCTGTTTGTAGCTTAGTTTTAATAGCCTTCATTTATAGATGATCACAGGTCTGATATGCCATTCAATAAAAAAGCTGGATTGCAAGATATATTACTCTTCATTCTTGTGATCCAATGATTTTCTTTAGTATGCAAATGTAAAAGAACCACACAACAACGTCAGCTAGTGTGAGTTTACAAACATATGTAAATATCAGGACACGGCTATGTATGTTCTATTACAACATAATGTCTGTTACCTTCAATCATGATGTTGCTGTCCTGCTTGGCTCGCACGACACTACCCTAGCCTGCTAACCATGCCATGCCCTGTTTTTGTCAATGCTTGACCAACCGGATGCATGCCACTGTAAACCACCCCTCCTTGTTGATGGTTGGAGCAACTTTCTTTTTCGACAATTTGTAACCTTGTTTAAAAAAAGAATAGAATATTAAACATGTATTAATTCATTGGAAATAAGGATTGCGGTTCCACTTACCTATAGCTGATGATTGTTTGCAATGATTAGGACCTTGCATACTATTAGCTGCATTAACATTTCATGAAACACAAAGGAAATCGTAAATATTATTTCAGTTTTTTCAGCAGCCTTGAACACCCATTTATACCACCTAAAATGCGTTACAAAAATAACTCAAACGCTAAGAATATTAGGATATTAGGTTTTTCAGGAGCCTCTCAACATTTAGATGACATGAATATACATTAAGGATATTAGGTTCTCCAAGATAGGGTAGCGATTAGGAAAAAAAAGACACGTCCACCATGGCTGCAACCCTAAGAGGTTGGCATGCCAAATGGCCAATCTAAGTTTTAACCGAAGCCGTTCAAACTGATCACGGACTTAGGTTATTATACATTACATTCTTGATATCAGGTTTCTTGGTTTAGGCTCAGATAGGATACCAATTCGAGTCAAAACTAAACTCGCTCGAAACTTGATACACGCCATGGTTGCAACCCTTATAGGTTGCCCTGCCAAGATACGGGTAATCTCAGCTTTAACCGAACCCGTTCAAATTCATCACAGCCTTAGAATATTATCTTTATATAATATTATATATCTATACTAAAGCACCAGTTCAAATTCATCACAGCCCTTTTTTTTTAAAAATTACTAAAATAGATACGAATATTTAAACCCGAGAATCAAGGCAAAAAGAGATATATGAGCTCCACTAAAGACAAAAAGAGAAAGTTAATAGTATGTGAGATATTCATCATCATTAACAAATGCTTACTTAATATATGATTGAGATTTTTCATTGTGTAGATTAGGCATGGGACTACGTTGATTTTGAGGCTCTTTACTGTGTAACTTTTCAGATGACTTCTCTCACTCTCTCATAAACTTTCTCTCTCTACTTTTCCGGCTAAACTGATTCAATTAAACACTACCGCCACCTGCATCATCTCACCCCGATCTTGTTCGGCCAGTCTATTGGGTCACCGGACCACCGACGCGCCGCCACGCGCAGGTTAATTCTTGCCGGAATTTTTATTTATCCGGCGATCTAACGCAATCAAAGCACTACGCCGCCTAGCGATTGTGGTTCCGACTACTTCCACCAATCGCGAGCCGCTCATTCTGATTTCTCCAGCCACACGCGCCGGCCAAGACCAGGTGCTGTTTTTGTTGTTTTTTCTGCTTGTGTTTTTCTGTTTGTGATTTTGTTTTACATGTAACGGGAGGGTTTGGAGACGTCATCCTCGTGCGATTGTGGTAGCAACCCAAGGCTTCTCCACAGAAAGACACCGCCTGCCGCCGCCAGCCACCACTGCTGACCGGAATTTTGCCGGCAGCAGCAAGAGTATTTGTCTCCCTATCCTTACTTTGTTCTTATTGTTCTTACTTTTCTTATTTTTTTCTTACTTTTTATTATTTTTCTTTTTTTTTTTCTGTTGTAGTACAGTATTACCTCCTTTTGGTGCTAGCTTTAGGGGCCTTGGTCTTTGTTGTCTCGTTTATTATAATAGGTTTTACTTCTTTGTTTTGCGTGCCCCTCTTTCCCTGGTTTGCCTTTGGGCCTTTGCGTTTCTTTGTTTTAGGGTAGGGTAGGTTTGTTGCCTATTTGCTGTTTGTGGGGTTAGGATAGACGCTTCGGCTAGTGATGGTCGTTTGAGGTCATGTCTTGCCGTTGGGGGTGGGGTAGACGGGGTAGGGGTGGTAGGTAGTGTAGGCGGGGTAGGCGAGGTTAGGGTGGGTAGGGGTTTAGATAGGGAAGCGTCCTCCCGTAGGATTAGGGTAGGTAGTTGGAACGTTAGGTCTTTGACCGGTAAGCTCTTTGAGCTTAGCCTGATGTGTCGAGGAGACATAAGGTAGACATAGCGTGCTTCCAGTGAGACTAAATGGAAGGGCTCCAAAGCACGAGGGACGTGAACTGGATACAAGCTATGGTACTCGGGCTCTAGGTCTCGAGAAACGGAGCGGAGTTATTTTGGCTGCGAGTCTCAAGGATAACGTAGTGCAAGTGATCCGGAGAAGTGATAGGATCATGGCGATCACGTTGGTCATTGATGGGGAGACCATTAACGTTATCAGTGCTTATGCACCCCAGGTAGGCCGGAGCGAAGTAGAGAAGACGAGTTTCTGGGACTCTCTCGACGAGCTAGTTAGGGAGTGCCCATCGGACCAACGTTTGTTCGTAGGTGGCGACTTAAATGGCCATATAGGAGCGGCCTCAGATGGTTACATGGGGGTCCACGGAGGGTTTGGTTTTGGAGTTAGGAATGAAGAAGGCCAATCGATTTTAGAGCTCGCTACTACGCATGACTTGGTAGTAGTGAACTCTTTCTTCAAGAAGAGAGATGTCCACTTGATTACCTTCCAGAGTGGAGGTCACAACACCCAGATTGACTATCTGTTGGTGCGAAGAGGTGATCTTAGAGCATGTAGAGACTGCAGGGTTTTCCCAGGCGAGGCATGCTCTTCCCAACACAAATTGTTAGCATTGGATTCTATTTTCGAGAGGCAACAACCAAGGAGAGTAGCGAGCAGTTTGCCGAGGATTATATGGAAGAATTTGTACGGCGAGGCGGCAGAGGCGTTTTGAGCGAAAGTATCTGAGAGACTTTCTACTCAGTTGGAGGACTTGACCGCTACATATGCGGACCAGATGTGGAACACTATCTCCGGCATCATTAAAGACGCATCAAAGGATTCCCTAGGTGTGGCTAGCGGAGCAACGAGGACCCAATTGTCTTACAGGGAATCTTGGTGGTTTAGCGAGGAGGTGCAACTAAAAGTTGCTGCGAAACAATCCAGGTTCAGAGAGCTTCTTTTGTGTCGAGAGGGACAACAAGCTGACATTACCGTCGCAGTAGAGAGGTATAAAGAAGCTAAAATAGAAGCGAAAAAGGCCGTTGCTCAGGCGAAGGATAAGGCGTACGAAAACTTGTATAAGAAATTGGACTCCAAAGAGGGGGCAAACGATATATTTAGAATTGCTAAAGCCCGAGAGAGAAGAAGGAGGGATTTAGGATTCGTTAGATATATCAAGGATGAAGGCGGTCAGACCATTGTGAATGAAGAGGATATTAAGAAGAGGTGGGGAGAGTATTTCTCCGCTCTTTTCAACGTAGGAGGGTCTGAAGGAAGTAGGGAAGAAGAGAACTCTAGCCATAGTACAGAATGCTACTATTCGAGGATTAGACAACCAGAAGTGAAGGCGGCACTACAAAAGATAGGAAGAAACAAAGTAGTAGGGTCGGACCATATCCCTATAGAAGCTTGGAGGTGTCTGGGTGATGAGGGGGTTGAATGGCTGACTTGCCTCTTCAACAAGATCTTATCCGGGGATAAGATGCCAGAAGATTGAAGACTTAGTGAAGTCCTCCTCATATATAAGAACAAGGGGGATGTGCAAGTGTATAGCAATTATAGGGGCATCAAGCTTCTTAGCCACACCATGAAGCTTTGGGAGAGAGTTATCAAGAGGAGGTTGAGAAGAGAGACGAGGGTGTCTGAGAACCAGTTTGGTTTTATGCCAGGAAGGTCGTCGATTGAGGCTATCCACCTTCTCAGAAGTCTCATGGAGAAGTATAGAGAAAGACAAAGGGACCTGCATATGGCGTTCCTTGACCTTAAAAAGGCATATGATAGTGTCCCAAGCGAGTTGATTTTGAGGACGCTTAACGATAAGGGAACCCCAAGGAGATATGTGAGAGTCATTAAGGATATGTACGAGGGGGCCAAGACCCGGGTACGGTCCACTGTGGGGATCTCAGAGTTTTTTCCGGTGGAAGTGGGACTCCAACAGGGATCTGCCATTAGTCCCTACCTCTTCGCCTTGATTCTTGATGAGTTATCCCGAGGGGTACAAGGGGGCATTCCATGGAGCATGATCTTTGTGGATGACATTGTGTTGGTGGCAGAATCGGCGGAAGGGTTGAACAACAGACTTGAACTCTGGAGGAAGGCTCTTGAAGACAATGGCCTTAGGGTGAGCAGAGAGAAGACTGAATACCTGAGATGTGATTTTAGGAGGATCGAGTCAGGTCACCACGAAGTCCGCATAGGTGATCAGATCCTGCCACCTAAGGAATCTTTTAGATACATGGGATCGATGATTCACAGAACAGGGAGGATAGATGAAGACGTAACCCACAAGATTAGAGCGGGTTGGGCGAAATGGAGGGCGGCGTCGGGAGTCCTTTGTAACAAGAACGTCCCATTAAAGCTTAAGGGGAAATTCTATAGGGTGGCGATTAGACCAGCTATGTTGTATGGGTGCAGTCTGATCCATCTCCAAGGCCCACGCTACATGAGGGTAGAGGTGGCGGCGAGAATGCTTAGATGGACTTGTGGTAAAACCTTGCTTGACATGATTCGAACGGAGTTTTGAGCTAAACTTGAGGTCGGGAATATTATCTCGAAGATGAGAGAAGGAAGGTTAAGGTGGTTCGGGCATGTCAGGAGGAGGCCACAATCAGCACCAGTAAGAAGAGTCGAAGAGCTTGCAGTAGATGGTGTGAGAAGAAGGGGTAGACCCAAACTCAGGTGGGAGGATAGACTCAAGCTCGACATGAAGGAGCTTCTCTTGTCGGAGGACATGAACTCAGATAGGAAGGGGTGGAGGGATAGAATTAGGATCTGCGGGTAGTCCGTACTAGGTGCTTTTTGGGGTTAGGTTGTCTCTTTTTGGTGATTGGCCGTTTCTTTGTTGCCTTGGTTCTGCGTTGCTTTGTTGTAGCTTTAGGCCCCTGGCGTTGCTTTTGCCTTGCTTTATGCGCTTCCCTTTGGTTTTCTGCTTTGTTGTGCCTCGCGTTGTGTTGTTGTTGCCTCGTTTGGTGCCTTGCCTTAGCTTTAGGCCCTGTGTTAGTGCTTGCATTGCTCCTCTAGGTTAGCTGGCTTTCCTTTGTGCCTTGGCACTTTTTTTTTCGATTTGCTTTTGTGTTCTTTTGCTGGTTCCCTCGCCCGGGACCTTTTGTTTTTGCTCTGTTTGCTTGTTTTGCTTGCTCTCTTTTTGCTGCTTTGTGGTTTCTTGTCTTTTCTCTCTTTCCTTTCTTCTCTCACAGCACACTTGCACTTGCCGGAGGTCTCATTGGAAGCAGTCTCTCTACTCCCGGATTTATCCTGGGGTAGGGGTAGGATCTGTCTATATTTCTACCTCTCCCATACCCTGCCTAGCGGGATTGGGCTTGTTGTTGTTGTTGTTGTTGTATAGAGAATCAAGATAAAAATTACCACAAACATACCAGCCACACCTTCAGCAACAAAACCCTAAAAATTGGGGTTTTGAATCCAATCCTTAATAAATAGCAATCGACGCCGTATTCCATCAAATCCTTATCACAGCTAACCCAATATCAAACAAAAACCCTAATTTTGTAACGCATCATTTGCTAGTTAACATCCTACCCAACTGACCAAACACCATCTTACAAAAAACGCATGCAAAAACGAAAAGAGGTAGATCTAAAAAACCCACCTAAACCGTTTGTCACCGACGCGGGAGAAAACATCAAACTTCTAGAGAGAGGTTAGATACGATTCGCTTTTGTATTAGAACAGGATAGTTGTTGGATCACATCTTAAGAGGCAGCCCAAGACGCAATAAAATATTGCATAAGGAATAAAAAAACCAACCGACGAGTATTATATACACTGAGTTAATATTTAAAGGCACCGACATATATTTTAAATTTCCAACGACCTGGTGCTTTAGTATAGAGATAGAATTAAGGAATTGTTATTATTTAATACTAGTTATAATGCCTGTGCACGCACGGGGTTTTTTCTAAATTTTTTAATAAGGTATTTGTATTACATTTATTAATAAATTGGTGGAGATGAGTCAAATTTAATGGACGTAAGTCAAATTCTTTTGGTGATCCATATTAATCGCTGGAATATAATAACCTTTGTATCTCATCATTGAATATGCAGAGTTGTTACAATATCTTTCAAGAGATTCAAAAAGTCACTTGTATTGGAAGTGTTCAAACAAATACAAAATGGACAATCATAAATGATAATCGTGTTCATATGAGTTTAACGCCACATAAGCCACCAAGCACTGCAAAGAACTGAACCCACACAACAACTTTTGGCCAACGTGCATTAAAAATATGTCAAAAGTAAAAATTAGGTTATAAATAAATCATTATAAAGTAAAAAATTCATACAATACGTTTGCATACGTCAACATTAAGGTATAATTACCAATTTACCAGACAAGTTTAAGGAGAAAAGATACATATATAAAAATCAGTGAATTACAATGTTATAAAAAAAAATCGTCTCCTGCATGTGACAAACTCTAGTACAACAAAATTTTGGTTTTGCTTCCCATAATATGAAGGAACAAAACAATGTTATTAAAAGAAAAACACGTGTTTAGGAATATTATGTATGTTGTTCCTACTTATACAAACACACATGTGCTACATTTGATATAAAGAATCAGAAAGCAAAAGTATTACCTTGTCCACTTGGATAGTGGCGAATTTCTTTTATATCGCGATGGCATGATCCTTCACTTGGGTATATATTCTGCTCATGAAAACTATTCCCGCTGATCAAATGATAGATAGTATTATATCTGCAAAATTATCTCTTCATCCTTTTCTAGTTCAAGCCTCCTAATAACTTAAATACACCCAATATACCCAAAGCCTTTTGTGCTCCATTAATCCTTGCAGTGCGCTTTTGCATATTAGCTGAACATAAAGTTTCTTTATTCATAGATTGATGAATTGTGTTGAATTCGCTTGCTTTTCATAAATTCTCCGGCTAAAACATATAAATTGTGTCAGCGACTCCTAGTATGCTTATTTTTACAGATTTTCTATCTAATGAATAGATTTGTTTTAGAGCTTCATTTTATAGATTGGTCAATATAAAATCTAAAAGATAACTAAGAGTTAAGTTCCTACTCAACCCAACCCTTTTGGAGTTTGGACGATTTTCTAAACTGACCTATTTCGACCCATCCACCAACCCATACTTTTACCCTCTTTAATAAACTTACCTTGTATATTACTCATTTCTCTGACCATCCCATCTGTGATTAGACATACACCATCACTTGTGATATGCTTACTATTCACTTTCTTTTTAGGCTTTACCAAACAAAGACTGAATTACAAACAAAAAAAATGATCGTATCGATTAAACTTAAAATAAAAAATACAATCAGGAAATGAAATTATGTATTGAAAATTTCCAGGTACCTCTTCATGACGATGAACTATGAACAAACTTATCCCGTTCAATTAGATCATTAAGATGACTCGACCACCATGCATTTAGCTGTTCTCCTTCATTGCCCTGGTTATTTTCCAACAATACAATCTTTATATAACTCTCATAATTCAAAATAATACGAAACAAATATCTCAAACTCACATACTTATCCTTAGCATAGGCCTTTTTCATTAGATCATATTGATGACTCACTGAATCTCAAATCCCTTTTAGTATCCCTTTAACTTGCAACTCCCATATCCACATCAACTAAATCACCACCAATTCAATATTTATTAACACATCAACCATTTAGAAAATAACAGTCAATTTACCTGCTCCTTTTCTTAAAACCAATGCTTTATATGCTTTTTGTTTTACAGTTTCTACATGTTTAGACAGCAAAAAACATGGTTGTTTGGACACGTTTTTACTTTTTACACGCTTATATGATGTTTTTACAGCTTTTATATGCTGTTTGGAGAAGCTCTTCATGCCTTCACATATGATATTCATGTTAGCTTATGTGGACAGTTTTGATGCAAGATATATATGACTAATTAACCGAATAACACCACATACAATTTCAAAACATGAGCAATTTGTAGCTCATTATTTTGTGTTCAAAGACAATGATTCGTTAAAAATTTAGCCCTAATTTTTATTATTTCGCAGCAAGTACCGAATAATAGAAGCATGTAAGACACTCAGCATTTCCTGTAGAAAAAGGCATCTAATTAAGCTAAAAAAATATTACCAAGTAGCCCCTGAAAGCAGCCTTTGCCTTCGTGTTAACTCCTCGTCATTTGCAGCATATAACTCCATAGTATTTCTCTGAATGTTAGATGTATCAGGCACTAAGTCACACCAGGAGCTCGCACAATCAAGATTCACAAATTAAAAAAAAAATAAATAAATAAATAAAATAAAAAAATCATTCAATCTTACCTTACTAAGATGATGATGCAGACCACCAGTGACTATGGAATTTTTGGATAATGTTATTTTTGTCAACACAAGCATAAGAATGAAGCTTAAAAGTATATAGTCATACACATCTTTTGAGACATTGCCTTTGCTAGAGCTCGTCTTCGAGCTTCTGCAGTAACTCTATCTACTGCAGCACGTTCAACTCCGAGTTTGGATTTTACAGAATTTTTATTATAAGCAGATTTTGCGATCTTTTTTTGAGCGTCATCCGTAAGTCTTTGTCGAACTTCTATAGAAGATAATTTTGATCCATTCACTTATTAACAGGTCCGTTTTGTGTTTTATGTCAAACGAATCAAATGGGTCAAATAAGTACTTCTACTAAAGACTTAACATGTAAAATGGGTCAAAAGGGTTGAAAGTCATGCAAATTCTACATTTAATGGGTTGTATTTGCAGCATTTAAATTGTCAATTTTCATAGAACAGTTGGAGATGTAGTACTAATTATCAAATAACATGTCTTTGTTTCTCACATGGCACAGTTTGCTCTATACAAAAGATATAAAAGCGAGTTCAAGAAAGAATTAAACGTCATATCACATGACTTTCTAAAAGCATTGTGGGAAGAGAGGACACAAGAGTGAGAAAGGTGGTGACGTGTTTAGAGAACTACATTCAATCAAGCCAATTTCTCAAAGAACCTGTAGGCTGGTGGCTTCAGGATTATTTGCTATAAAAAAATGTTTAATACTGATGAATTCGATCATCATGATCGACATCAAAATTTATCTAGACGATACCAAGTATAAGAAGTCAAAGTCCAACCCGTCCCAAAAGAGCCTGAAAGATGGCAGATGCAAGAAAATTCTCTATTGTCAAAAGGATTAAACCCAAATGCATCTAATAACAAAGGGACATTTGTAACTCACTAAATAGGTTCGTTTGCCAGCAATCATCGAACATAAAGTTTGACTTTGATAGCTGACTTTTGTTTTGTTATGTTAAGTTGACCATAGGAATCCAAAGTATAAGGCGCGCTTTCTAAAACTATGGCTAAAACATATTACCAGGTAGCCCCTGAAAGCAGCCTTTGCCTTCGTGGTGCTTCGAGTTTCGTCGTCAATCACAAATGTGAGCCGAGACCAATACATGCATAACTTAAAAGTTTAATCCTAAACCGTATCAGGTATTCTAGTAAGTTAGGGGGCCTAAGATATATCATATATGGGGCCCTAAAGGCGATGCTAAATAATATATTTGACGAATTTATACATAATGGTGCCTTCAGTAGCTTTATTTATACATAATGGTGCCTTTACTCCTTTATTCCATTTAAAGACAACAAAACCAGTTGATATCGAATGTGGTTTAATTGCAGAAACTACGACATCAAATGTGTATACAGTTCAGAGACCCGACCGGATAAAGTCATATTTGGGCATGACTTTCACCCTTTTTTTACTTCCATTTCCTATGTGGAGTTAAGTATCACTCAATACAGGGGATCACCCTGATGCTAAAGGGTTGCACCTGAATCAGTAGAAACCTAATGCTGACCCCACCAAGATACTGTTGTCAAGAGTTACATCACTTAAGCTTTTGGGTTTTGTGCTTGTTTGGGGTATGAATTGTAATTTATCTCAAGATAGCGGCTACCAAAGATTTATCACTATTATACTTTGCTTTAACTAATTCTTGCAAACCAACAATCCATATATATATCACCCTAGCTACCTGATATAACTATATAAGCATAGTACTGAACTTCTCTTCTAATAGGAGAGCTAATTCATTTTATAACTAACGACATGAAATGGTTATATAATTCAGCAAAGAGAGTTAACCAAAAGAAAAAACAGAGACACCTTTGATTACAAATATTACTACTATATAATGCTAGCAACATCAAACGACATAAAGTTAGGTCTTACAACTACTTAGAGACATAATTCTACATACTAAGCAAAGCAAATTAACTACTGGAATAGTTCCTAAGCTACTTAGGTTAAATATGAAATATAATTTGGGCACTTCTTAGACAAAGCATAAAAACATATAAGAACATAACAATTTTTCGGCATTGAAGGCATAACTTAAAAGAACAACTTTGTTGAGTAATACATGCATGAAGACAAACACTATGCGACAACAAATGTTAATGGTCCTGATCTAAGTTTCGCTTTGTGTTCCTTTTGTTACCTTTGTCGACATTACTTCATCAATTACAACTTGGCCATTGCCAATGGATCTGGTAAAAGGTAATGAAATGAAATATTGGTTACTTAAATAAAGACTTCTGAGGTCACTTCTTAGTCTGCTGGGGATGATCACTCATTACTTTCGCAACTCCAACAAAATCTTATGTCTATCCTCAAGTGACAAAATACCCTATCTTTTAGAAAGAAAAAAAAAAGTGCAGCTAACCCTTAATCTTTTATATTTTTTATTTCGTGGCTTGTAAGAGGGAATATCTACGTGGCATGCACTGTTCTAAAAGGCTCGCAAAGGCTCCGCAAAGGCCTCGCAAAGGCGTGAGGTTTGGTCATGCCGCCACGCCATGCCGCTACGCCGCCTTATGCCACATGTTTTTGTAAACTCGATATATATGAATTATGATATGAATATATAAATATTTTCATACTTTCTGCCGCCTTATGTCACGCCTTATAAACGCAAAAGCTTCGCCTTAGCCGCAAAGGCGTAAGGCTTGGTCATGCCGCCATGCCACGCCTTACGCTATTTATAACCTTTTGGCATGGATATGCTTTTATCTTTGTGATTCAAAAAGTTGAATAAGGGGATCTCACATCATCCCACATGTAATTAACACTTCTTAAGCTCGTTATCGATTAAATTATTGTAACCAATATGTCACTTATCCTCTTCAAGTTTCATATCCACTTTTATATGAATAAACCTGATGATAACAAAAATGTCCGCTCGATTACTACACTAAAACTCAAGAGAACTACATTCCATAAGGACCATAACCGTGTCATCAGTTCATAATCATTAATAAAAATCCAACCTTTTTCTACTTAAACCCTACATCATCAATTGACTTCTACCTAAACCCCACTTCATCAATTCACTCATATAATGTATGTTCCAAACTCGACAATAACAGAACAATGACATTCATTCACTATTAGATCACAAATTAACATACACACGTCTGAATCTTTTCATCACTATAAACAACAACAATACACAAATTCAATATAAATCACCTATAAAAATCATAGTTAAAAAATTAACTACGGGCTAGAAAAGCGACTAATATAATCGAAAACATTAAATTAATTATAGTAGAAGTAGAAAATTAAACCTGGAACCCAAAATCTTACCAAAATTAAGGATTGTATCTTATTCTTTCAACTATTTTGAGGTATAAACTGACTGATAAATTGAATGAATTGTAATTAATTTTGCGAATCTACGTGATTGTGATATTGGACTTTGGTTCTTCAATGATTTAAGGTTAGGAAGTTAGGAACTGCTGTGAATTCGATTTAGGCTTTGGCCTTTGGGAGATAATTGGGTAATTGTGTTTTTTCTTTATAGTTTCAAATTACATAGCAGACCCTTCAATATTTTTATATTACCCCGCATTCTTGTAGCTTTTTATCTTTTAATTTTTGACACATGTACTTTTTAGCTCAAATTTTTGTGGAAAAACGAATTACAAATACTTTTTGCCAAATAAGGAATTATTTAGGTTTTTCTACTAAAACAACTCAAAATAAATAAATAAAAATTTAAAAATTATTACTAAAAAAGGAATGAATTGATTTTTTTGAAATGAAAAATTCCCACTAGAGGTTTTGTTTTATTATAAAAAAGATGAAAAGAGTTAATTACATAATTGGTCCTTGTGGTTTGTCGGATCTTGCAGAAAATGTCCCTGTGTTTTTTTTTTGACGGGTCATGTCCTCGTGGTATGCAAAAGTTACGGGTTTGGTCCTTTGACCAATAATTCTGTTAGTTGACCGTTAACTTGAAGGGTATTTTTGACTTTTCACATGTTTTGGCAAACCACAGGGACATTTTCTGCAAGATCCGACAAACCACAAAGACCAATTATGTAATTAACTCTAAAAAAAAACTTTAAAAAAAAAACAAAAAACTGATTAAAAAAAAAACACTTAAAAAAAAAACGAAAAATTGTTTAAAAAAAATATTTATTACACTTAAATTTGTGCTTATGTATAATGTGAGGGCCTAAGAAAACTCTTTTTTTTTATAATTATTATACTTAAATTTTGGGCTTATGTACAACATGAGGGCCTAAAAAAAATTTTATGTACGATTTTTGTATATTTTCATCATTTTTTATACGTTTTCGTCTGTTTTATACGTTTTTATCAATTTTTATACGCTTCTTATACGTTTTTATACCCTTTTGTTTTTTTAATAAATAGGTTTTTAAGTATTAATTAAAAAATTTAAGCGTATAAAAAAAAACTTTTTTTTAAGCGTATAAAAACCGTTTAATAAATTTTTTTAAGTTTTAATAAATTTTTTTAAGCCCTCACATTATAAATAAGCCCAAACTTAAGTATAATAAATGTTTTTTTTAAATGTTTTTTTCAAAGGTTTTTTTTTTTTTTTTTTTTTTAATCAGATTTTTATTTTTTATTTTTTATTTTTTTGTGTTAGTTACATAAATCGTCCCTGTGGTTTGACAAAACATGTGAAAAGTCAAAAATACCTTTCAAGTTAACAGTCAACTAACAGAATTATTGGTCAAAGGACCAAACCCGTAACTTTTGCATACCACGAGGACATAACCCGTCAAAAAAAAAAAAACACAGAGACATTTTCTGCAAGATCCGACAAACCACAAGGACCAATTATTTAATTAACTCATATTAAAATTAAAATTAAATTACATAGAGATATAATATCATATCGAGGTGAGATCCCCAGCACACACACATTCTTTAAAGAACAAAAGCGCACATCCTAGCCATCCATTTCACTTTCATCCTACGGCGCTGATCAAGATCCAATTAAAGCAGCGGGGGCAAAATGTAAAAATACAAAAACATAAAACATCTTATCCCATTTCTTTCATTCACGCTGTAATAAAAAAATTATCACTCTCATACAGTAACACACACAAACACGCATAATAACAACGGTTAACAGGAAAATCACACAACACCTTCATGCACCCACGACGCCACTCTCACCGTCGCTAAATATTCATGTGGCGGTGAAGGTGAAGATGTAACGTTCGGATGTCGAACGATGAATTGAAGGTGAGGTCGGTGCGGTGGTTTTGTCGTAGGAAAGTAATCGGAATTTTTTCCAAGTGAGGTGGCGTGGAGATTGGACTCTAGTTGGTGCAGACAACTTGTGATCATTGACAAATGGTTTGTTTGATAATGAAAATGTTTGTAGAGCTGATGTGGGAGACATCTTTTTTGTGCATGTTGAGTTGATACTAGCTTTCAGTTTTTCATTATGGTTTGATGTGTATAATTTTGTGTTTGAGGATTAGGCTAAAATATAACAAAAGAGAAGGAATAGATTTGATGTAGATAAGGTGGACCTACATTGGTTGTCTAAGTAGAACTTAATATTTGTGCTTTGACTCCTTGAGGTTGAGTAGTAAATTGAATCAAATTTGACTGTACTTTGTTTTAGATACGAGTAAATTACATGTGATGTTGTTATTATAGTGTTTTGTTATGAAAATATATAAATCTTAAAATGATTTACATATTGCTCTATTTTGATTTGGCATAATATTACATGTGATTCTTCATCAAAACAATTAATATTAAAGTAGAGTATATACTTTTTATTAGTTATGAGATTCTTTTACGAAAATCACATGTGATTTGTATAAAATCACATGTGATTCTTTTGTGAATCACGTGTGATTTTCTCATAAAAATTTAAATAATACACCTTTTATTAGTTTTAAGATTATTTTAAAAATTCAAATAATACACCTTTTATTAGTTTTAAGATTATTTTACAGCAATCACATGTGATTTGTACAAAATCCCATGTCATTTTTTAGTGGATCACATGTGATTTTAGTAACTACTCACCATGAAAATAATTGATGAATTCCCAATTATACAAACGACTCCAAAATCCAAATAATTAACACTTCCTACATGACTTTAATTTTATTATATTAAAATCACATGTGATTTTAGCCGGCTCACAATGTCAAATCAGAAACCCAGGTTACAAAAAGTCACAAGTGACAAGTGATATTTAAAGTAATAAATCACATGTGATCTTCAAAATCAAATTAACTTATTCATTCTTTTTATAACATGTGACCATAATTACGTGATTTTATTTTTTGTGTTTTGTTATGAAATAATGTAAATCATGTGTGATTTACTATTTGTTCTAAAACACATGTGATTCTGTTTTAATCTAAAAACGAGTAAATCATACATGATTATGGTCTTTTTGTTGTGTTATGTTATGAAAATGTAAATCACATGTGATTCTTTGGTGGATCATGTGTGATCCTCTCATAAAATCTCATAGATTCTAGCAACTAATTCTTTATTTCTTGTGCTGTGAAAACGTACTACATATTATAGAAGATGGTTCAGTGGTATGTAAATACTTTGGACTAGGTGCACTTACAAAAAATTAACATCTTTTACAAAATTGGCACTACGAATCAAAATTTCATCGGGGTCTCGTGACATTATGATGTGTGTCAATATCAAACATGCTCCCGTGATGATTTAATTGACAAAAGAAGTAAAATCAAGCGTTGGATATTAGAAGGACCAAAATGCAAAATGCAGGTCACATCCGGCTTTACTCTATGCAAAACGGGGAAGTCTATTTACACTCCAAATCTTCTATTTAAACGAAGACCAATGACCCACAATCCATCACTCTACACAATGTCGAGTCAGAAACACAGTTTACAAAAAAAAAAAAATCACACGTGATTTTACAAGTCACATTCGATATTTAGAGTAATAAATCACATGTGATCTTTAATTTCAAATCAACTCATTCCTTCATTTTATAATACAAATTCCTGAAATCACGTGTGATAATTTATTTATTTATTTATTTTTCTGTTATGAAAAAAATGTAAATTACGTATAATTCAGTTCTAATTTAAAAATGAGTAAATCACATGTAATTCACTTTCAAAAAAATAATTTTAGATGAAATCACATGTGATTTTCGGTAAGTCACATGTGATTTGTGGTAAATCACATGTGATTCACGTTTAAAAAAATAATTTAAGTTAAAATCACATGTGATTTGAGGTAAATCACATGTGATTTGTAAATCACATGTGATTAGGCATATAGCTAAACTTACTAATTAGTCATGTGAATCAATACTCTAAACGGTATACAATGATAATAAATTATAAAAGTTACATATTTTAATAAGAAAATTAACATGTATATTCCAATGAGCTTTGATACATGTGCCTAATTAAAGAGACCTAAAAAGAGACCTAATGCATAAATGAATTGTATAGTACTGTTATTGTACAATTTATTTATGCATTAGGTCTCCTTTTAAGCCTATTTAGTTAGGTCCATTTATCATTTTTTTAATCCAATTGTTCACTATCCCTATCATGAATAATAAAAAATTAAACCTACATTTCTATCTATTCATCTTATCTCTAATTCAGTATCAATGTCTGACAAAAACAACTTGGCCTTATCTCAATTGTTCACTATCACTATCATAAATAATAAAAAATTAAACCTACATTTCTTATTCATCTTCTATCTATTTTTGCCACTAAATTGAGGACTTTAACATTATCTACAAAATTTACCGAAATAACTAACAAAATAAATTAATAAATTAAACACACATAAAAAAACTTTTGAACATCCTCTTCCAGTCTTCCTCCACCTTGAAGCCACCACAACAGTCACAAAACCGTTACCATCAAACACCAAACCCTCACCGTGTGTGACTTTATTTACCAACCACAACCACAATCACTACAACGACAACGGTTAATTACTACGGCTGGTTACAACAACCACCGCCGCAACAACATTTGGGTTACGACTGGTCAAGAACGGTTTAAAGCAGTTACATCCGCATATTATAGAGGTGCAGTTGGGACTCTTGTTGCTTATGATGTCAACAGGCGACAACCGTTTGATAGTGTTGGCAGATGGCTTAACGAACTTCACAGTTAGTAGCATTCTTTAATGCTTTTTTCCGGTCACGGATCTTGCATTTGATCTTCGTAGTCAAACAATTGATTTGCAAAATTTGAATATGAAATTTTTGGTGAGAAGATGATGTTTGGTGAGAGAAAGAGAAAAAAAAAAGAGAGAGAGAAGAGAAAGAATGTGTGAAAACAATTGTGAGATGAGTGTGGAAAGGTGGTGTATTAGGTAGGTTGTATAATTACAAATCTACCCCTCCAGCTAAGATAAAATGACGGGATGTAAATAAATGTTGCCGTCAGATGAAAGTGAAGTTAATGGCTGAGATTAGCCGATTTGTTCTTTAGATACTTTTTGTTCTGCATTGATCTTTTGTCATATCAAAATAGTAATCTAATCAAGAAAGCAGCTTTAAGTATTTGGATGGAGTAATGTAATCAATATAGTTCGCTAAGAAAAAACAGACACATTATCATATTGTTCAGACAGAAAGAAATATTCACATATAAACCAACAAAAAATGTTCGCTAAGAAAAAAGCACATGATATTACAAGTCGAATAGGTCTAACAGTAATTTATTCATGCTAATTGTTTTAGAAGATTATGTTGCAAGTTGTACCTGTGCATTCAAGATGAATTCATTACGGGTTGTTTTATGATATAGGCTACGGAAATTCATGCATCACAAATAGCAGATGCTGGAGCTCTTTAAAGCCGATTTATATTAGTTGGTCGATATTGAACAAGTCAATTCATTCACATAAGGTTGAAAAACAAGTTTCGGCTTATTGAAAAGGGAATAAATGAAAACTACAAGCAAGGTTGACGCATGGACCTGGCCTGTACACAGATGCAATATTACTTATTCAATATTCTTTGTCGTCAAATTACATACCAAAATAATGCATCACTAAATATCAGTATAAACTCGTTGTTTCCTCAGAACTGCAATCCCTGTAGGAGAATTGAAGTATTAATTAATAGAGTGATTCAAACCCTGAATATGATAGACATGTAAATATGTGACATAGATCACATACCTCTTGTTGTTTGGCCTTTATAAAGGAGGTTGGGTCTTCTGTTGCGTAACACAATCCAAAAGATGTGTCTATTACCTTTAGCTGTGGAGTAGTTGATTGTCCACATGTGAAAACCGTTATCTGTGGACACTCTTTGATTTCCAAAGTATCTAATGACACTACAACATTCACTGGCTACCCCAGCGACATATGGGGGGATTCCCCAGCGACATGTCGCTGGGGAAGCCTAGCTGGGGAAGCCTCGTAAGGGATTGTATCCCCAGCGACAATCCCCGGCGACGACGTGGGTCCCACTCAAATTTAAGTCAAAGAAGCAGTGCCACTGTGGCACATTATCCCCAGCGACATGTGGGAATAGTCGAATTAAGCAAAATAATTAAGACACTAATTATATTGATTAATTATCCCCGGCGACATGTCATTGGGGATACTATAGTTACTGTTGACAAGTCAACGAGTTAGCCTACTATCCCGGCGACATGTCGCGGGGAAACTTGGTTTTCGTTGGCTTGTCAGCGTTTAGTGTGTGTTATCGGCGACATGTCGCCGAAAAGGTCTGCATTTTTTTAATGCGGCCTGCAGTCTTGGCGATTTCAGATTTTTCGGAAAAATCTACCAAATAAACCTGTACCAAAACCTGTATAGACTCGCCACAACTTGTACCAAAACACAAATACCATATAACGGATCAACGCAATACAAATAGATCACAACTTTTACATAAACACGACTCAAAAGTCAATATGTGCATTGATAGATAGGGAAACAAGTGTTTAAATGGGCCAAGATGAACCTAATAATATATAACACAACTACCTAAAGTACCAATGTAGCATACTAATAATATATAACACAACTAGCTAAAGCTAGTACCAATGTAACATACTAATAATATATACACAACTACCTCTCGCCGTTGTTATCCTCATCACCGCCATTCTCCTCGTCATCACCACACCCACCACTCCCGCTAGCACCAGCCGAGTCATACTCCCCTGAACATATCCGCGTATCATTTGTCGCTTCGAGGAGACTCATGATAAAGCTTACATCTTTGGTGACTTCCTCGCCGGGGGCGGGCATACTTGGCCTGGATGTGGCCCGTGATGGCAATCGCGACCCCACGGGAATATGCCCACGAAGCTTACCCCTCTTGCCAAGCGCATTGATTTGATCCTCCGTGTATTGACCCGTGGCCTCAAGCTTTTCATCTCGTCCTATGTAGTGACAAAAACACAAGATAGTAAATATATTAGTCGGGTTGCTACATTATTTCTCGATAATTCATTAAAGTGTGTTTTGAAACAAAACTTACATATATCCGGCGGTCCTCATCGTTAAGGAATACCCCATCAACAGTATGTGTTCGCCAATAAGTGTCGATGGTGGCGGGTATTCATGAGTCTCTGATGCCTGCATCTATACATACACACGCATATAAGATGAATAATTTTAAAAACGACAAATCACAACACACCAAAGCGTATAATCGATATATATATATATATATATATATATATATATATATATATATATATATATATATATATGTATATATGCATGTAAAATAATTATAATGTTTATTACCGTCTCATCTCGAAGGCGAGACGGCGACGGGATCCTGTCTAGATATGACCTTGCTATTTTGCCGGTTAAGCCGATTTGTAGCGGCTCGAGAAATGTTCTTGGGATCATTCCAAAACTTAATGTACTCATCCCAATCACCATTGTAATTTCCTCGGGGCGTGCCGCCTAATCGCCTCCGTAATCCCGGTGGTGGGGTCTACCTTCCAATGTTTAGCCTTGAAAGAAGCCTTGTTAGTATTGTAGGCTTTTGCGAGTGCGAGTTTATGCCTTCGTAGATCTGGGGCCAGCGGGAGGAGTCGATGTGCGGCCTGAGGTCAAATAGGGTCTGCAATCATATACAACAAAACAAAAAGAGAGTTAGAGATATAATTTATATATTTATTTAAATTTGTTTATTTATTTATATGATATAAATAAATAAGCGAATTTAGATAAATATACACAATTAAATAAATGAACACGATAATGAAAGAAACATAAAAGGATAAGCGACCCCAATATCTGAAATGATTCCGCCTTCTTCTCGCCGGGACCTTCTCCCGAAGGGTAGTAAAACGGCACCTTCCTAACGACCTCCCCGATGTAGTTAGACCAATGCGCCGCATGGGGGCCGAGAGGGTTTAAGGTTTGTTTGTCACCCACCTCAAAAGTGATCGACACGGGACCTTTTTCGTCTGCGATTGCCTTGGCGAAAGGTTCGGGTCTTGTCGCGGTATTCAGCCTGCCAGCCTGCCGCCCAAATTGGGCTTTCGTTTACCTTTGCATGCAAAATCAAGTTAGTGATAAAAGTCATAAATATGTATCAAATTTATGCTTGTATTACAATACTCTGGAAATTCTTACCTTTGTTAATGAAGCTTGCCCGACAACCGGTGGGTAGCGGTGCGGAGGGGACGATCCTCCCGCCACCGTCACCGCCGTGGGACCGTGCAACATCTGTCGACATCTGTACAAGTACAATTAGCATAAGATATAGAAATTCATGAACAAAATAATATAAGCATGCACACATCCAAATACATACACATCCAAATAAATATACACATTTAAACAATCCACAACAATTTCATTCATTCATTCAAATATATAAGTGTATTTTGCAAGTTACAACTCAAGATCAATCTTCTTCTTCACTAGAATAAACTTTCTCAACACCATCATCATCAACATTGATGAGGGCTTCAACATAGGATGATTAATTTTAGACGGGGATTTTCCAAAATTAATCACTAAAATCCTAAAACAACTAATTATTATAAACTATAAACGGCTCATATCAACAAATAATAACTATAAACTAACAAAATAATATAAACGAGCACATGTCAACAAATAATAACTATAAACTACATATCATTTCACTTTTTTAACATACATACCATTATTTTAACATACATACCATTTCACTTTTTAACATACATACCATTTCACTTTTTTAATTAACAACAACTTACAACAATAATAATCTGCAAAAATTATAACATACCTCGCTCTTGCTCCTCGTCGGTCCTCGTCGGCTACTGCCAAAAAAAAAAAAAAACTTCACTTTTTTAATTAACAACAACTTACAACAATAATAATCTGCAAAAATCATAATATAATTAACTAATTTAGTTGAATAACATTTAAAATTTGTAAAACAAACCGTGTAACGTGTGGTGGTGGTGATGGTGGATGCGTTGGTGGTGATGGTGGATGCGGTGGTGGTGATGGTTGATGATTGTTGGTGAATCGGTGATGGTTTTTTGCTAGAAATCGCCACAGGAAGGAGGAGGATAAGGTTTTTTTTTTTTTTTTTTCGTTTTCTGCAGTGAAGAAGATATCGGATCTACTTTATGATAAAGTTTTTTCCCCGGCGACAATCCCCGGCGACATGCCGCTGGGGAAAGGTATAGTTTTTGTCGTTTAGCGTAAATGGCCGATAACGAAAATTTTGGTAGTACGTATCCCGGCGACATGTCGCGAAAACTATTTAATTTTTTTATTATAATCCCAGCTGACATGTCGCGGGGAAACTGTTTTTGTTTTGTTTTTTTTTTTTTGGGTAAAATTTAGTTACTTTATGTTGTTTACTTTAATATAAACTCGGGAACAAAAAGTTACCATTCGGCATCTTTATATTCTTATATGAGAGTTAGATTTACAATCTAGTAACGGGCTAGAGGAACAAGAACATATTACATCAAAATGTTGCATGCAATATTTAATTGGATCAAGAAGCCAAACGATGCATAGTTGAATGTGTTTTATAAATCTATGATTCATCGAAGAATAATTATGGTTACACATTAGGCGTTCAGCGGATGAGTCGATATGTTATGGTTACAATTTAGACGTTCAACGAATGAGTCGGTATGTTATGGTTACACATTAGACGTTCAACGGATGAGTCGGTATGTTATGGTTACACATTGGACGTTCAACGAATTAGTCGGTATGTTGGGGTTACACATTAGACGTTCAACGGATGAGTCGATATGTTATGGTTACACATTGGACGTTCAACGGATGAGTCGATATGTTATGGTTACACATTAGACGTTCAACGGATGAGTCGATATGTTATGGTTACACATTGGACGTTCAACGGATGAGTCGGTATGTTATGGTTACACATTAGACGTTCAACGGATAAGTCGGTATGTTATGGGTTGGACATTAGACGTTCAACGGATGAGTCGATATGTTAGGGTTGGACATTAGACGTTCAACGGATGAGTCGATATGTTATGGTTACACATTAGACGTTCAACGGATGAGTCGGTATGTTATGGTTACACATTAGGCGTTCAACGGATGAGTCGATATGTTATGGTTACACATTAGACGTTCAACATCCGAGTCGGTATGTTATGGTTACACATTAGACGTTCAACGGATGAGTCAGTATGTTATGGTTACACATTAGACGTTCAACGGATGAGTCGGTATGTTATGGTTACACATTAGACGTTCAACGGATGAGTCGGTATGTTATGGTTACACATTGGACGTTCAACGGATGAGTCGGTATGTTATGGTTACACATTGGACGTTCAACGGATGAGTCGATATGTTATGGTTACAATTTAGACGTTCAACGGATGAGTCGGTATGTTATGGTTACACATTAGACGTTCAACGGATGAGTCGGTATGTTATGGTTACACATTGGACGTTCAACGGATGAGTCGGTATGTTATGGTTACACATTGGATGTTCAACGGATGAGTCGATATGTTATGGTTACACATTGGACGTTCAACGGATGAGTCGATATGTTATGGTTACAATTTAGACGTTCAACGAATGAGTCGGTATGTTATGGTTACACATTAGACGTTCAACGGATGAGTCGATATGTTATGGTTACACATTGGACGTTCAACGGATGAGTCGGTATGTTAGGGTTACACATTAGACGTTCAACGGATGAGTCGGTATGTTATGGTTACACATTAGACGTTCCACGGATGAGTCGGTATGTTATGGTTACACATTAGGCGTTCAACGGATGAGTCGGTATGTTATGGTTACACATTGGACGTTCAACGAATTAGTCGGTATGTTATGGTTACACATTAGACGTTCAACGGATGAGTCGATATGTTATGGTTACACATTAGACGTTCAACGGATGAGTCGATATGTTATGGTTACACATTAGACGTTCAACGGATGAGTCGGTATGTTATGGTTACACATTAGGCGTTCAGCGGATGAGTCGGTATGTTATGGTTACACATTAGACGTTCAACGGATAAGTCGATATGTTATGGGTTGGACATTAGGCGTTCAACGGATGAGTCGATATGTTAGGGTTGGACATTAGGCGTTCAACGGATGAGTCGATATGTTATGGTTACACATTAGGCGTTCAACGGATGAGTCGGTATGTTATGGTTACACATTAGGCGTTCAGCGGATGAGTCGATATGTTATGGTTACACATTAGACGTTCAACATCCGAGTCGGTATGTTATGGTTACACATTAGGCGTTCAACGGATGAGTCGGTATGTTATGGTTACACATTAGGCGTTCAACGGATGAGTCGGTATGTTATGGTTACACATTAGACGTTCAGCGGATGAGTCGGTATGTTATGGTTACACATTGGGCGTTCAGCGAATTAGTCGGTATGTTGTGGTTACACATTAGACGTTCAACGGATGAGTCGGTATGTTATGGTTACACATTGGGCGTTCAACGGATGAGTCGATATGTTATGGTTACACATTAGGCGTTCAACGGATGAGTCGATATGTTATGGTTACACATTGGACGTTCAGCGGATGAGTCGGTATGTTATGGTTACACATTAGGCGTTCAACGGATAAGTCGATATGTTATGGGTTGGACATTAGGCGTTCAACGGATGAGTCGATATGTTAGGGTTGGACATTAGGCGTTCAACGGATGAGTCGACATGTTATGGTTACACATTAGACGTTCAACGGATGAGTCGATATGTTATGGTTAGACATTAGACTTTGAACGGATGAGTCGGTATGTTATGGTTACACATTAGACGTTCAGCGGATGAGTCGGTATGTTATGGTTACACATTAGGCGTTCAACGGATGAGTCGGTATGTTATGGTTACACATTGGGCGTTCAACGAATTAGTCGGTATGTTGTGGTTACACATTAGACGTTCAACGGATGAGTCGATATGTTATGGTTACACATTGGGCGTTCAACGGATGAGTCGATATGTTATGGTTACACATTAGACGTTCAGCGGATGAGTCGATATGTTATGGTTACACATTGGACGTTCAACGGATGAGTCGGTATGTTATGGTTACACATTAGGCGTTCAACGGATAAGTCGATATGTTATGGGTTGGACATTAGACGTTCAACGGATGAGTCGATATGTTAGGGTTGGACATTAGGCGTTCAACGGATGAGTCGATATGTTAGGGTTACACATTAGGCGTTCAGCGGATGAGTCGGTATGTTATGGTTACACATTAGACGTTCAACGGATGAGTCGATATGTTATGGTTACACATTAGACGTTCAACATCCGAGTCGGTATGTTATGGTTACACATTAGACGTTCAACGGATGAGTCGGTATGTTATGGTTACACATTAGACGTTCAACGGATGAGTCGGTATGTTATGGTTACACATTAGACGTTCAACGGATGAGTCGGTATGTTATGGTTACACATTAGACGTTCAACGGATGAGTCGGTATGTTATGGTTACACATTGGACGTTCAACGAATTAGTCGGTATGTTGTGGTTACACATTAGACGTTTGATGCGATCCCGAACAGTCAAGCTAAATCACACAAGCCCGCCACTTGTGATTGGCGGACCGTAACCAGCTTAAAACGGCTCAGGAACGAACTCAATGAAGATCAGAGGAGTATAGGGTCTCCCCGGGTCGTTATGTCCCAGCGAGCTATGCAATGGATTATCAAACGTTTAGTGATCGAGAGATCTGAACGGGAAAAGAGATTTGAAGATGATATTAACTACAGAAATAGCCTATAATTACAAAGGCTTAAATGCAAATTAAAGAAAGTTGAAAAGATAAAAAATATTAAATAAACGCTATCACTATTTGTAAAATGATGTTTTTCTATGATTTATAAAACAAAATAACTTAAATAAACTATTTTAATTAAAACGTAAACCTAAATTACCTAAAAACGTGACCTAAAATGAAAACGTGCGTTATATGTAAAAATTACGCGAGTGCGTAAAATTTGTAAAATAAAAGTCCTACGAGTGTAAAAACAATTTTATTACTTACTATATGACAAAAGAAAATTTTAGAAAAAAGATTTACATTTTTTTTACTTTTATATTTTTTTATTATGAATTAAATACTATTTTAAACTAATTAATTAATTAAAAATACTAACTTATTTTATAAAAATATGAGAAATTTAAAAAAAATAAAAATAAATAAAAAGTACTTTAAATAAATAAATACAAAAGTTTGAAGGATGCTTTTTGAAATAAGTTGTTAAAAGGACTAAAAGTTATTAAGCATACAACTTCCTAGTATCTTCAAATATTTAATATGCCCAAGTAAAACACAAAAACCAAGTAGCTTGAGAGATGGTTATGTGTCAGTTGGTTTGTGCGTGTGGGGGCTGCAGCAGGTCACAGGTTCGAATCCCCCTACATCCCTTTTTGTTTTCTTAGTTAGTATTAATTGGAAATTTGCAAACCAAAATAAAGGAAACTATCTTAATCTTAGGATGCACTAGAATAGTAGCTTTTACATTCACAACCAAGAAACATCAGCAGGCGGTTGGTAGATTTGTTAGTGTGGTGGACTGCAGATGCAGGAGGTCTCGAGTTCGAACCTGCAGGCTCCTTTTTTTTGGTTTTTCTTTTGACTTTTTGCTAAACTAAATTATGAATAAGCTAAACAAATAACTTCTTAACTACTCCTAATTATTTGAAACACCTAAATAGCAGAATTAAGAACTAAAATCAAGACAGAAATGTGATTTTATTTTTAAATATACATTTAAATGCAAAGTGAAATAAAACTTAAAACAAGCTAACTAGAATTAAAAAGCTACTGTCGATTTAAAAACAAGCTGAGATAAAACGTCTAACAAGCACAAAATAAAAGCCTAGCTGGCATGGTTTGTAGTCGGTACAGTCTGCGAGAAAAAAAAAGAAAGCTTGACCCACTAAGGGTTTGGTTAATTGCTAATCAATAAAAGAAATGCTACAATAAGCTACTAAGGTAAGCAATCCTAATCTAAACATCTAAACTCATTAAGGGAACTCTAACTAGACAATAACGGATGTGAAATAAGGAAAAGTTGAGACTGATCTGGCTGCTGCGATGCAATCTAAAACAGTCCCATGGGGCACTTTTGAAGCAGATTCTAAGCAAGCTACAACGGGAATGAGCCTATGAGCTTATAGATCCTTGAAGGCAAGCTGGGGGGCAAGCTTTTGCCCCCACAAAATCTCAATAAGAAGCCAAACGAAACAAGCAAGGGGGCTGCAAAAGTGGTTGTGGAGCTGCTGAAACAAATAAAAAAAAAGAACGACCAGGGGCAGCTTAATGGTAAATGCAAGCAATCAAACAAGCTCTAATAAGCTACCACAGATTCTCTACTTACTACTAACTACTTGTAAATGCAAATAAAATCCTAATCCTAAATCTAGCTGTTCTAAAATTGGTATACAAAGGCGACAGTTGGGACAAAATGGTACAGTTTCACAGAATGGTAAACTAGATTCTTAAAAAAAAAATTTACTTTTAAAGATGAATTTGCAAGCTAAACACTTTAAAAGAACTAAACAAAGAATTTTAACATTGCTAAAACTAAGCGTGTGAACAATCCAACATGGGTCAAAATGTGAATTACACCTGAAATTGTGCAAATCCAAACACTACTTCAAGGAGCAGGATAGACATTCTTGAAACTGTGAAGATTTAAGATTTTGAGAAAACTAATTTGCATCACTAGCATAAGCTCAAAAGTACTGTTAAAACACTTTCTCAAACACCTTCTAACCATGACTGTAAGTGGATGGAATTGAAGAAAATAAACACTGCATTAATCTTGAAAATTCGAATTACAACTCAATTCAAAGTAAACTTCAAAGGGTAAAACAGAGATTTAAATTAGCACAAGAAACATAAGGACTAGAGACTGAATTTCTAGGCTAACTAAAACTTAATTAAAATAAAAAAAAAACTACGAATTAACTAACTAACTAACTCCTTCTTCAAGGCTACAAGACTTTCTTTTATATCACTCCAACCCCTCCTCTGTCTTCTCTCTCTTGTGTGAGATAGACATGCCAAAACTCATGTGTCCTCTCTCTCTGACACGTTCTTACTTCCTCTTTCTTCACGTTTCTTGATTTTTTTCTTTTTCTTGACTGGGACAAATGGGGTGGGTGAGTAGGTTTTCTGGATTGAGTGTGTCGGGGTTTGGGTTTGGGGAAATGTGTGTTTGTCCAGGTGTGTGTGTGGGTTTGTTTTGGCGGGAGCAGGGGAAAAAAAGAAGAAAGGGGGGAAAGAGGTTAACAATTGACGGGTTGGATGGGTGGTTTTGACCAGGTTTGGGATTGGACTGGACCAAGGATTTGGGCTCAAGTAGGAGTTGGGCTAGGGTAGTTTAGGATTTGTAGTTATTTAGATTTAGGATTAGGATATCAAACATTTGATATTTCAAGGACCAAAAGTGCTAACTCGAAAATCCAGGGGACCAACGTGTAAATTCTGAAATTAGAGTCCAAGGGCTAAACTTGACAATATCCAATGCTCCAAAGACCAAACTTGTCATTTTTGAAACTCAAAGGGTATTTTCTGTCATTATCTGAAATTTCAAGGACTAAAATTGTATTTCTCAAAACTTTTGAAATTTTTCACCAAAGGACTAATTTTGACAAGTTATGATATTAAAAGGACCTTTGGTGATTTTTCTTTTGAAATTAGGACTCAGGGACTATTTTTGACAACTTTTGAAACTTGGGGGACTAAAACTGCAATTTTTGCAAATTTGATATGTTTTTCATCCGATTTTGATATTTTTGCATTTAAAACACATAAAACACTGATTTGTGATATTTTAATCATTTTGATGTGTTTCGATTGTTTTCGAGATGATTTTGCGGTTTATATTGTACAAAAATGATGAGTATTTAGACACTCATCAATCCCCTACACTGAGATATTGCTAGTCCCTAGCAATGATTTGAGAAAATTTAATGGATTTCATCTCTTTACCAAAAGCCATTACTTCCGGAGTAGCCAAATGTTTTAGTTCAAGTAAGAACCATGGTACACCGATAACCATATGATTTTTGAGCAAACCACCCATTTCAACGGTTTGATTTTGTCTTTACCGAGCCGTACCCTTACGGACTAGCCAACTCTTAGATAAATTATCAATATTATCTTTGGTGAGTCGATTACCAATTATGGTTTTTCCACTGCCTTTACCACAAGCCATAATCTTGCGGGCTAGCCAACTCTTCACTTTTTAGGATATGGTGAGCTGAATACCATACAATTTTGGGCAAATTGCAAGCCATATAAGCGGATTTGAGAAATCTTTACCAAGAGCCGTTTGCTCCTGGATTAGCCAATCATTTTGTCTATTAGACAAAGCGGATGATAACCAATTGAGTAAGTGAAAAACACTTACTCCAAAAAATTTTGGCCAAAAAGCGGGGGAATTGGTATAATTATATGATAAAATTCGTGAGAATTCCCCCCCTACACTTAGAAATGAATATTGCCCTCAATATTCAAAGTCTGCAGCGGTTATCTTAGAAACAAAAACGTAAAAGGGAAATATTACGGCCATTATTTAGAAAGGAGTTTTTTTTTTTTTTGAAACATGTGGGCAACCCCCCCCCACACTAGGGTGGTAGAAAATAGAAAGAAGTCAGAAATATGGGTGAAAACCCATATGGCATGCTCTGTTTTGATTCAGTCGCTAGCTTGACTCGACCCCGAATTAATTTGTTCATTGGGAAGCAAAGTGGAAGAAACAATCTCCATCGGACTTTCATTCAAGATGTTTGGATAAACATTGAAGTACGTGAAAGTTCCAAACCGATGAGATATATACTGACGGACCGGCTCACAAATGGTACATGGAAATGCCGGGTCAAAGATAGTGTCCTCACTCCCGAGCAGTGAAGAAGAGAGGAAGTCACCGGTAGGTGAAGAAAGAAGGAAGATCATGATAACAATCATAACTAGATCTTCTTCCTCGGGATTAAGTGCAGTTGCACTTATTTGGATTTTGTTGGTTGAGCTCTTTGGGTTGGAAGGCATCTCGGTTGGGAGGGTGGGAAGATTTGTCATAACTATGCAAATTGAGATTCTCTCCCCCCGATCATGATTTTGCCATCCAAGCAATCATACTCCGGCGGAGTCATGATATGAGTGAGTTCACCGGCGAACTCCTCATGAAAAGAATCATTCACATGATGTGAAATAGTGAACTCTTGTTCCATTGTGGGCTCATCACTATCCTCAATCTGAGTATCAAAGAGTGGATTGTTAGAAATTGAAGTGAATTGAGTCGAATTCAAATAGAGGATTGGTGAAAGTAGCTTTGAATGTTTCGGGAACAAAGCGATCAACATTCTCTATTGGACTGTTAGGATAAGAAGTGAGTGAACGATCATTATCAATGAGACTTTCGGTCTCTCCCGGTCGGCCGAAATCAAAGAGTGGATTGATGTGAGTGAGTTCATCGGTGAACTCCTCAAGAAGAGGATCAGACTGTGGGAGTGATGCCTCGACATACTCAATGTCTCCATGGGAAGCACAATCTTCGCTAAAATCGGAGAAAGTTTCCAAATGATCATTTGAACACTCAAGAGGGAAAGAAGAATCACACATATGATCGAAATTCCACTGTGACTCTCTCGGGATTGGGACAAGGTTCTCAACACTAGACTTTATGAAGTCGTCCGATTCCTTTTCGGGAACAGTGTCAAGATGCTCGTCCCCATGTTCGAGAGAGTGAGTGGGAATATCAGTGTGATAGCGATTGTTTGAGATGCAATCTCAACTGCGGGATATCAATGGACCGAGGAGGTTGGGAAATATTATTTCTAAAAGGATAAAAACCCTCCTCGTCATCATCATATAGAGCCGCCTTAAGAAATTGGGAACGCCTTAGAGCTGCATGCTCTAGGGCTAATAGTTCTTCCCTCGATTGGCGGGCCTCACGCTCTTGGCTAACAATTCTCCTATGGTCTTTTCACCACTCACTTGATTCTTAAAGTTACTCATCATATCCTCAAGTGTTCTCATTGCGGTTTCAAGATCACGGGAGATTTCTTGAGACAACGGCTCAGGTGGAGTTTGAACCGTATAGTGTTGTGGAGGTTGGAATTTGTCAAACATGTAAGAGTCATGATTGTTACAAGGAACTGGGTTCCCTATTTGACAATCAAAGCTGAAATGGGGACCTCCAGCAGTACTACAACTGATAAAGCTGTTGAGTGCAGGAGTGAATCATATGGATTTTGGTCATAACCAAAACTCGAGCATCACCTGGAAAAGCTGTTCATAGGCAAGCGTGTTTCGGATTGACACTCAAATCTAGGTGAGGACCTCCACAAAATTCACACATGATAATGTTGGTCATATGAAGATAAGTCGTGTGGTGGGTAATTGGAAAAAGTTTGAGGAGTCGTTAAATGAGTTAGGATCATAATCAAATGAATTCCTCGAACCACAAAACAAACAACTCCTGTTATGGATATCATTACCACATTGTACACATGTACACCAACGACAAGGTGAACCATAAAGAGGCTCACCACAACCGACACAAGGAATAAACGATTGCATTTGAGAGTTATGAAGAGGAATCAGTTTATTCAAAGAATCAACAAAACCAACATGGTGATCCGAATGATTATCAAGTCTCGAAGAACATTCAGAAAAATCATGAGGTGGGACAAGTGGTGTGCTCTGAGAGCTAGCAATTTCCACCACTTCCATTATGGTCTCCGGTTCGGTTGGGTTCATCGGGTTGTGGCGGAGGGTCGGAAAAACTTGGAGAATCATCGAGAGAGTTATCGGATAATTCGCACCAATAACAATATTTGCTTGCACCCATCCTTCCACATCGCTTGTATAAACAATCCGGATTCGACAATCGGTGATCCTCTTCCATACGGCTTTGCGATTGGAAACAACGAGGATAATCGATCGTCGCCATGAGAATTAAACATTTAGAGGGTTAAAGAAATAGAATTAAATGGTTGAGAGGATACGAAGAATAGAATTAAGCGGCAAAAGAGGGTAAGAGAAATAGAATCAACGAATAAGAGGAATGAGAAGAATATTTTTGGGGGTTTTGGATAAGAAAATATAAACATATACAGATGGATGGTATGAACAAAGAGTGAATATCCACATTACTAATCTGCTAAAGCGTAAGATTATCGCACAGCTCCCCGGCGGCAAAATTTGATGCGATCCCGAACAGTCAAGCTAAATCACACAAGCCCGCCACTTGTGATTGGCGGACCGTAACAAACTTAAAAACGGCTCAGGAACGAACTCAATGAAGATCAGAGGAGTATAGGGTCTCCCCGGGTCGTTATGTCCCAGCGAGCTATGCAATGGATTATTAAACGTTTAGTGATCGAGAGATCTGAACGGGAAAAGAGATTTGAAGATGATATTAACTACAGAAATAGCCTATAATTACAAAGGCTTAAATGCAAATTAAAGAAAGTTGAAAAGATAAAAAATATTAAATAAACGCTATCACTATTTGTAAAATGATGTTTTTCTATGATTTATAAAACAAAATAACTTAAATAAACTATTTTAATTAAAACGTAAACCTAAATTACCTAAAAACGTGACCTAAAATGAAAACGTGCGTTATATGTAAAAATTACGCGAGTGCGTAAAATTTGTAAAATAAAAGTCCTACGAGTGTAAAAACAATTTTATTACTTACTATATGACAAAAGAAAATTTTAGAAAAAAGATTTACATTTTTTTTACTTTTATATTTTTTTATTATGAATTAAATACTATTTTAAACTAATTAATTAATTAAAAATACTAACTTATTTTATAAAAATATGAGAAATTAAAAAAAAATAAAAATAAATAAAAAGTACTTTAAATAAATAAATACAAAAGTTTGAAGGATGCTTTTTGAAATAAGTTGTTAAAAGGACTAAAAGTTATTAAGCATACAACTTCCTAGTATCTTCAAATATTTAATATGCCCAAGTAAAACACAAAAAACCAAGTAGCAGAGATGGTTATGTGTCAGTTGGTTTGTGCGTGTGGGGGCTGCAGCAGGTCACAGGTTCGAATCCCCCTACATCCCTTTTTGTTTTCTTAGTTAGTATTAATTGGAAATTTGCAAACCAAAATAAAGGAAACTATCTTAATCTTAGGATGCACTAGAATAGTAGCTTTTACATTCACAACCAAGAAACATCAGCAGAGCAGTTGGTAGATTTGTTAGTGTGGTGGACTGCAGATGCAGGAGGTCTCAGGTTCGAACCTGCAGGCTCCTTTTTTTGGTTTTTCTTTTGACTTTTTGCTAAACTAAATTATGAATAAGCTAAACAAATAACTTCTTAACTACTCCTAATTAGCTGAAACACCTAAATAGCAGAATTAAGAACTAAAATCAAGACAGAAATGTGATTTTATTTTTAAATATACATTTAAATGCAAAGTGAAATAAAACTTAAAACAAGCTAACTAGAATTAAAAAGCTACTGTCGATTTAAAAACAAGCTGAGATAAAACGTCTAACAAGCACAAAATAAAAGCCTAGCTGCTGTCGTTTGTAGTCGCTGTAACAGGTGCAGAAAAAAAAAAAGAGCGAAACAGCCCACTAAGGGCTGTTTGGTTGGGGCTGCTAATCAATAAAAGAAATGCTACAATAAGCTACTAAGGTAAGCAATCCTAATCTAAACATCTAAACTCATTAAGGGAACTCTAACTAGACAATAACGGATGTGAAATAAGGAAAAGTTGAGACCTGATCTGCTGCGCTGCTGATGCAATCTAAAACAGTCCCATGGGGCACTTTTGAAGCAGATTCTAAGCAAGCTACAACGGGAATGAGCCTATGAGCTTATAGATCCTTGAAGGCAAGCTGGGGGGCAAGCTTTTGCCCCCACAAAATCTCAATAAGAAGCCAAACGAAACAAGCAAGGGGGCTGCAAAAGTGGCTGTGGAGCTGCTGAAACAAATAAAAAAAAAGAACGACCAGGGGCAGCTTAATGGTAAATGCAAGCAATCAAACAAGCTCTAATAAGCTACCACAGATTCTCTACTTACTACTAACTACTTGTAAATGCAAATAAAATCCTAATCCTAAATCTAGCTGTTCTAAAATTGGTATACAAAGGCGACAGTTGGGACAAAATGGTACAGTTTCACAGAATGGTAAACTAGATTCTTAAAAAAAAAATTTACTTTTAAAGATGAATTTGCAAGCTAAACACTTTAAAAGAACTAAACAAAGAATTTTAACATTGCTAAAACTAACTGTGTGAACAATCCAACATGGGTCAAAATGTGAATTACACCTGAAATTGTGCAAATCCAAACACTACTTCAAGGAGCAGGATAGACATTCTTGAAACTGTGAAGATTTAAGATTTTGAGAAAACTAATTTGCATCACTAGCATAAGCTCAAAAGTACTGTTAAAACACTTTCTCAAACACCTTCTAACCATGACTGTAAGTGGATGGAATTGAAGAAAATAAACACTGCATTAATCTTGAAAATTCGAATTACAACTCAATTCAAAGTAAACTTCAAAGGGTAAAACAGAGATTTAAATTAGCACAAGAAACATAAGGACTAGAGACTGAATTTCTAGGCTAACTAAAACTTAATTAAAATAAAAAAAAACTACGAATTAACTAACTAACTAACTCCTTCTTCAAGGCTACAAGACTTTCTTTTATATCACTCCAACCCCTCCTCTGTCTTCTCTCTCTTGTGTGAGATAGACATGCCAAAACACGCATGTGTCCTCTCTCTCTGACACGTTCTTACTTCCTCTTTCTTCACGTTTCTTGATTTTTTTCTTTTTCTTGACTGGGACAAATGGGGTGGGTGAGTAGGTTTTCTGGGATTGAGTGTGTCAGGGTTTGGGTTTGGGGAAATGTGTGTTTGTCTGGGTGTGTGTGTGGGTTTGTTTTGGCGGGAACGGGGAAAAGAAGAAAGGGGGGAAAGAGGTTAACAATTGACGGGTTGGATGGGTGGTTTTGACCAGGTTTGGGATTGGACTGGACCAAGGATTTGGGCTCAAGTAGGAGTTGGGCTAGGGTAGTTTAGGATTTGTAGTTATTTAGATTTAGGATTAGGATATCAAACATTTGATATTTCAAGGACCAAAAGTGCTAACTCTGAAAATCCAGGGACCAACGTGTAAATTCTGAAATTAGAGTCCAAGGGCTAAACTTGACAATATCCAATGCTCCAAAGACCAAACTTGTCATTTTTGAAACTCAAAGGGTATTTTCTGTCATTATCTGAAATTTCAAGGACTAAAATTGTATTTCTCAAAACTTTTGAAATTTTTCACCAAAGGACTAATTTTGACAAGTTATGATATTAAAAGGACCTTTGGTGATTTTTCTTTTGAAATTAGGACTCAGGGACTATTTTTGACAAATTTTGAAACTTGGGGACTAAAACGCAATTTTGCAAATTTGATATGTTTTTCATCTGATTTTGATATTTTTGCATTTAAAACACATAAAACACCGATTTGTGATATTTTGATCATTTTGATGTGTTTCTGATTGTTTTCAGATGATTTTGCAGTTTATATTGTACAAAAATGATGAGTATTTAGACACTCATCAACGTTCAACGGATGAGTCGATATGTTATGGTTACACATTGGACGTTCAACGGATGAGTCGATATGTTATGGTTACACATTAGACGTTCAACGGATGAGTCGATATGTTATGGTTACACATTGGACGTTCAACGGATGAGTCGGTATGTTATGGTTACACATTAGACGTTCAACGGATAAGTCGATATGTTATGGGTTGGACATTAGACGTTCAACGGATGAGTCGATATGTTAGGGTTGGACATTAGACGTTCAACGGATGAGTCGACATGTTATGGTTACACATTAGACGTTCAACGGATGAGTCGATATGTTATGGTTAGACATTAGACTTTGAACAGATGAGTCGTTATGTTATAGTATACGTATTATTATTATTATTATTATTATTATTATTATTATTATTATTATTATTATTATTATTATTATTATTATTACTATTATTATTAATAAAGTCAAACGAAGTCAAACGGTATCCCCGGCGACATGTCGCTGGGGAAAAGTGCAAAATAAAATTTTAAAGTAATCAAATTAACACTAATTACATATTTTAAATAATCAAATGAATCCCCGGCGACATGTCACTGGGAAACATGCAAAATAAAATTTTAAAGTAATAAAATTAACACTAATTACATATTTTAAATAATCAAATGAATCCCGGGCGACATGTCGCTGGGGAAAGGTAAGCGGGCAAAGTTCCCGCCACGTTGCACGATGAAATTTTCGGTCAAAATATAACAATCGTATCCCCGGCGACATGTCGCCGTGGAAAACCTCTCCATAATTTAGCTGACTTTTTTACGAGACTTCGTGCCACGTAGGATATATTTTTGTCGTTTAGTGATGATTCCCCAGCGACACTTGTCGCCGGGGAAAACGGCGATGGGGAAACTGGTAAATGTGGTAGTGTGATTGCCATAGAAAATCCTCCGTCCCCAAGCAAAATCCCTTGAGATTCGGAAGGCCACGAAGTTTTATGGATTTCAGAGAATGAAACAGAACATCCGTAGCTCTAGTGTCAGAATCTTCTGCTTTCTTGACAATTACCTCCATATTATCGCAGCTACTAATTTCAAGCTCATGTAGCTGTAATAGACTGCGAACCATGCAACATGTGAAAACATGTTCAAGAAGCGCACATCCATGAATTAACACTTTTGTAAGGTTTGGAAAGTTCAAAGTTATCCACCTACTGCTCTTCCATATATACCTCATACTAGGAAGCAATTCCAGAGTCACTTCTTTTAGCTTTGGAAATACCACAACAGATTGCTTTTCATTCACATCATCATTTTCCAAGTCTACTACTTCAAATATCTCCTCTACCTCATATGACTGCCAATGCTCTCTCCTGATATGAAGCTTTTCTAGATTCTGCAGATTTATCAATTCGTTGCATCGAAAAATAATGCTGCTCTTCAAAAAGTCTGTATCCAATTCTCCATTTACTTCAACTAGATTTGAAGAAGACCATGGGAACTGAATTTCCTAATGAAGAAACACAAACATAATCATCATTAGGTAGACACACGACCAGAAACGAAATTAATTGCCAAATAATAAAGGAAACAGAGATTAATTGATTTGTTGATGCAATTATGGTAGTAACATACCTCATGTGATGCATTGGACAATGGAAAGTTGAGACCACATTCAAGACTATGCTTGCCAATGCCTGTATGTATATAGAGGAGCTTTGGAGTAATCGAGCGACCTGATGTGAAAGTCTTCATTTTTGGGCAACCATAGATCTTAACCTCATCCAATATTGACCATCTGAACTCATTCATGCCCAAGAAGAAACCTTCGACATTTGGTAAATCGGTTAGTGTAAGTGACTTTAGACGGGGAAAGAGAACATTTTTAGAATTGTGTTGTCCATCTTCCTTCACAATCACTTGCATTGCATTACACTCTTCTATGGTCAACTCTACAAGCTGCTTGAGGCTATCAAGTGTGGAACTTGTAAATACATGTTCCAAAAGATCACATTTGATAATCCGCAATATCTTTAAGTTGGGCAATTCAAGCAAAGTCATATTTGCAGACCTTGGAATCGTCACTCGAGAAAGTATATCACCAATTTCATCTCCAACATTAGCACTATCACTACCATTCTTGTTGACCCTTTTAATCTCAAATATCTCCCTTAGTGACCGGCAAGAGTCTATTTCCAGCTCTTCAAGCTTTTGTAAATTTCCCACTGCACTGAATGGAATCAGAGTCGCTAACGTCGCACATGCAATGATCTCTATCTTTCTGGAATATTGGCATAATGAGGGAGAAGCAAAACCCACCTGAGAACACCATGTGATATGAAAAATTAGTGTACACATAATAATTAATGGAACTGATCATATGCAAACATGTAACACTCATTTGATAATTTTGGATGTTTAGTTGAACATGTCATCAATACCAATATGATAAGCCCCCAAAAGGAATAATATTGACTTGTTATAAGTAGATAAGCATAAGCATATAATTTATTCATTTTATTTTTTCCGATGTTTATCTACGTTAAAAAGAGCCCAATAGTTAATAATTAATTGTTAAACTTTATTATATGAGTTAAGTTCAATATATACCTCGTATTCTCTAAACATTCAATAAACAAATCTTGGTTACTCATTTTTTCATCGAAACTAAAAATATATACCATCATGATGAGAAATTTTTTATCTTTCAGTAGACGGACACTTTGATATAATTTCGACGGACCTTTTTTCATGTGGAAAATCACATGCGATTTATATGTTAGGAATCACGTGTGATTTATGATTTTAAAATAACAAATCATATGTGATTTTTTTCAAGCGTAAATTTCAACACTAACAAAAAATAGTCAAAAAAAAGTTCGTTAAAAGTATATAAAAGTGACCTCTATAGAAAGATGATTTAACTATTACCGTGATGGTATGATTGGTTTCACATAACGATTAATAGTTTATGAGATATTTAATTAAAAAAATGATGAAAGTGAGTTTTTTGGTTTTGATAAAAAAAAATTTTAATAGCCAAAATTAGCTCATCGGGTCTTAAGAGAATTTGAGGTATAGTGAACTTATATTACATTACATACAATCTTTTATATAATAAAAAAATTACATCATTTTGGAATGTTTTGCAAAACCCTTCTTATTGAAGAAAAAAAATTAAACCAATAGGAGAGCTCGAATTTGCCACGTAGGCAAAATCGAGCAATATGACTGGTCAATAGAAAGTCAAAATTTAATTGGTTTTGGTCAAACTTAATAATTTTGGTGTAGAAATTTGGTTAAGAAAAAAAATGCATAAAAATATAGGTGTCAAATTTATAAAAACATAAACTTAAAAAAAAAAAGGAGTAATTAATAATACTTTAGTGGTTGAACTTAAGTGTAAAATTACAAGTTTTCATGTTTTTTAATAACTTTAGAAAAAAAAAACAAATAACCCCTTACACTTTATACCCCCTATACTTTATAATATTAGTAACGGGAATATAAATATCAAATGGTAAGCACGAGTTACTGTGATATGAAAATTAATATGCGCGATTCTATTTATAACAACGACTCGTGAATTATTATTTAAAATTTATATATGGATATCCATAAAAACATTTTAAAAACTTTACGGAGCATATTTTAACTTCATCAACGCTCATTATGTGTTACTAAACTCGCACATTTTGTACAACACGATATCAATAGTTAAAGTTAAACAACAACATCAACCTCAACCTCAACCTCAACATGTCTTTCAGTTAAAAACGTTTTACAAAGCTAATTATTAAAAAAAACATGGGTTAGATAGTCATTGGTTAATTTATAAAGTGTTTTCCTTAAATTATAAAAAAATGCACGCATCACAATCCTTATTTCATAACAATCACCTCCTAAATAAAAAAAAAAAAAAGAGAGAGAAAAACTACTATGGTGATAACCTAACTTTATTCATTGACGTGATGTTTCATCAAAAAAAAAAAAAAAACGTAATAGTTGGTCGTTGTAAAGAAATAAAAGTATGTACATGAGAATTATAAAGCAAGAATATATAGTTTTTAATCAGGTTATTACGTTACTATACTGCGATAATGTTATTGAGTTGGTAATCACGGATGTGAGATACAACCATTCTTCTATACTTATGATTTATGTGTTAACCTCTTTTGCTTCTGAATAGAATCCGAAAGAGACTTCAACAGAACTTTGGCTTATGCCTTATCTAGCTGATAGTTTTTATTAACTTTTTTTATGGTTGAACTTTTTTGTTATAAACAGCAACTTTTAAACTTTTTTTTTTTTTTTTTGAAAAGTTCTACGCTTAATATTTGTGTTTTTACTATAAACACACTAAGCTATGATAGAATTACTTGTGAGTTCGGGGTATTTTTACTAAGCTTCTCAAAAAAGCTTATATCTTTATCATAAACTTATTGTGTTATGGTAATTGAATAAGCCAATAAGCACATTTAATAAGCATACCAAACACCCCTTTAGTTCTAATCTGAAGTTTTCTTATTTGATGTTATGACTAACTTTGTTGTTATCCTCACTATAATGCTAACATGTTAGTGGTTTTACAGATTTTATGATCTTATCGCACATACTAAAGTGTAATGCAATTTTTTGTATGCGTTTTTAGAAGAGGATTAAGTATCAACACATGATTATCGTGGAAGGATTTTCTACGCCTACTCAAGGTATGGATGTATAATTAAGTTGAGTTGCTGATTTAGATAATATATGAATGTATTTTAATGTACCAAAGATGTGTTTTAGTGCCTATACAGGGAATTTTATGGTAGGAATGTTCGAATATGTGAGTCGGATACGCATGTTATACGGTTAGAAATACATGAGCTTATTGGGGCACATACGTAAGCAAAATCGTGAGATGTGATTGGTTAATAAAAGTCAAAATTAAATTTATTTTGGTCAACCTTTAAAGCTGGACACAGTCGTGACCCAGGTCACCGGGTGCCAGATCAGCTTTCTCGACAAAATAACTTTGAAATGACCAATGTGGGGTGTAGATCGAGGATCGGTCGAGGCAACCCAAAAACGAAAATCGGTCGTTTTTTCAACCGATATTTACACACACTTTCCTTCCAATTTTTTTTTAACTTGTTCATCGACTGTGGCAACTTGGTCGTGTCTGGTCATCGGAGAGAATTCATTACTTCGCCACGTAAGCAAAATCGTGTGATGTGATTGGTTAATAAAAGTCAAAATTAAATTGATTTTGGTCAAACTTTAATAAATTTGGTGAAAAATTTTGGTTGATTGAAAAAACACATAAAAATATAGGTGTCAAATTTGTGAAAACAAAAACTCAAAAAAAGATGAGGTAATTAATAAAATTTTAGTGGTTGAATTTTAAAAAAATATATAGAGTTAAGTGAAATATTATAAGCCTCCATGTTTTTTTAATAACTTTGGATTATAAACAAATACCCTATTATACTTTATACTCTTTATACTTTATATCTTAAAAAATACAATGTATATGTTGTTTTAAAATAACAACATATAAATTTGCATAAGATTATAAGCATCAAATTTTTTACTTTTTACGTTCAATAAGGACCCACTTATTTCATTTTTAAAAGTTTAACTTATGTGGATACGAGTTTACATTTTAAATACGGCTAAATTACTGAAAACGAGAATATAATTATCAAATTGTAAGCACGGGTTACTTTAATATAAAAATAAATATACGCGATTATACTTATAACAATATTTGTAAAAACAAAAACTTAAAAAAATATGAGGTAATTAATAAAACTTTTGTGGATGAATTTTTAAAAATTATATAAGGTTAAGTGTAATATTATAAGTTTTCCTGTTTTATAATAACTTTAGAAATTAAACAAATTCACCTTTATACTTTATATATTAAAAATACAATATATATGTTGTTTTAAAATTACAACATATAAATATGCATAGGATTATAAATATCAAAATATTTCTTTTACTATATAAGTTCAGTAAGGACTCATTTATTTTATTTTAAAAGTATGATTATGTGGACACGAATTTGAATATTAAATACGGCAAAATTTTTGAAAACAAAAATATAATTATCAAATTGTAAGTACGGGTTACTGTAATATGTAAAAAAAAATATACGTGATTGTACTTATAACAACAAATCATGTAATTCTTATTTATTTGTATAAGGATATGTAGAAAAACATTTTTTTAAAACTTTAAAGAATATATTTTAACTTCATCGACGCTAATTATGTGTTACTAAACTTGCATCTTGTGTACAACATAATATCAATAGTGAAATTTAAATAGCAACATCAACATATATGTCTGCTAAATATAGTTAAATCTTGAGTTATCTAAGAGAAACTTTTACAAAATTTTATTTTAACAAATTCTAATGGATATCAATATATAATGGAAAACTCGTGCATAAGTATATAATTATATGTAATTACCTTTAAACACAAAATATTCAGTATTAATACAAAATAAATTTTTTTGTCAAAACCCCGTGCATGCACGGGTATTATAACTAGTTAGAAATAACACAAATAACAAAAATGAGCATATATATCATTTTTAGAGGTGAGATCAATAAATAGCACTTTTTTCTAAAGAACAAATGAGAGAATTTTACCAACTGTAAATCTCTAAGCTACGAAAAATACACAATCGCGACGAAAATATTTTTATCTTTCAGTAGACGAGCACTTTGATATACTTTCGACTATTTTTTAGTGTTAAAAAGTTTCGCCAAGAAGAATCACACGTGATTTGTAAAATCATTTGTGATTTGTTATTTTAAAAATCAAGTATGATATCATAAATCACATGTGATTTTAGCGGGCTCACAATGTCGAGTTCGAAACCCAAGTTACGAAAAATATAATAAAAATCACATGTGATTATTAAAGTAATAAATCACATGTGATTTTTTTGGGTGCAAATTTTGAATAAAATGTTCGTCGAAAGTAAAATAGAAGTGCATATCTATAGAAAGATGGTTTAATTCTTGTCGGGATGGTAAAATTAATTTTGCGTAACGATTAACGGTTTACGAGATACTTTAATTCAGAAAGAATCAATGAAAAAAATGAAAGTATTTTTTTTTTTTTTTTTTAATTTTTTTTTTTATGAAAAAATGTGTTTCGTAATTAACTTTTCGCATCATTTTTATCAAATTATTCTACCACTCGCAATCTTTTCAATAGACGTCATACGTAATGAAGAATGGATATTAAAAGAAATTAAAATATAGTTGACTATGCTTAGGATTAGGATATATTAAAAGAAAAACATACCTTAAAGTGATCATGAATAGAATTCGTACTTGAAGTTATATTGGAGACTGTACCATCAATAAGCTTTAGGTGTGGTAGATTAGAAAGCCAGAGACGGTCGAAAAGGGGTAAGAAAGTAGTGTTTGTTTGGGAAGATGTAGCTATTTCTTCATATCCGTCATCTCTATTTGAAACAACTTCTTCAATAGCATCACAATTAAGTATGTGAATTTCCTCTAAGCTGGAAAGAAGTTTAATCATGCAAGGTGAGAGCAAATACTTTATGTTTTTGCACCTTCCAAGATTTATGGTTTTCAGGTTCTGGAAAGAGGATTTCTGTTGTGTCGTAGAACATAAAAATTTATTCCAATTACACTTCCACACATAATTCATATTCTCCATCTCATATAACCCTATGGATTCCAAGTAGGGAAGGAGCGGTGATTGTTGATTATCCCTTTGACTTGTTGCTGAATCTTTACTGGTTGCACTCTCTATCTCAAACGCCACCTCAACATCAGCACGGTAACTTATAGCAAGGTATCTGAGGTGATGAAACGTAGATAAGACATGAAATGGAATTGCAACATTAACATCCAGAATAATATCATCAACTTGTACTATCTCTCCCCTGTTTATATCGTTCATCTGCATCTATCATTACATAAAACAAATGTGAATATTTAATTCAGTTGAGATGTGGAATTCCTTCTATAAGTTGAAACTGAAAGTAGGAATAAGAATGACATTACATACCTCGTGGCTCCTTTCAACTGATTCATTGATGTTATAACCCACACCATCAATAACAAGGTACTCAAGTGCGCCCAAATCAAACCTAGCGAAGGTAGGTGTAAACAAATTTCTAAAACTTTTACAGCCATTTATTGTAATGTATCTCAAGCTGTTACAACCCTCCTCAATCTCACCAACACATCCCACGTCAATATTGAATAAAAATTCAATGGAACCACATTTTAGAACACGGAGATAAATAAGATGATGCAACAATGGCATCGGATTGCTCGGAAAAATATTCACAAGATTATCACATTCTGTCACTTCAATTTCTCTCAGTATGCAACTGTTCACTTCCTCGCTGCTGCAAAATTGATAAGGCCATATATTTTGCAATGCCTCCATCTTAGAAACCTTCAATCTCTCCAACTTAGGGATCAGAACCTGCACAACATATAGGCCTAGCTTGTTAATACATGCATCCGTGCAACTAAGATAGTAAGATATATATATTGACACTTATATGTGTGACTTATGATTAATATATCGACATACACATATTACCTGTTTGCTTAAGAAAGGTTGAATTGCAGAACTAGACGAAGAAGATGTTGATGACTTATTCTCGGGATAAATGCTCGTGAAATTTGGAAGGCCGTCAAGTCTCAACGCTACTAATTGAGGTAGCTCAACTGAAATAATAGAGTTGCAGAAACCTACCAACATTGGTAGATCAGACAAATCCAAAAACTTTAGCTCTTGAAACTTGATTACCCCTTGTTCACCATTTACACTATCCGCTACTACTTCCATAACAGGGCACTTCCTAATTACGAGTCGCTCAAGCTTCACCAAAATATTAGCTACTGGGACTGTGAAAAGGTATCTCAAGTCGGCACAATTGGAAATTTGAAGCTCTCTTAAATAAAACGATGCCACTGAAAGTTCGACAAGATCATTCATACCATTAACTTCTAACAAAAGCACCTCTGTTTTTGGAAACAACTCATTCAATCCAGATTCCATCAGTTCATCTTTAGTAGTGATCAAATTCAAGGTGTTTTCGAATGAGTGCATACTTTTACTGTTTTCTTGTGAATACTTCATCTCACCAATAGATCCTATGGAGATCTTGAATCTTTCGAGTTTCTTAAACGAAAAATTCTTCGGCTGAGCCTTGTTTTCAAAGAATTCAATCTCTAGTGCAGAAAGATTCCTTGAGCACTGTGCCAATTCATTAAAGTTTGCATCCGTGAACCTAATGCGCTTTCCATCGGAGACCCTCATATACAGCTCCTCAAGCTTCACCAAACCTGTAAAAACACCATCCTCAATATAAAGATCAACACAACCTGTCAAATCCAATTGCTTTAGCTCCTTCAAATTCCCAATTGTGGATGGTAATTTTCGAATGCTACAATTTGCAAAGCTCAACACTTCCAAATTCAAAAGATCCCCGATAGAAGAGCAATCGAACATCAACAAGCATTGATGGAGAATGAGCGTTCGAAGATTGGTGGAGCATTGAAGTGATCGTGGAAGCAAAGGGTACTCCATTTTCTCATACGCTATAACTTCAAGATTTTCCATTTCTTCATAGAAATCTTCAGGAAACTTTAGTGTTCTATCTCCACCCATAAGTCTCAGAAGTGTTAGCTTCCGGTATTTAAATTCTTTTGGAAACTCAGTCATACCCATGCAGGTCAAGGAAATTTTTTGGCAAGACCTGCTCATCTCAGCCCTACTCCACCTCGAAAAATCACCATGGTTAATGATCCACGGATCGTCACCTTTCGAAACTTCTCCTTGCACAAAAGCAAGAACAAGATCGTGCCTTTTGACACACTCGAGGTAATCACTATCAATCAATAAATTTGCATTTCTGAGATTGCATACACATGTTTTTGTCCTGTCTCTAGCATGACCCAAAGTAGGAACACCCTTCAACAATTTAAGCCCCCATGCATATCTTGTCAGCTCCTCAATTGGAATATTAAAGTCATCTGGAAACAAGCCACAAAGCAGAAAAATTGCTTTAACATCCTCTTCTCGTATAAAAGTGTAGCTAATTTTTATAATTTCTTGCACATTTTTATCAAGATCATTATTCTTCAAACGGTTAAGTGTATTTCGCCATACAAAATTTTCTTGAGATTTAAGGGTTGTTGCAATGAGTTTGATGGCTAGGGGCAAAAATCCACATCTTTTCACAATTTGATTCCCTATATCATTGAGCACAAGATCAGACTCTTTTGAAACTCCAGTGATTTCACAAAAGAAATTATTTGCTTCGGACTCCTCCATGACATCCACTCGAACTACTTTAAAATCCGAATTAGCATCTACTGCAATTTGTGTGCAAACCGTTTCATTTCGTGATGTTAGCAACAATTTGAAGCCGGTTGGCAAAGGGCTTAATCCAATATCATTGAGTTCGACCATCTCCCAGACATCATCCAATATTACTAGAACCTTTTTACCTTCTTGGGCCACTTTTCCAAATGTAATACGAAGACGATCTGCCCTTGCTGTTTTGCTCGTTTCAGTTAAATTTAGTCCTATATATTCGCTACGCTTTGTTGAATTGAAAACGTGTTAATATTCCGCCAATAACAACCTTCACAATCCAACCAAACATATTCCTATCTTCGACAGTCTTCTTCAGTTGTTCCATCATTGTGGTTTTTCCAACACCACCCATTCCGCATAGCGCTATCACTTGCACCTTGTGATCTTGTTGAATGAACCCGAGTCCCTCAAAAATCTTCTCGTGAATTGAAGTATTTTTGGCATCACCGCTTGACGGAGAAGCGGGTCCTTTTTAAAACTCATTTTTCCAAGAGGTTTTTGGGTATCGCTCCAAATTATTTCAGTATTTTCCTTAATAAGACCATCAATCTCCTCAGTGGTCTTGAATGCATTTCTTCCTGCTTGGTACCTCCTCTTCACATTAAAACAGCCATTGTAGTTACTTGAAATTCTTTCAAAGATCTTCCTTAATCTTTTCGACATCTTCCAACCAACCCGGTACCCGAGTAGGTATTGGAAAATTTAGTGCACTTGTGGGATTAGTTCACACCTTGTAATGGATTAGGAGGTACGGAGTGTACACCCATAAGGTCCATGAACACCCTCACTCTTATAGTGGTTTGTATTGAAAGTACTGCTAAGTGAAAGTACTGCTTGTGGAAAGTACTGCTTGTGGTTTCCACTGATAAGCAGTGCTTCCACTAATAGGCAGTGTTTCCATCGATAGCAACCTGTGAAAGTACTGATGCTATGAAAGTATCGATAAGCAAGTGTTTCCATCGATAGGCAGTATTTCCACTATAAGTGAAAGTACTGCTAGTGGAAAGTACTGCTTATGGGAAAGTACTGCTAAATGGTAGTTACAACTTCTTTATGACCACGTTTAATTGGTCATGTAACCACTAACAACTATAATGGGGATAATTATGAGGCTATTAATGGGCCGATTAATACTCATAATTCCATTGGAATAGCTCAAGAGTAACCTCCTATATATAGGAGATCTGAACATGCATGAAGGACACACAGAAAACGTAAACACTTACTAGTGAAAGGGTTATAGAATTGTGTCTAATTCTCTAACTGCATTTGGTCTTATCCCAAGTAGATATTCGTGATACCCAGGCATTAGGGTCGAATAGTTTACTTTGGAAAGTGATCACACGATTCCATGTGATATCCGGTAACCACCTAGTGGTATTGCTACTGTCATTGATTGTCTTAACCCTGTTCTGGGAGACTAACCCCCAACAGTAGGTATCTCCAGTTGACTTGTATTGTTTGTTTCCATGTGCTTTCTGACATCAACGCTTGTACCATCCAATTGCTTTAATCTAGTATTCATGTTTCTAACGTTGTTTGTGGAGGAAAAGATATTGCCCAAATGTTTCTTGACAGGCTTCATCAAAGATTCAACAACAGGACCAATAATTGCGGTTACAAACTCCATTACTCGGAATATTAGCTTATAGTGAGACCTACAAAACACACAAAATAATCAGACAATTTAAGCAAATAGCAGTCATTCAAACCGGACTTTTTTGTCTTCAAATTATCAATTTTAACTATCACGTAACTTTTTATTTGGGTAACCATTGTTTCTGACCTTTTGGTCGACGATAGCAAACCGCTTTCATGTTAAACTTCTTACTATCATTCTGTGATATCTATTGTTTATATTTATGATTAGTCATGTTATATAATTCCAACATTTATTTGGGTAACCATGGTTTCGACCTTTTGGCCGACGCATAGCAAACTGCTTTCATGTTAAAGTTCTAAAAGTTTAGCGCAACAGCAGGCTTAATATCAATATCAGGTTGGTAGCTATAGGAGTCCAAATGTATTTAATATTCTCAAACTAAACAATATAATAAAGCAAAACAAAGCAAATATAGATACCGCTATATATTAGATTAAGCATATTCATTAATCATTTACTTATCATTCAATGACATTAATTTAACCCAACTATAAGCAAACTAATTGGAAGTTGGTCAAAGGGAACACGAGGACGAAAGGAAGAACTAGCTTGCTCCACACTCTTAACCAAAAAACTTTACATGATTACAACTCCCATCATATCAAAATTAGCAAAATTTTGGCTTCTTTATTTTCCAAACGTTCATGACATCCATATTGTCTTTTAATGGCTTCAACTATATAGTGTTCGTCTAATTAATATGACATTTCTGAACATGTGTAGTTCAACTATATACGTACAGTTGATCGAAAGGGAGTTCTAGAGGCATATAAACTGGAGTTGAATATATTATGAAAAAAAGGTTAATCCTCCAAAAATCATAATCCATTACTTGTTTGGTAGCAAAACAAATATGATCATGACATCTATATATGGTATTCTTTGACCGCTTAACTTTAGAGTGTTAAGCTTTTAACCTTAAACATTTGCATACTTATTAACTTGTTTGGTAGTAAAACAAACATTTGCATACTTATAGATTTAAGTAATAGATAGTTTTGTATAAAACTTAAACAAAATGTACCTTGCTCTTCTTTCTGAATGTGCAGCTGCTTTGTAAAGATGTTTATGTGAATAATAATATGATTTCAACTGTGAAAAAAGAATGTTATATTTGAGAAAGCAATCATTGCTTTTTGTGTGCGGTTAGGAATATGGGCATTAAAATATCTCTATGTTATTTCATTTTCTTTTAAATAATTGTTGCTGGATTTTGAAAATGGCTCGTGCTTTTTAACAGGGTCGTCTTTGAGGGTGTGTAAGGTGAGCGATCGCTCAGGGTCTCAGAATGTTTAGGGCCCCAAAATGTGTATCGTTAATAATTATATGCATGTGTAGACATAATTTTCACGAAGAAAAAAGGTATTAGATGAGAAAATATCTTAAATGAATAATATGTTAGAACGTTTAGATAACTAATTGCATTGTATCTTATAAACGGTAACACTTTATATAAAATATTGCTTAACGAAAGGCCTTATTATATAATTTCGTACAGAGCCTTCAAAATTTTTGCCGATTCATAGGACGGCCCTGCTTTTTAAGATAAATATGATTTCATATATCTATAACGTCTTTTAACGGTTTACCTGTTTTTAATAACTCTTTTATATAAAAATTTTATCAATTTTTTTTATCATCTAAAAAGAAAATTCTTTGCTTTAAATGTGATTTGCAGACATAACTTAGTGGAAACTTTATGTATCAAATCAGTTGTTGCTTTCTTATCTCATTTTTCAGCTTTACTATTTTCCACCGAATCTTATTCTATTTCATGTTTTAAAAGATAACGTAGGAATAATTTTTTTCTTTAATAAGAAAAAGAAAATTCTGACAACAATGTTATAGCATGTGTTTTTATTTCTTAAGGTTTATATAAGTACACAGTTCATCCGCATTCCAAAATTTGCAACACGTCTTGTATTAAGTATATCACAAGTCACGAATTGATAACGGAAAATAAACAAGAAAACTAAATTTGGAAACATACTACAAAACAAGTTTTACACACATATAATATAGACTTACAATTCTAATTCAAATGTGTTGTGAACAAGAATTTAGGGAATGAAAAGTATTATTCAATTGATTCATAATGTCAAAGATACATTGGGTATATATAAGATAAACAGTAGGGTAAAACCCTAATAGCTAATTGGGCCATGGGCCTTTTTATGGGTTATATGGGCATCCACATAATATTATTCATAACACTCCCTCTTGGATGTCCATATTATTAATACGCTTTAAGAATGCTGCCTCATTAAAAACCTTGTCAGGAAAACCCAGTGGGACAAAACCATGACTAAGGACAAAAAGAGTGCAGCGCGTATTGTCTCCCTCTGATGACTATATCCTTGAGCTCTTTGAGTCGTCGCATTCCAATGTTGTAACTTAGTTTCCTAAATGTTGATGTAGGAAGTGCCTTGGTAAATAGATCCGCCAAATTATTGCTTGAAAGAACTTGTTAATATCACCATCCTTCTGTAAGTCATGAGTGAAGAAGAATTTTGGTAAAATATGTTTCGTCCTATCGCCCTTGATATAACATTCTTTAAGTTGAGCAATGCATGTTGTATTATCTTCATGCAAAATCGTTGGTGCCTACTTGAAGAATTTCCACATGATCTACGTATGTGTTGTATCATACTTCTTATCAAAACACATTTTCGACTTGCTTCATGTATCGCTAGAGTTTCTGCATGGTTGGATGAAATCGCTGAGATCGTCTGGTTAACTAAACGCCATGAATTTGCGGTTCCTCCACTTGTAAATGCATATCCAGTTTAAGATCGACCATTGTGATGGTCATACACATTATAGAAGATATGTAATCTTCTAATATAACTCAAATACCTCTAATCGGTATCCTATAAGATATGGACATCCTTATTATAATTATCCATAACACTCCCCTTTGGATGTCCATTTGAAGATTATGCCTCGTTAAGACCTTACTAGACAAAACCCAATGGGAAAAAAATCTAGTGAAGAAAAAATATATATATAATTCCTTTATACGCTCGGGGATGTTGCCTCATTAAAAACCTTGCCGGAAAACCCTATGGGGACAAAACCATGGTCAAGGGAAAAAGAGTGCAACGCGTATCTTCTCTCCCCTTGATGATCACATCACTTAAATCTCTTAGTTGGTGCAATCAAATATAATAAACCAACTTCTTTAATGTCAATATAGTAGGTGTCTTGATAGAATATATATTTGATTCTTATATAAATAAGTGTTCACCACCTAACCTTCACATATCAAGAAGGATTAAACTTATGTCATACTTATCATTATACGAGTACATCCTCTTACTTCACAAGTTATATAGTATCAACGAATGCAAAGTAAATGATATATTATTTCATTTATGACCACTAGTGAGAACAATCAATGTTTTATATACATTTAACTATGACACATATAAATCGATATTGTGATCATCATCTTTATAAGTAAAGGGGTCTTTCTTCATCAAGTGACCTTATAAACATGAGCGTCGTTTTTCCATATAAAGATATATAGCATCTTTCTTTAGCTTTCATGATGCACAATGATTTCATCTTTAAGATGTTCAAATCATAAGCTAAGACAAAATGTGTCTTTTATTTCAAACTCAACTTCTATACATTCAGTTGCTTTTATAATCATAAATCAAACTGTATGAAACTTAAACAATATTCAAAACTAGATCTCTTTATAAAGTTTCATAGGCTTTGGCACAATACTATACACTAATGAGATTATAAAACATATGCCAAAAACAAGATTAATTCAATACAATCAAGTAGTGTTCTCGAGAACTTTTCTTATATGCTTTAAGCATTACAAAATCACTAGCATGCTTCCTGCATTTTATATCCTCTAATAAAATCTTAACATTTCATGAGCTCTATCCATATATATTTTAGACGCATATCAATTATTTCTCACATTGCCAGACCTCTATAATTATAAAATACATTATTGGATCCACCACATTAGAACATCTCTCCTCAAGACAATTTTCTAGTCTATGTGAAATATATGTTTGCCATCAGTTGTGCCTTGAATATCATGATTTCAATAATTTTTCACATTCATGTGTACGGACTTTAAGTTGCAGTAGCCATGTCTCATCACAAGAGACTTCAATCTGTCATTTGTTCTTTGCGTCTTTATATCTTTTGGCCATTCATTTAAACATATGCACTTCCTGCATATATGTTTTCATGATCCTCACCATGATTATAGCGCTATCTTATTTATTTACATAATCATTACCATATCGACGTCGATTCATTACTTTTCGATTCCACACTTTACTAGACATTGCATTATATCATTTAGAGATACATTGGGTATATATAAGATAAACAGTAGGGTAAAATCCTAATAGCTAATTGGGCCATGGGCCTTTTTATGGGTTATATGGGCATCCACATAATATTATTCATAACAAAATGAATACTTTTTGCACTTTTGAAATTTGCTAAGATATAAATTAACTTGTAAACACTTATTTACAAATATTAAATGTGGACATTAAAGCTTATTAAAACTTGTTATACAACTTATGAAAATAATCACCGCAAACAAATACAGATATACACCCGGGTCATGCCCGATTTTTTTGACAGATATGCATTTTTAACCTATTATATTGACACTTACATCGTATTTTCTAAGTACAAACTTGAATAAATTAAGTTAATGTTGGAATTATATAACATGACTAATCATAAATATAAACAATAAACATCAAGTACACATGCGAAAGCGTATAGAAAAGATTAATGAATAATTAATTAACATAAACAAGAATATGCGTACCTTTCTTGATTCTAGTCGAACAAGAATCAAATCCACAAACTAGCAATTGAGATGAACCCTAATTAGGGTTTATAGGATTATGTGAATTTCCCCTTACCAATTTTGTAATTCAATCCAAGAATACTAACAATAATGTGTTAGTACCACTTTCTTGTACACACGTACTATACCGAATTAAATGAATGCTAGTTTTAATCAAACCAAATAACTTGAGTTGGAAAAAGGTGGTGATCGACACCCTTGGTGTGGTGTACGATCGTTTGGAGCAAAACACACACAAAACAATTTTAGGTTTAGCTTAATGAGTACAAGAGATAAATTACAAACACCCTTGGTTTTGTATTTATACCCAAAGTAACTTGGTGAACAAGTTGGTTATGGGTTGGGTTATGGAAACCCTTTAGACGATCGGTTATGGACTCCCAAAGGGATTCTAGAACCTTCTCGATCTCTAATTTCATATCTAGTCCTTTCCAATTACATTTAACGACCGTTAGTCCATTACACTTAATTACTAAACGTCTGTTATAATTATTTCGTTTAATTAATAAATAAATATAACATTTATATTTAATTATTAACTTTATTCTCATACGCAAAGTGTGCAATCCCGTGGTCTCGAGTTCGATCCTAACACACATCTATTAATATTTTGTCCATTAAACCAACAGCTCCCACTTGGACATATCTTAATAGAGTGATCACATCGGTTAGCGTCTAGCAACACTTCGATGCCTCTAGTACAACTCAAGCAAGGCTCCTGGAAAACCTTTTAATGATTTCTCATTATTATTATCCTTTTGTTTATAATACCATGTTAAATAAAGATATGAAATTAAGTCATTCTTTATTCAACCATTCTGTTTCTCGTTATAAGTGATTGAGCAAGATTACCAAATCTTCTGAACATATTCAGGGGAGATCTTTGGGCGTGGCCACGCAAACATCTTGTCAACCCTACGAGGGGCCCAGAAGTATTAAACTCCAAATAAATTTGAAGGAACAAATTCTATCTTGACTACGAGACTAACCCACAAACTTTGCAACACTTCAGGAAAAAACCCTTATGACTACCGCCACGTATAGCGTTAAGTTGTTCCACAGAAGTGCACTACATTCATGACACTTATCTGGTATCTCAAGTCTGAGGATAACTATTCATGATTTACTTAATAACAATATCCATAAAGTAAAATCATGTAGTTGGGATAAGTCTTATATTCAATTCATTGAATATCATCTGAAATTGGTATGCATTCTCATCAATATACTTTCAAGTATATTCTATCATATCTCTCAGATTTGTCTTAGTTTAATGATACTCCCATATCATTAATTGACAACGGACGATTTAGAATAAATAAATTTATTCACGGATTAAACATGCAAATATAGGATGCAATATATTATAAAATCAAACATACCAAGTATTTGATTTATTATAACAATTTTTTAACATCCCTTATTCAAATACTAAATAGATCAATACATGAAAAATTCCAGTTGATGAATTATGCCTCAAGTAATGACAATCATACTTGTTGACAAAGCATAAATCAACCAACTTGATCTATCGTAATTTTGAGAATACTTATTTCAAGAATTCAATTAGTGAAGTCCTTGTATGTGTGCATTCAACAATCCACATAATAATTCATAAAGTGTGTAACATCCTCTATCACCAATTTATGACAATTTAAACTTTCAAACATTTTAAAGTTTAAAGTATTCTTATTCTTTTAATGTATAATGCAACTGCGCTCTTAGTAGCACAACTAGTTCTCATGGCCATTAACAAGGATGAAATCCTACCATGACTAGTATTGAGTGTCATCTCAATTAAACTAGCATCATTGTATACAAACAACAACATGCTCATTAAAACTCCGTAAACTTTAATATCTCATTGTGTAATGTTTGATGCTTTCCAAACTTTCAAGTTTAAATCTGATGACAATTTGCACAATAATTGACATATTGTTCATCCATAGAATCTAGGAGCAATTCTAGGCTGAGGATGTAATTCTATTAGAATATTCATTACGCAAGTTATCTAATAACTTTTAGTTAGATATCAATTTTGTCAAATCACTTCTTACTCAAGAATGATACAACAATTTTAATACACAACATGATGTACATGATGAATCTACAGGTCAAACTTAGATTTCATTTATGTTCTATCTTGTCAAAAGATATTTATCCATTTCCCAAATGATATATCATGTTTTATTGGAATCATTTATTTTACTGCACATGTTTATTAATAATAAACATATATTCCAAGGTTGTATGTTTTAATTCTTAAATCTTACAAGTGAAGTTTCATTCCAATCTAAGACTTAACATTTTGCTTACAAGGAATGTTACTTCATATATGTTATACAACATATAAGATTTAAAACCTTAACATAATACTCCCACTAGCTTTCAGGAATACTTAAAATTTATCTTATTTCAATTATAAATCAAAACTAGGATTTAATAATTAAACATAAGAATAATTTCATAGATGCATGCATTTATCCATTCATGAATTATTGCACTTCGTACACTACCAAAGATTATATGAATTCAAAAAACCTTTCAATTACTTACCGTCCTCGCTCAAGTAATTTCTCAAGAAAGTATTTTGATATTCAATTGTCATATTTCATATTAATGAAAAATAAGTATGACAATTATCATCTTTATATATTTAATGTGTCTAGAAAAGAATATTCAATCACAATTAATTGCTTAAATATGATTAATAATCTTGTCATAAAACATGCATTAAATATGTGTACAAATTTTGTCCATATGATTTCTACATAGAAATTCAAACCTCTAGGGTTTTTCATCTCTTTGAAGAACTCATTTCCATTCTCTAGTCTAACTATTAAGATAAATCAAATTTCCAAAATTGATTATCTTTATGGACATCATCTTTAACATTCATAGTATGAGTAATTTACCCAATTCAATATTTGGTAATCCATCATAATGATTATCAGGTTTACTATAATCCTGTAACTCATGTTCTTCTCAGCATATAAATCAAATATCTGAGATATCCTTGCAGATCTATGAATGAAAATTCCATCATCTTGAGGTCTATCATTTACATGTCTAACCTCATCATGATATTTACTAGTGTGTTTTAGAAGATTATGTATCTTATAATTTTATCTTTCAAGATATAAAAAACTCCCACTTGCCTTTTGTAATATATAGACTATCTATATATACTTAGCAGTTAGAGCAAAACTACATTGTTCTCTTTTTGGGAAATTACAAATACACATTGATAATTCCTGACTTTAGTTTGTTAATAACCTATTCATAAGTAGTTTAACAAATTCAGAATCTTCAATTTTAAAACTTAATGTGATTCATCACATTCCATAATGAAATGGTGTTTAATCAATCTTCTAGGTTGGAGTCATATTGAGTATATTTAATCCATACTCAATTTTCTAACCTTGTTACTTTTTAAGAAAGAAGTTATGGTTATCTTGAATTAAACAAATCAAATAGAGTTTGATTCTCTTAACTGAACATGGTATTCATTAGAATTAATATTATAAGACAATCTAACAATATATAAGATAAGCATATTCCTTTTGGCTTACCTATTTACCAACTAAGTCAACTTAATGGTATAATAGATTTTTCAAGCCAATTACATGCTTTATAACACAAGTACTTTTTGACCAAGTCACTTCATATCCATGTCTCATTAAGAAAATATAAACTGTTATAATCCCATTATACGTTATACATCATTGATCAACTCAATGACTTCTTGTATATGTCTTAATTAAAAAACATAACAAGTTAACGTCTTACTTTATTATAAATCTTAAAAAACTTTATGTTTATGTCTCTACAATGAATCATAAACATGTTTAACTAAAGTAATTATGAACACAACTCTTGGTTTCAATAGTAATTTCAAGTTAATTTATTTACTTCACAATAATGTAGGACTACATTATTTTTCATTTATGTCATTCCAAAATACATAAATAAACAAATTGAAGTAGTATTAGATTACTTCATTTATTTATGTCATTCTAATAATACATAAATATTTAATTTGAAGTAGTCTTATATATCATTTTGACACATGTTCTAAATACTTGTCTAATTTAGAAACTGCAAATATGTCCATGCAAGGTCTGACTTCACATGAAGATTTACTTTGTTGTTGCAATCTCGCCAATGTTCTGACATGACGTAAATTGCTACACCAAGTGTTTCTTGAATTAGATATGTATAAGTCATATTAGAACGTTAGTCTCTTACCTTGCAGTCAAGAGAATACGTTAAATCATATACTTATATGTTGTACCTTGCACACAATATAGATTTCTCCCACTTGTGCATGGAACAACATCATGTACCAGATAAACAACACGACATATGTTTATTTATGTGACTAATATGATTGTGTCATTGATATTAGCATAACTAGTAGATATAGAACCACTTCATTGTCTAATAAGGAAACGTACATGACTATCCTTGAAAACATAAGTGTCTACAAGTGGAAAGTAATTATCTTAAGACATTCTAGAGATAATCTGGGTTACTACCAAGATGACAAAGCTTGTAACTTCCACTGAATTAGAGATCATTACATTAATTCCTTATTCAGTAATAAGAACACAACACTCCCACTGGATTTGACAACATTGAAAGTGTTTCATTAACCAGTGAAAGAAAATAGTGTTCTATTTACTTCCCTACACTTTTGAGAAAGTACATACATAACAATTACTTATGTACTAAAAGAGTGTATTCTACTATGTAGATGATGAACTATCCATCAATGCTATTAACTTAAAAAATTGGGCATGCAATTTCTTTCTTAATAGTTCTACTATTCCAACAATTGTAAGTAGTACTTTTAAATGGTCAAAACAAAACAACTAGATTAAATATGCTAGTTTGTCTTTTACTAATTATATAGTAATTAGTCTAGCTTCTAATTTAATAACTCAGAAAATATGCAATTTTCTTAACTATTAAAATTTGCTTACGAGTTATGTATTTAGAATTTAGACAATTCTAATTGTCCTATCATACCTTTCTTCATTCATGAAAAGGAATAGGATTGAATCTCACTCTTTCTTATGAAAAGAGGACTAGGTTTATTCATTTAGCAAAGTCGACTCTACCAAAAACCCTGACAGGTGTAGATCAATTTTACCAATACAGGAATAACCTACGTTTACGGTTTAATGTTGCATTAATACATCTAAAGAATTAGCAAAATTCAATTTTAGTATTTTCGATAATTAAACTTTTCAAGAAAATAAAATACCCAAGGTAATATTCATATAACCATAGAATTTTCTCGAAAACTAGGATCCAAATTATCATAGTTTCATTACATCAGTTGATCTGCTAGTAACTGTAACACCCCCAAAATCACAATGTGACAGCGGAAGACTATTTGGGGTATTACTTAGAGGATCATAGTCATGAGTTATAGAAAATGACTCCAAAGAGACGTTTTTAATAAAAAGTTGTTACCATTTCATAAAACTCAGTGTTTTGGGAACACAAAAGGAAATACCACATGTTTTGAAATTACATAAAAGATAGTTTAAACATTTACAAAATGATAACTTTAATTGAAAACAACACCACTTCAAGCGTCCCATGACGTCCACTCCACGCCTTCATGATATTCTAATTAGTACCTGAGATGAACATGCTTAAAAAGATCAACAAAAGTTGAGTGATATTCATAGGTTTAAATAAATGGTTGAACACAAGTAAAAGATGATAATTGCTTCGAATACAATCACCATGGAAAACAGAGATTATTATTATGCGCTAAGCTCATGACACCAAACTAACTGCATACACCTAATTACTGGTGTAAGTAATAATATTGCCCTCAGATGGAATTGCCAATTCCATAGTTAACCAAATATAGTGTGCCCCGGTTATTTCCGATAACCGAGTCGGGGATTCCCATAGTACTATCCACAATATTCGCGTTCACTCTCAAGTGATTAATGGTTCATGATGTAAGGGACTTATGGCAGGCAACTTAGGCTATAATAATAATGATCAGGCAAGCATACAGTTTAAGAAAAGACTTGTGTTCTAGTTTATAGCATGCATCTCCCTCGCGGGGTTTGAAAGAAATAAGTAAAGGCGAGGCTATGAACTCACCTTAGCAAAGTAGTATCCGAGTAGTAAAGGAGTCAAGTAAATGATGCACCGAGTACCGTCACGCGACCTATAATTTGTGTACCAATACTTTAATTAATACGTTTGTATTTTGAATTGATAACATTTATATACACCAAAAGTTTAAGTTATTTATGTGTATCGTTTATTATTTAACTTTGGCTCATGGAAGTGCTTAGACACACACAAAAGTATTAAAACGAGTGAGTCGTGGGTTTGTCGCAACCGGGAGATGGTGTACGGAAAATATCATAAATAAATAGTAATATATTTAGGTTATAAAAACGTCGTTTAAAAAAAATATATATATATATATATATATATATATATATATATATATATATATATATATAAGTAATAGTTTTATTATAATGGTAAAAATAAAATAACTTTCCGTTTTATATGTTATAATTGTCCTTTAGAAAAATGAGTATGACTCGTTTATACGTCTAAAAATATATTTGATGACGAAGTGTAGGAAATTATTATTGTTTTAAAGTATATTTCGTTTTGTATGAATTAAAAGTTAATTGTATCTCGTTATCCGTTTATATTGTATGTTTATAAAATGAGGTATCGTGAAGTAATATTGAAAATAATTATGTCAAGCCGGTAGACGAGCTAGTTGAGAACGAGGCGCGGAAAGATAAAAAAAAAGCAAGTGATCGTAGCACGTTTAGAGCGACGATTTTTGTTGTGCTTAGTGTCAAGTAGTTTATTGGTTTGACTCACTTTGTAACCCTTATGTTTCAAAAGTTAACTTTGTGTATATATCAGTTTTCGGAATTGGATGTACACTAAATGGGCTTTAGCCCAACTAGCCTCGACATGTATTTTTTTGACCCAAGAAATGAAGCCAAATCGGATTGTGGTTTCGGGCCCAACTGATAATACCAAACGCACCCATTTAAGAAAGAAAAAGGAAGATTAGAAAGTATATGTTTCTGGGACAATTTGCAATGCTATGCACTGATAAGGTTTTGATATACAAGGCCTGCTACCAATGGTCCTTGTTTCACGCCAAGGACATCGAGACCCTTTTGGTTTAGTGAGCTCCTAGTCATGACTAATATGGTCCTTTCCGGGGCTTAGTGCCATACGTGGTAACAAACACCCTTCGAGGTGCTTTTACTCTTGTGACTCGAAGCAAAACAAGCGACTCTTTTGGGGTCTTCTTTGCACAACGAAAAAAAGCATAACTACCTTAGTTGTAAACACCTTAGCCGAGTGCATAGTGAGTATGAACAAGAAAACACAAGAATGTGGGTAAGATTAGTTTGTGTCTAACGGATACTTCTCGTTATTGAACAAGACTCGATACCAACTTCACCCTTCGGGTGGCTGCGTTCCAGCGGGTACACACCCCTCTGGGTGGCTGCGTTGCAGCAGATACTCACCCTTTGGGTGGCTGCGTTGCAGCAGTTACACACCCCCTTTGGGTGGCTGCACGTAAGTGAAATGAACGCCCTATTGTGGGCTGAACTGTAGCAACCAAACACACCTAATTGGTGCTGAAAATCAGCAGCAACGCGCCCATTTTGGTGCAGCAAACGCACCCTTTTTAGGGGCTGAAAGATTCAGGTTTAAGACACAACCTTATCAGGGTGTCGCGAGCCATGGTGAGACCCTCGCTCATGACTTGCGAGTCCAACTGATAATCTAGTTCGACCTTAGAACCTATCGACAATAATTTGAGCACATCGTGAGTCAAAGACTCAAATGGAAGGGACAAAACTCATTTCGAACAACTCTAAACCGAACACTAGCAATCAAAATATAAGTTGGAACAAGGTCGAGACCAAGCAAGTTAGCACGTAAGCCAAAATTTAGTCGAACCAAATAGACCTTTAGCTAGCGAACCTAAGCCGAAACACTTAATCTTGATTCTCATATGTGTCGACTACATGTTTCAATCTTTCAAGGTTTTTAAAATCTGTGATTTAGATGATTCTTTTTGTGTGACAGTCTCGACCAAACAACCACATAAGCCAAGTTTTAACAACTTATATACATTAAATTCTTTAACCGATTCTTATCACAATATATTAACAACACTAATTTAATTTCAACCATTTCGTACCAATTTGGTGATAACAAACAGAATGTATATTTGATCAAACCATCAAAATAAATATAACTATATTATTCAAGAAGAGATTTCAATAAAAAATCTTACAACAAAAGGGAAGTGGTGTAGCAAGATGATATCAAAGGAATAAAAACTCAAGCAACGAGACTCTTTGATTTCCAAAGAACTCGAACAACTCTTACTTTAGTTTAAGTGGTGATATGAAAAGTGAGTGTGAGATAACCTCTTGAGACCCATGGTTTAAATAGAGGTAAAAGAGGAAGTCCTTGCTTTGACCATCGAAGGTGGGGATGGGTTAGAGTCTCTTCTTTGGAAAACTCACAAGGTCTTCACGTGGCTATTCAGTTTTTGTCTTCAGTCGTGGTCCAAGGAGTCCTTGGTTTGTCGATTTGTTCCCATGGATAAGCCAAAGAGGTAACTACTCTTGGATTGAAGTTACTTGTGATGTTGGAAAAGATGTTTGGAGGTTATACTCTTTTGGAGAAGAGGAGCAGCGTGCGCAGAGGAGTGGGGAAAGAAGGAGGCGAAAATGGAGGAAGGTTGGTAGCAGGTTTTTCAGAGGTCAGGGTGAAAGAGATAAGGGTGGGGGCGTGGGTTTTTGTGGGTTAGGGTAGAGTCAGGTTTTGTTTTATCTTTTTTTTTGTAAATTTAAATTAGTTAATAATGTTGTAAGTATTTATTTTGTGTAAAGATTTTGTACACGATGTATTTCGTACCCCGTTGTTTGGTTTGCAACCATATATCGCTTAACGTAAAAATTATAATACTCATACTTCCGGACACGTTTTAAATAAACTGTCACGATGACGTATTTTTTGATTTTTATTAGTTCGTTTTTACTTTCTCGCGATTTCTTTTATTATATTGGTACGCGTGCGGACTCGTAAGACAAGAAAATCTTTCTTGTGAGGCTGATTTAGAAATCAGTAAAGATTTGGCATAATTAAATAAGACTACTCGGATATGCATAATTTTTATGCAAGAAAAGCTGAAATGTACATGCTAAATGCTTAACTTAGTTCAAATAAATTTTGATAAACAGTCTAGCTCATAAATACGAAGATTTAAAATAGCGAAATTTTTTAGGTGGCTACAGTACCTACCCCTTCAGAGGATTCCGTCCCGGAATTCTAGTTTACGGTGGTTGTCGGAGTTGGATTTGTGAGCAGATGTGGGTACTTAACACGCATGGTGTCTTCGCGCTCCCACGTGTACTCCGGTCCTCTCTTGGAGTTCCATCTAACCTTGACGATAGGGATGCGACTTTGCTTAAGACGCTTGACTTCCCTATCCATGATTTCAATTGGTTCTTCGACAAAGTTGAGCTTGTCATCGAGCTTAATCTCTTATAGTGAAACGACAAGAGATTCATCCGACAAGCATTTCTTCAGATTTGAGACGTGAAAGGTAGGGTACACTCTACTAAGTTCTTCCGGGAGGTCAAGTTTGTAAGCAACCGGGCCAATTCTCTCCAGAATCTTGAAAGGGCCAATGTATCGCGGATGTAGTTTTCCTCGTTTTCCAAATCGAACCTTTCCTTTCCAAGGTGATACTTTTAACATAACTCGATCACCGACTTGAAATTCCATGGGCTTCCTTCTAACATCGGCGTAACTCTTTTGTCGATCTCTAGCAGCTTGAAGTCGTTGACGAATTTGTACAATCTTCTCGGTTGTTTCTTGGACAAGTTCAGGTCCAGTGAGTTGAGCATCTCCAACTTCAGCCCAACAAACGGGTGATCGACACTTTCGGCCATAAAGTGCCTCGAATGGAGCTGCCTTGATGCTCGCGTGATAACTATTGTTGTAGGAGAATTCCGCCAAAGGTAAGTGTTTATCCCAACCCTTTCCAAAGTCGATCACGCATGCTCGAAGCATGTCTTCCAAGGTTTGGATAGTCCTTTCACTTTTTCCATCGGTTTGAGGATGATATGCGGTACTCATATCCAAACGAGTGCCTAAAGCCTTTTGAAGAGATTTCCAGAAGTGTGAAGTAAAACGACTGTCACGATCAGAAATGATGGAAATTGGTACTCCATGACGGGATACAATTTCCTTCAGGTATACATGAGCAAGGGTTTCCATTTCATCATTTTCCTTGATGGGTAAGAAATGAGCGGATTTGGTAAGGCGATCGATGATGACCCAAATGGTGTCGTAACCCCTAGCGGTCTTTGGTAGTTTGGTTATGAAGTCCATAGTGATTCTCTCCCACTTCCAAACTGGGAGTTCAGGTTGAGTTAACAATCCGGAAGGCTTTTGACATTCGGCTTTGACTCGAGAACATGTGAGACACTTCCCAACGTACGTTGCAATTTCAGCTTTCATGTTTGGCCACCAATAAAGCTTCTTGAGATCTTGGTACATTTTGTCGGATCCCGGGTGAATGGAATATTTAGACTTGTGAGACTCATGCATAATGAGTTCTCGTATTCCTCCATAAAGGGGTATCCAACTTCTATCGCCAAAACATAAGGTTCCATCCGATCTTTGCACAAAACCGTTCTCGTTTTCCGGCATTCCAAAGATTTTCTCGTTGGGACGGTTTTCAGGTTTGAGAGCTTCAGCTTGAGCTTCAAGGATTTTTGATGGAAGGGGTGACTTAATTGTCATTCCCAAGGATCTTACTCGAAGAGGTTTAGGTCGATCCTTTCAACTAAGAGCATCAGCTATGACATTTGCTTTTCCCGGGTGATAACGGATTTCACAGTCGTAATCACTAAGCAGTTCTAGCCATCGACGTTGTCGCATGTTTAACTCCTTTTGATCGAGAATGTGTTGGAGACTTTTATGGTCGGTAAACACCGTACACTTGGTTCCATATAGGTAATGTCTCCATATTTTGAGAGCGAAAACCACAGCTCCCAATTCCAAGTCATGGGTAGTGTAGTTCTTCTCATGAGTTTTGAGTTGTCGCGAAGCATAAGCAATCACCTTGTTTCTTTGCATCAATACCGCACCTAACCCTAGGTGTGATGCATCGCAGTAGACCACAAAATCTTCCACTCCATCGGGTAAGGCTAAGATAGGAGCTTCACAAAGCTTTTGTTTCAAGAGTTGAAAGGCTAACTCTTGTTTCTCACCCCACTCAAAGTTCTTCTTTTTCTGGGTTAGCTCCGTTAGAGGTTTAGCGATTTTTGAAAATCCTTCGATAAATCTTCGATAATAACCCGCAAGACCCAAAAATTGGCGTATCTCGGTAGGGGTAGTAGGGGATGACCAATCCTTGACAGCTTCGATTTTTGAGGGATCAACATGAAGACCATTACTATCTATCACGTGACCAAGGAATTGAACTTTTTGAATCCAGAAGTCGCACTTGGAAAATTTAGCATACAGTTCTTCTTTCTTGAGTAGCTCTAGGATGGCTTTCAAGTGTTCCGCATGTTCTTCCTTGTTGCGGGAATAGATGTCGTCAATGAACACAATCACAAATTTGTCCAAGTAGGGTTTACACACTCGGTTCATTAGGTCCATAAATACTGCCGGTGCATTTGTCAAACCAAATGGCATTACTTGGAACTCATAGTGGTCGTATCGTGTTCGAAAGGCAGTTTTCGGAATATCCTCCTCTCTAACTCTTAGTTGATGATAACCAAATCTCAGATCAATCTTTGAGTAGACGCTTGACCCTTGCAGTTGGTCAAACAGATCATCAATCCTAGGCAATGGATAGCGATTTTTCACCGTTAGTTTGTTCAACTCTCGGTAATCAATACACATATGGAAAGATCCGTCCTTCTTCTTGACAAATAAGACCGAGCTCCCAAGGCGAAGAACTCGGTCGAATGAATCCTTTTTCGGACAGTTCTTGAAGTTGGTCAGACAGTTCTTGTAGTTCGGAAGATGCCAATCTATAGGGTGCTCGTGCCACGGTGCCACTCCCGCACTAGCTCGATTTGGAATTCTACTTGCCGACTTGGAGGAAGGCCAGGCAAGTCTTCGGGAAATACTTCGGGAAAGTCCCTAGCCACGGGGACGTCTTTGAGTTGCTTCTCGTCCATTTTCTCCTTCTCCGTTACTTGTGCTAGAAAAATGTGGCATCCTTTTTCTATGTACTTTGCAGTTTTAACGCACGAGATGATGTTCAATCGGGTCTTACTACGATTACCTCGAATGATTAGAGTTTCGCCATCGAGAGGAATGTGAATGACCTTCTCGTCACAGATGATTCTTGCACGATTCTTGGATAGCCAATCCATGCCAATGACAGCATCGAAGCTACAAAGTTGGATAGGCATAAGGTCTATATCGAACGGGTGATTTGATAAGGATAGGTTGCAACCTCGAAGGATAGTGTTAGTTCCTACTATTTTTCCATCAGCTAACTCTACTTCATAAGTGGTATCTAGGGCAGTTGGGGTGACTTTTAACAGAGGTGCAAACTTAGAAGACACAAAGCTTTTGTCGGCTCCATAATCAAATAACACTTTAGCTAAATGATGGTTGAGTGAAAACGTACACGTAACGACGTCCGGGTTCTCTTGTGCATCTCCATCTCCTAGCACATAAGCTCTTGCTCTAGCAGAGTTGTTGTTATTGTTGTTGTTCCCGTACAGCTTTGGGCATCTACTCTTGACATGTCCAGCTTCTCCACATCCAAAGCAAGTTATCCCAATGGGTTGAAGGTTACTTCCAGTAGCAGGGCTTCGGCAATCCTTGTGGGTATGACCCACCTTGTTACACTTTCCACACTTAATAGTGCAACGTCCCACATGATGCAGGTTGCATCGAGTGCACAAAGGGTGTGGTCCAGCATAGCCTCTTCCAGTAGCGGGGGTAGCAGCATAAGCCCGCGCAACTTCTTGCCTACGGTTTTGTTGATTGTGGTGATTGTTTAGGTTTTGGTGGTATGAGTTGGGATTGTTGTTGCGGTGTTGATTGTGATTGTTGCGGCCTTGGTTGTCGTTGTTACGGTTATTGTTGTGATGGAAAGAGTTGTTGTGATGGTAGTTGTTTGAAGTGTTGCCTCGGCGGTCATCAAATTTCCTTTTGTTGTCATTATTGCCTTGCACGGATCCATGTTTCAAGACTTGATCCATGAGTTGGTAGGAAATTGTGATCACTTCCTCCACGGTCTTGGGCTTTGATGCAGCAACATTGCCCTCAATGCTTCGGAGTAATCCCCCAATGAGATTTTCCAAAGAACTTCACATTATCAAACCATGGAGGGGCATAGAGCTTTCAATTCTTGGAAGCGCTTGAAGTAGGTTTTGAGATCATTTCCCTTAGTAGTCAGATGGTAGAACTCATCTTCCAAATTTCTTGATCTCGGTCCTTGGACAATATTGCTTCATCATCAATTGCTTTAGTTCAGTCCAAGTGGTTTTGTAGGCTTCTTCCATGCCAATAGGTTGGGCATGAGCCTTCCACTAAGACAATGCATCTTCCCAGAGTACCAAGAGCAAATTTCACCTTGCAATCTTCCGAGCAATCACTTAGAAGAAACACAGTTTCAGATCTTTCATACCAATGGATAAGGCTAATGCGCTTCAGTTCCTTTGAAGAAGGTAGGTTTGCAATTCATGAACTCCTTATATCCACATTTGCGATTCACCACAGTTTCATTCCGGTTGGCTTGATTTGGGGCTTCATTTGTTCGAGCTGCCTCAAGAGGTCTTGCAAAAGAAAAGCAAGACCAATTTCATTAGTAACCAGCCTCCGAATTGCTTCAGGGGTCATCTCGGGAGTTTGAGTAAGGGTAGAGGTAGTTCTTGTTCTTGCCATTTTTCTAAAGACATACACTCAGATTTTAGAATCATTCAACATAATTGTGAATTATTATAAAAGTGGTTTCATAATAGTCAAGATCATCACATTATATCAATAGAGTATAATCATCGTAAGAAAGAATCACAAAATGTTAGAACCACACAAGGGGATATATATAAATGATCACTTCGATTCACACAACCGATAAATAAGAAAGATTACCATACATAAGAACATAAGGAAACAACAACCATAATTTCATAGGTCTATCATCCATACATAGTGATAAGATAACCGTACAATGTCACACCAATAGCTTGTTTGATAGTTTAACAAAACATGCCAATACAAAGCCTCTATCAGTGCCACAGGCGGCAGGCTAAAATACTAGGAAAATAAGTAGATGAATCTCCGATCTAGAGACTTTCGGGTGTGCCCCTCACTCGGCGCTGCAGATCACGAACTAGCTCAGCCAACTCATCCACCTCTCTGTCTCTCGCCTCCAATCTCTGCTCAAGAGCAAGAGCACGAGTCTCCATGATCGCTCATCCTCTCTCTGATCCGCCGCACAACTCCTCTAACATCTCAGCTCTGGCCCGCAGTCCCAATCTATCCGCTCCATCCTCCTCTCCAAAACGTCACGCTCCGCTAGCTCTCTCGTGACTGGGCACTAACCCTATCAAGCACTCTCCATCGTGGATCCTCCCGCTAAGGAGATCCCCAACCTCATCCTCAATGTTCTCGATCCGTACCAATGGAACCTCATCAACGAATGCCACAACATCCTCAAGCAGATCCTCACCAGAACTTGTAACACCCCAATTTCGATACGCAAATGAATTCAAACTGGGTGTTACTTCATGGCACAACAAGTATAACAATAGAAAACGTACTCTAATGGTGTCGTTTTAAAAGATTTATCATTCAATTTATATAAATATCAGAGTTTACAAAAATGAGGTCCCAGATGGTTCCAAGTTTACAAAATACATTAAATTGGTTTTCGAATGATAATAAAATTTATAGCCTTCTTGATCTTGTCCTTGCTCTTCCGTGCCAGCTTCCGACATTATGGACCTGAAATACATGCTTAAAACTGTCAACACAAAGGTTGAGTGAATTCATAGAGTTTAGGAAATCAATTGAACACATAATGTTTATGTTGGTTACGTTGTTATACACCCATAATGTTGAAAACAAAGCAGATATTATTGCACTAAGCTCATGATACCCAAAACGCACAAATTGTCATATAATAGTAACCGATGCCCTAATAGGTAATTTGCCATTAAACCTATGGGTCTTCAAATAGAGTGCGCTTTGTTTACCGGACTGGTAACACAAACGGGATTTGTCATTCCCGATAGATCTATCCACATTATTCGCGTTCACTCACAAGTGATTAATGGTTCATGATAATAGGGACTTAAGATTGGCAATAGTGGTACTTAGTGCAACTAATATATTCAAGTAGAATTTGAAAGCAATGTGGTCGATTTAAAATAAAGCATGTATCTCCCCCAAGGGTTTGTAAAACAATTAAGTAATAGAAAGTGGTGCTATGAACTCACCTCAGAGTAAATGATATCAAATGTATAATGAGCATGATGGATATGCCGTGAGAACTTCTACGAGCAACCTAAAATAGGATGTTGCGACTTAGGTTTGGAACAATGTTTAAGAAAACATAAACCATCCTATATATATATATATATATATATATATATATATATATATATTCCTATGTTGATCATGATGTAGTCAATTATCATATGATGTTTATAGAAAGATCTTTAGTATGTGAAAACGTATTTAGTTTATAGATATCGCACTACCGCTCGGCCATCATAATTCAGAGGTCGTGCAGTAAACATTCGAGGAGCTAGGACACTTTAAATCGTAAATCCAAAGAACTCCTCGATACATTTTACTCAAATGAAACCCCTCACATGAAGCTCCCTACTATTGTAGCACTTAGTAAATACAACATATGTTTTGAGTGAAGATTGTTATAACATAAAGTTTATCATGTTTCAATAACTATCTAGTTTTTACAAGTTCTCGTCGTTTCATAAATATAATTACCATAGTTAACGGTCTTGGGCAAACAAGCCTTGAGGCTTTAGCCATGGCCTTGCCGTGACTTTGGTCTTGACTACCACGGTCTTGAGACTTAGCTTTGACCTTAGTCGTAGCCGTGGTCTTGGCTTATGGCCATTAGGCCTCTTGGTTTGCTTTTAGTTGTGACAAAAGTATAGTTGTGAGACTATATTCACGGCAGTTTCTGTTTTTGAAATATTTTTGGCCTATTTATGCGTTTTCAAGGTCCGAGCTTCTTTGATTATTGAAGGAAAATGTCGTTCCGGACAACTTTCATGTTTTAACTTTTGATGATTCGGAGCAGAAGTACCATTTTCAGAACGGCAGAACTCAAAACAGCAAGCTATTGGCAGTTTTGGCGTTTTGGTTTTGCTAACTTCTTTTGGCTATAACTTTTGACTCGTTTGTCCGTTTTGGGTGATTCAAATTGCTATGTTTACCTTTTTATCTTGTCTACCATATTATGTAAGTTAGAAATTCCTTATTTTACTGTTTTTAATGGTCTCACATGTGTAGAATATGACTAGTTGATGAGTGTCTAAATACTCATCATTTTTGTACAATATAAACTGCAAAATCATCTGAAAACACTCAGAAACACATCAAAATGATAAAAATACCACAAATCAGTGTTTTATGTGTTTTAAATGCAAAAATATCAAAATCAGATGAAAAACGTATCAAGTTTGCAAAATTGGCAGTTTTAGTCCCCCAAGTTTCAAAAGTTGTCAAAAACAGTCCCTGGTATATCAAAATAATGAAAAATGTCATTTAAAGTCCATGGGATTCAAAAGTTGTCAAAACAAACCCTTCAAAGTTTAAAATTTGCAAAATTACAACTTTGGTCCCTCAAGTTTGAAAAATGTTAAAAATGGCCCTTGGAAATTGGAAATTGTCAAGATTGGTCCTTATACTTTTGAAGATTGTCACTTGTGGTCCCTTGGAATAACTTTTCAGAATTGGCAGCTTAGGCCCCTCAGTTTTCAGAATTTACATAAAGGCCCCTATGATTAAACCTTGGTCCCTTGTCAAATCCTACTATGGACCCTGCCAAACCCTTTTGGACCCCCTGTTTTGACCCCCTTGATTATTAATATCCAGTCAACCCATCCAATCCCCACTTGCCCGCCTTTTTCTCATCCCTTCACCTGCTCTCTGCAAACACCTCCACCTCAACCCCCCTCCTCACCATATCACTTTCCATGTCCCTCCACCTCACCTAAACTACAAAAACCATTAAATGCACCCTTCAACCCTTTTACTCAACCTCTCCAAATTGTTAAAGTGTTTTGGCGCCAAAATTGGATTGAATGGCCAAGATGAAAGCAAAGTCATCCAATGGCTGGGAAAGAGGTGGGAATTAATCAGAAGTGAGAGAAAAGGCCTTTGGGTATAAAGAGGAAGCAAGTGAAGCAAGCAAAGAGTAGTAGATAGTAGTTTCAAATTTCCTTAAATGTCGTTTTTTTTAATTAATGTTTTAGTTTAAAGTAAATGATGTAATATCAGTTTCTATGTATTGGATTTAAGCTAATTAAGAGTTTGTAATCAAGTTTCAGTCCTAATTCCAAGTTTCATTTCATTTTCAAGTTTTACCTACACTGTTACAAATTTTAATTTCAAACCAATGTATTAAAGCTCTCAAGTAGTTTATCTTAACTCAAACATGCTTATTCAAGCCTATTAAAGCTTTTGATAAGCTTGGGAAGCAGTTTTAAGCATTTTTACTTAAGGTCAACAAAAGTCAACTTTGGGTTCAAATTGGAATAGAAGCTGATTTGGGTAATGCAGAGGATGGATATGGGTTTAAATAGATTAGTGTAGTGGTTCTTTTGGTTTGGTATTGGTCTGCAAACCAGCTGGCACATGTGAGTTTGTATTTCATATTTTCAATATCTATCCATTTTGCACATTGGGCTTGTTTTTGTATTTGTGATCACCATTAATGTAAACCTGGTAATCTAGTTGAATTATGATCATTTAAACCTAGTTTGATCAAAAGTGGTAGCTAAGTAGGAGTTTAGCATCAGATTTAAGTACATATAAATGCTTAAAGGGGTGTTTGGAATTAATGCTTTATCTGTCTTCAAGTCTTTTTCAATGTTTAATTTTTGTTAGTTCATGTTTATTAAACTTATTTGAGCACACTTGAGTCATTCCCTTGTGTCTGCTAAGCTCTAAAGTCAAAACTACAAACTTCCTGTCCTTACAGTTCCACTGTTGGAATTTTGAAACATCAAAAGTTTGTTTTGTGTTCCAATCTTATAGGTCTAGCTTACATTAGTGTTATTTCATCACATTACATCATTATCAATCCTTAAATCATGATCAAACCTCAGAAAAGTCAACTTCTCAGTTTTGTTTAGAAAGTCAAAATTGCAAATTCAGTTTTGAGCCAAAATGGAAAGATTTTTAATGGACTCATTTCTTTGTCAAATCAAGTGATACTTGTTGTTTTTAAAAGCCCTACTGGTCTATTTCCTTATATCTATTTTAGTATAATTTTGTGATTTTTGTATAAGCTACAAAATGCTTCTCAATAAGCTCTTAAGTGCCCTGCTCCACTGAAACTCAGTTGACACTGAGTTTCTCAGTTCTTGCAGCTGGTGCACAGGGCTCATTTGAGCTTGTCCAAGTCTGAGTTTTGGGATTTAGCTAGTCACCCAGGTCATCTTTAGGTTCCCATAATTTGTTTTTAGTATCTAGCTTATTTGGTAGCTTATTCATAGGCTGCAAGTTGCCCCCCCAGTCACTGTTTTTAGCTTATAGCTATTACATCAATTCTGTTCTAGATTGCTATTCAGAGGTTCAAGCTTGTTGTTACTCATTGCATTTTGGTTATTTTAGCTTATGATAGCTTCCTTATCAGTTTGGTGGCTTTTGGACTCCATTTGCTTGTTTAAGTGCTTATTTCAATATGCACTTCCATAGCAGTTTCAAATTCATCCACATAAGCTCTTGTTTTTCCAATTTTCCTAGCTTCCTAATAATATTTTAGACTTTTCCTGAAATTTTCAGATTTTTCTAAGTTGTTTTGCTATTTTTCTTGATTTTAATTAGTTTTAATCATTTTTAATTAGCTTTAAATACAAAAAATTAAGAAAAAGTTCAAAAAAATAATTTTTCATTTTTATTAAGTTAAGATAAATGTAAAAGTCATAAAAAGTATTTTTCCATAATTTTCTTAGTTTAAAAAGCATTTTCTAGCATTTTTATTAGTTTTAAATAGTTTTAAATTAGTAATAAATATATAAAAAGTCTAAAAAATATATTTTCAGTTTTAAAATTAGTTTTATCATATTTTAGATTTTTCTAAGTCTTAATTTTATTTTTCTAACCTTATTTTATATTTTCTTTTATTATAGAGTATTATTTAATAGTTAAAAATAGTTTTAAATTAATAATAATTAGAATAATAGTTATAAAAATAATTTTATTTTTCTATAAGTTTTCTTTTATCATTAGGATTGTAAAAATGTATTTTTCATATTTTTAGATCTATATTGTATAAGTTTCACTTCTTATTTTGTACGTTTACGTAGTTTTTAATTTAAACGTAAGTTTTAGGTTTTAAACGTTCATCACTTTAAATATAGTGATAGCGTTTATTTAATATATTTTATTTTTTTAATTTCCTTTAATTTGCATTTAAGCCGCTTTATTTTATAAACTTTTTCAGTAGTGTAATTATCTATCCAAATCTTTTCCGATCACTATCCTTAGTGATCATTCAATCGTCTGATCAAGTGTTTTACACACCATTGAGTCTCCGTGGGACATAACGACCCGGGAATTCACTGTATTCTCCTGGACTTCATTGTATTTGTGTTTTAAGCGGTTTTAAGCTTCTTACGGTCGGCCTTTCACAAGTGGCCGGTTTGTGTGAGGTAGCTTGACTGTTTTCAAAGACAGATCAAATTTTACGCGCCGCAATGCCGGGAGGCTTTAGCGTGTGTTTAGCCATTTTCAGACCCATTCTTGCACATAACCCACCATTTGTAAAAAGTTTTTATCATTCTTTGTTTTTATCATCATGTTTTTCAAAAATGCCAAAAATATTCCTCTTCACCCTCTTACCTTTTTGATTCTTCATTTCTTACCCTCTGTTAACCTTTGATTCTTTCTATGTCTTATCCTCACCTTCTTGGTTGTCAATGGTGTGGTGGTCCTTATAATGGTGGCAATCGCCCCAGTTGTAGCGTAGAATCAGTGAAACGGGTCCTGTCTATAACCAAGATCCCTATTCCTACCATAACACGATCGATTTATTCCATCACTACCACACTGTGAGACTCGCCAGCTTTACTGTTGTGAGTACTGTGTGGTGGTTCACATTCCAGCTCGATTGTCAATCAGAAACACGCTTGTCTATGAGCAGGTTCCTGATAACAATTATGACTACAACACATACCACTCACAGCCACATCAGTTTTACTGTTGTGAGTATTGTGGAGGTTCTCATCCTAGCTCGGATTGTCAAACAGGGAACCCATTTCCTTGTAACAATTACGACTCTTCATATCAAGACCAACCTCCACAGCACCAAATGATCAAGCGATTCTCATGAAACTACGACATGCACCTTCTACTCAAGACTCGAGTTATTGAAAGAACTTAGGAGGAGTCGGCTATGTCGCCCCAAAATAATCCAAAATCCATGGAAGCTTTGTTAGCAAAGCGGGCTGCTAAATTAGATTCTCGATTTCCATTGAAAACACTATTAGAATCAATTAGAATGCAAAAGCATTCAAATCCAGCTCTCGATTCCGCTTTCATTCCGATGACGATGATGATGAAGATATCCTTGATATCTTACAATTTTATAACGGTTCATCAAGTTCATCAGTTGAAACTCCTTCCATGAAGAATCAGGGAGAAAAGACTATGATGGAATTACTAGCAGAAGAACAAATGTTAAGTATAAAACATATGTATGCTATTCCTTCTAAACTCCCTCACCTGCTGCTATCACACCGAAGCTCCCACTCACTCTCTAAACATGGGGATGAGCTTCTTAGCACTATTCCGTGGAAATGGAATCGCCTAGTGTTGAGAACCTTGTCTCAATCCCAAGAGAGTCACAGGAATTCTCGAGCATCCGTGGTGATATCCCTTTCCTCTTGAGTGTTCTAATGATCATCTTGAGACTTTCTCCGATTTTAGCGATGATTGTAAATCTTATGGAGACATCGAGTATGTTGAGGCATCACTCCCACAGTCTGATCCTCTTCTTGAGGAGTTCACCGATGAACTCTCTCACATCACTCCACTTTCATCGGAAAGTGACAATGATCTCTTTGATTTCGAAGCCGATCTTGGAGAAACCAAAATCTCCTATATAATGATCATCCACTCATTTCTTATCCCATTTCCGACTCTTCCATTCCTTCTCTCCCTCCTGATGAGGAAGATGACAACTTTTGGAAGGAGGTCGATGATTTTCTTAGTGATGAGTCGATTCCAACAAGAATTGACAATACTTACTTTGATTCGGAGGGAGACATCCTCTTTCTTGAAAATCTATTGATTGAAGAACCGCTTCCAGCTCTCCCTCCCGGAAATTTTGTTACCAATCACCATACAAGCTTCAAGTTTAAGCTTAAAATGTCAAAAATGGTGATTTGCTTCTTTCTGATGAGGAATGGACATGCATTGTGATGCACATATTTATTCCATTCTTCACAAATGGTATGGTTGCTCTTTCCCTTTCTCCTTCGGAATGAGGACACTATTTTTGATCCCGGCATTTTCGTTATCATTTTTGAGCCGGTTCTATGTATATCTCATCGGTGTGGAACTTTCACGTGCTTCAAATGTTTGTCCAAACATCTTGAATGAAAGTCCGATGGAGATTGTCTATTCCACTTACTTCCCCATGAACAAATTAATTCGGGGTCGAGTCAAGCTAGCGACTCGGAAATCAAAAACAGTAGCACATACAATATGGGTTTTCACCCATATTTCTGACTTCTTTCTATTTTCTACCACCCTAGTGTGGGGGGGTTGCCCACATGTTTAAAAAAAAAAAAAAAAAAAAAAAAAAAAAAAAAACTTCTTTCTAAATAATGGCCGTAATATTTCCCTTTTACGTTCTTTGTTTCGGCATAACCGCCGGTACTTTGAATATTGAGGGCAATTTTTTTTTCTAAGTGTGGGGAAATTTCACGAATTTCATATATTATCCACCCAATTCCCCCGTTTTTGGCCAAAATTTTTTTTGGAGTAAGTGTTCTACATGACTCAATTGGTTATCAGTCCTCCTTGTCTAATAAACAAAAGGATTGGCTAATCCAGGAGCAAACGGCTCTTGGTAAAGATTTCTCAAATCCGCTTATATGGCTTGCAATTTGCCCAAAATTGTATGGTTCTCAACTCACCATATCCTAAAAGTGAAGAGTTGGCTAGCCCGCAAGGTTATGGCTTGTGGTAAAGGCAATGGAAAAACCATAATTGGTAATCACTCACCAAAGATAATATTGATAATTTATCTAAGAGTTGGCTAGTCCAGAAGGGTACGGCTTCTCGTAAAGACACATCAAATCCGTTATATGGTTTATGATTTGCCAATAAATCATTTGGTTATCGTTGTACCAAGGTTCTTACTTGAACTGAAACATTTGGCTACTCCATAAGTGATGGCTTTTGGTAAAGAGTCTTTAAAATCCATTAAAGCTTCAAATCATTGCTAGGGACTAGCAATATCTTAGTGTGGGGGATTGATGAGTGTCTAAATACTCATCATTTTTGTACAATATAAACTGCAAAATCATCTGAAAACACTCAGAAACACATCAAAATGATAAAAATACCACAAATCAGTGTTTTATGTGTTTTAAATGCAAAAATATCAAAATCAGATGAAAAACGTATCAAGTTTGCAAAATTGGCAGTTTTAGTCCCCCAAGTTTCAAAAGTTGTCAAAAACAGTCCCTGGTATATCAAAATAATGAAAAATGTCATTTAAAGTCCATGGGATTCAAAAGTTGTCAAAACAAACCCTTCAAAGTTTAAAATTTGCAAAATTACAACTTTGGTCCCTCAAGTTTGAAAAATGTCAAAAATGGCCCTTGGAAATTGGAAATTGTCAAGATTGGTCCTTATACTTTTGAAGATTGTCACTTGTGGTCCCTTGGAATAACTTTTCAGAATTGGCAGCTTAGGCCCCTCAGTTTTCAGAATTTACATAAAGGCCCCTATGATTAAACCTTGGTCCCTTGTCAAATCCTACTATGGACCCTGCCAAACCCTTTTGGACCCCCTGTTTTGACCCCCTTGATTATTAATATCCAGTCAACCCATCCAATCCCCACTTGCCCGCCTTTTTCTCATCCCTCCCAACTGCTCTCTGCAAACACCTCCACCTCAACCCCCCTCCTCACCATATCACTTTCCATGTCCCTCCACCTCACCTAAACTACAAAAACCATTAAATGCACCCTTCAACCCCTTTACTCAACCTCTCCAGCTGTTAAAGTGTTTTGGCGCCAAAATTGGATTGAATGGCCAAGACGAAAGCAAAGCCATCCAATGGCTGGGAAAGAGGTGGGAATTAATCAGAAGTGAGAGAAAAGGCCTTTGGGTATAAAGAGGAAGCAAGTGAAGCAAGCAAAGAGTAGTAGATAGTAGTTTCAAATTTCCTTAAATGTCGTTTTTTTTAATTAATGTTTTAGTTTAAAGTAAATGATGTAATATCAGTTTCTATGTATTGGATTTAAGCTAATTAAGAGTTTGTAATCAAGTTTCAAATCCTAATTCCAAGTTTCATTTCATTTTCAAGTTTTACCTACACTGTTACAAATTTTAATTTCAAACCAATGTATTAAAGCTCTCAAGTAGTTTATCTTAACTCAAACATGCTTATTCAAGCCTATTAAAGCTTTTGATAAGCTTGGGAAGCAGTTTTAAGCATTTTTACTTAAGGTCAACAAAAGTCAACTTTGGGTTCAAATTGGAATAGAAGCTGATTTGGGTAATGCAGAGGATGGATATGGGTTTAAATAGATTAGTGTAGTGGTTCTTTTGGTTTGGTATTGGTCTGCAAACCAGCTGGCACATGTGAGTTTGTATTTCATATTTTCAATATCTATCCATTTTGCACATTGGGCTTGTTTTTGTATTTGTGATCACCATTAATGTAAACCTGGTAATCTAGTTGAATTATGATCATTTAAACCTAGTTTGATCAAAAGTGGTAGCTAAGTAGGAGTTTAGCATCAGATTTAAGTACATATAAATGCTTAAAGGGGTGTTTGGAATTAATGCTTTATCTGTCTTCAAGTCTTTTTCAATGTTTAATTTTTGTTAGTTCATGTTTATTAAACTTATTTGAGCACACTTGAGTCATTCCCTTGTGTCTGCTAAGCTCTAAAGTCAAAACTACAAACTTCCTGTCCTTACAGTTCCACTGTTGGAATTTTGAAACATCAAAAGTTTGTTTTGTGTTCCAATCTTATAGGTCTAGCTTACATTAGTGTTATTTCATCACATTACATCATTATCAATCCTTAAATCATGATCAAACCTCAGAAAAGTCAACTTCTCAGTTTTGTTTAGAAAGTCAAAATTGCAAATTCAGTTTTGAGCCAAAATGGAAAGATTTTTAATGGACTCATTTCTTTGTCAAATCAAGTGATACTTGTTGTTTTTAAAAGCCCTACTGGTCTATTTCCTTATATCTATTTTAGTATAATTTTGTGATTTTTGTATAAGCTACAAAATGCTTCTCAATAAGCTCTTAAGTGCCCTGCTCCACTGAACTCGCTTGACACCGAAGTTTCTCTTCTTGCAGCTGTGCACAGGGCTCATTTGAGCTTGTCCAAGTCTGAGTTTTGGGATTTAGCTAGTCACCCAGGTCATCTTTAGGTTCCCATAATTTGTTTTTAGTATCTAGCTTATTTGGTAGCTTATTCATAGGCTGCAAGTTGCCCCCCATAATGCTTTTTAGCTTATAGCTATTACATCAATTCTGTTCTAGATTGCTATTCAGAGGTTCAAGCTTGTTGTTACTCATTGCATTTTGGTTATTTTAGCTTATGATAGCTTCCTTATCAGTTTGGTGGCTTTTGGACTCCATTTGCTTGTTTAAGTGCTTATTTCAATAAGCACTTCCATAGCAGTTTCAAATTCATCCACATAAGCTCTTGTTTTTCCAATTTTCCTAGCTTCCTAATAATATTTTAGACTTTTCCTGAAATTTTCAGATTTTTCTAAGTTGTTTTGCTATTTTTCTTGATTTTAATTAGTTTTAATCATTTTTAATTAGCTTTAAATACAAAAAAATTAAGAAAAAGTTCAAAAAAATAATTTTTCATTTTTATTAAGTTAAGATAAATGTAAAAGTCATAAAAAGTATTTTTCCATAATTTTCTTAGTTTAAAAAGCATTTTCTAGCATTTTTATTAGTTTTAAATAGTTTTAAATTAGTAATAAATATATAAAAAGTCTAAAAAATATATTTTCAGTTTTAAAATTAGTTTTATCATATTTTAGATTTTTCTAAGTCTTAATTTTATTTTTCTAACCTTATTTTGTATTTTCTTTTATTATAGAGTATTATTTAATAGTTAAAAATAGTTTTAAATTAATAATAATTAGAATAATAGTTATAAAAATAATTTTATTTTTCTATAAGTTTTCTTTTATCATTAGGATTGTAAAAATGTATTTTTCATATTTTTAGATCTATATTGTATAAGTTTCACTTCTTATTTTGTACGTTTACGTAGTTTTTAATTTAAACGTAAGTTTTAGGTTTTAAACGTTCATCACTTTAAATATAGTGATAGCGTTTATTTAATATATTTTATTTTTTTAATTTCCTTTAATTTGCATTTAAGCCGCTTTATTTTATAAACTTTTTCAGTAGTGTAATTATCTATCCAAATCTTTTCCGATCACTATCCTTAGTGATCATTCAATCGTCTGATCAAGTGTTTTACACACCATTGAGTCTCCGTGGGACATAACGACCCGGGAATTCACTGTATTCTCCTGGACTTCATTGTATTTGTGTTTTAAGCGGTTTTAAGCTTCTTACGGTCGGCCTTTCACAAGTGGCCGGTTTGTGTGAGGTAGCTTGACTGTTTTCAGCACAGATCACTAGTTTACTAGTTTGTTACTTTTATGACAATATGTGAATTAAAACAAGTGATTGAGTATATGTACATCATGAATCAACATAGTAACTATATATATAGCATGAAATAGTTAATATTATGAATAATAAAGATGAGATGATGGTGGTGATAAGTTGCTTACAACTTTTGGCTTTCAAATAGAAAGGAGTAACATAGTAAGGATAGGACTTTGATTGATCGCGTAAGACTTCGGATTGAGCTAGCTTTCCACACCTTGGCACCCTTGCAAACTTGAAGAGTTGGTGATGAAGTACTAAGTGACTTGAGTGGATTTAAACTCAAGAAGATCACTTAAACTTGCTAGAGTTTTGAGGTAGTAGCATGATCTTTGGAACTTCCTTGCATAAACTTGGAGTTTATAGATCAAATGATGGAAGATGTGAATGGTTTAGGGTATGAACGACCAAAATCATTATGTGAGGGATTTTATGATGTATTTTACTTCCTATTTATAGGAGGGTAAGTTTGGTTAACCATATATTGGGTTAAATATTAACTATGGTTAGGTTAGGACACTTGTAATGATCAAAATGAACCTTGGTTAGGATTAAGCCACCAATATGATGACTCCCCCTCCCTAGGTCGGTATCAATGTGCCTAGGTGGCTTAGATGATAAGTTTTGATAATATCTTGAGTTTAGAGTAAGTTTCGGTTCCGTTAAATGCCAACCGTAAGTCGTTAAGCCATAAAACGTAAAACCGGATATCGTAAAAATACGAAAATTATAGGAATGATGAGACTCATCATTATACTCCATATAAAAATATAAAATGAGTGATAAGTCTCATTGGGTGCAAAAACGCTGCTTAAAGCTGGAAATACGGGTCAAAAACGCGTAATTCGCAGTTTATCAGAAAAGAATGAAATTTCAGGGAAACGACCGTGAATTTATTTAGAGTAGACTAAAATTAGTCTAAAAGTGATATGAGATGTTAAAATGTGGTTTTCGTTATACGTGGGATAACTTTACAGTTATTCGTGAAGTTTAAAAGTTACGCGATTTAAGCAGAAATGTAGAACGTACAAGGTTAATTCCTTTATGGTCAAAGGAGGAGGGAAATATGTTTGACTTTTCCAAAAATGTAAAAGTGTAAAAAACATATTAGAAACACAGTGCAGGAATCGTTAAGCCTGGATGTAAGTAGAATTGTTTAAAATGTAAGTTTAGTTTTGTTCTGCGCTGGGCTTATTTGGTAATATTAAAAGTAATAAATCTTAAAAATTCTCAAATTAATCACGAGTGATCTAAAAATTTATCTGATGCGAGGAAACTTTAAAACGATGTTTACTTAATAACTTTTGCGAAAATGATCTAACGATGGTCGAACTCTCAGGTTATTACTAAAATAATTTATCTTACGAGAATAAAAAAAAAAGTAACTCCCAATACCGTCTTCCACGGGTTATGGGTACCCAATACCATTTCCGGTGTTTGGGGGAGGTTAAGATGTAGACAGCCTTACCCCTACCAAAGGTAGAGAGGCTGCTTCCAGTTCTACCACGGGTTATGGGTACCCAATACCATTATCTTACGAGAATGTGGATTAAAAATTTTACGGGATAAATAGTGAAAGTGAATAGTAAATGTGAATAGTAAAAGTGAATAGTAAATTCTCAAAAATGAAAAGTAACCTAAAAATGCGGGTGGTTACAGAACTCGGGCAGCTAACAATGGAATGGTATGATGAAGGGGTTCTCCCGTAACAGGGAGAGTCTCAGCAGCAGCAAATAGATGCTCCCCAAGCTCCATAGCGCTAGGTGCACCCTCCTCCGACCTCCATCGACTAATGACCGGCATCATGAAGGACCAACGTCTAGCATCGACCCTCCTATGGGCTCCCGGCTCACAGGTACAAGACACAGCATGGTGATATGGGTCTGAATGTGCGGGGTGAGAAATGGACTCTCTCTCTCTAAGAGATATCACCGGCTCAGTATGCATCACCAAAGGTGATAATGCACGGGATGGGGATGAAGCCGGTACAGTAGTGGTCTGATAGATGAATGTGGTAGGTGGTGGTAGTGGTGAAACAGGAATGAGTGGTGGTGCAGGTGCAACTGATGGTGGAAAAGCAGAGGATGATGGTATGTCAGAAGGTGGAATGAAAGTGATGGGTGCCCTCACTCGTTTCCGAGCGGTATGCATAAAGGTAGCACCATCCTCACGGTAACGGAATGGCTGTCCAAATGGCGCAGGCTCGTAGGGTTTGAGAACCCTAGCTCGCCTTCGCCATCGGCGAACAGGTAGTGGTGATGGGCGAGAAGTAGAAGACACGGAATCAGTGGGTGAGGGTGTCTGTGATACAATGTTAGAAGGTGATAGCCACTGCTGTGACTCCAGATATCTGTCATAAGTGGGGGGGGGGGACCAAAAACGGGCAGATGCTCGGGTATGGTCAAGGCAGGTGGGGTGACAACGACTTCACCCTCCTCGAAGGGCTCAGTCTCAGAGGACACATGTGCAATGATAGCCGGTGCCAAAGGAGTAGAGGCAGAGGACATAGTATCCTCAATCTCAACGTCGGAGGTCAGGTCGATAGGATGAGTGGCAGTCGACATGGTACTCAGAACAACACAAAAGAAAATGTGCATTTATAAGTATAAATAATGCCATGCAATAAATAAGATTTAGTTAGTCGCGCATAATCGGCCACGCAAATCTAAATGCCTAACTAAATAAAGGCTAGCATTATAAGTTTTTATCATGCAAAGTTTTACTAGTCATGTATTATCCGCCAAGCGAATCTCATACGTGCAGTCGGTACGAAGTGGGCGCGGAGTACGTGAAGTGGTGGTGTAAAACAGTCCATTTGAAAACGTGGTTATAGTCCAATTTGTTTTAAAAATACAAGTTGGTTCTCTATAACCTAGGCTCTGATGCCAATCTGTAATACCCCCAAAATCACAATGTGACAGCGGAAGACTATTTGGGGTATTACTTAGAGGATCATAGTCATGAGTTATAGAAAACGACTCCAAAGAGACGTTTTTAATAAAAAGTTGTTACCATTTCATAAAACTCAGTGTTTTGGGAACACAAAAGGAAATACCACATGTTTTGAAATTACATAAAAGATAGTTTAAACATTTACTTAAATGATAACTTTAATTGAAAACAACACCACTTCAAGCCCATGACGCCCTCCACGCCTTCATGATATTCTAATTAGTACCTGAGATGAACATGCTTAAAAAGATCAACAAAAGTTGAGAGATATTCATAGGTTTAAATAAATGGTTGAACATAAGTAAAAGATGATAATTGCTTCGAATACAATCACCATGGAAAACAGAGATTATTATTATGCGCTAAGCTCATGACACCAAACTAACTGCATACACCTAATTACTGGTGTAAGTAATAATATTGCCCTCAGATGGAATTGCCAATTCCATAGTTAACCAAATATAGTGCGCCCCGGTTATTTCCGATAACCGAGTCAGGGTCGTTAATTCCCATAGTACTATCCACAATATTTGCGTTCACTCGCAAGTGATTAATGGTTCATGATGTAAGGGACTTATGGCAGACAACTTAGGCTATAATAATAATGATCGGCAAGCATACAGCTTTAAGAAAAGACTTGTGTTCTAGTTTATAGCATGCATCTCCCTCGCGGGGTTTGAAAGAAACAAGTAAAGGCGAGGCTATGAACTCACCTTAGCAAAGTAGTATCCGAGTAGTAAAGGAGTCAAGTAAATGATGCACCGAGTACCGTCACGCGACCTATAATTTGTGTACCAATACTTTAATTAATACGTTTGTATTTTGAATTGATAACATTTATATACACCAAAAGTTTAAGTTATTTATGTGTATCGTTTATTATTTAACTTTGGCTCATGGAAGTGCTTAGACACACACAAAAGTATTAAAACAAGTGAGTCGTGGGTTTGTCGTAATTTGGAAGATGATGTACGGAAAATATCATAATTAAATAGTAATATATTTAGGTTATAAAACGTCGTTTAATATATATATATATATATATATATATATATATATATATATATATATATATATATATATATATATATATATATATATATATATATATATATATATATATAGTGTGAGGTTATTGTGAGAACCAAATAATTTGCGAGAACTGCGAGAACCACTTTTTTACTCTTAATAATGCTTAATGTACAAATGACAATGCAAAGTGGCATTTTTGAAAATATATACACAATCTAATTTGAATGAAAAAAATAAATGAGGGGTAATATAGGAATTTAATTCCCCTAGAAAATAGGATCCCATGTACCAAAACCGTTCCCCAAAACCTGTATCTTTCATTCTTTTCACAAATCTCTTTATCTTCCTCTAAGAACCCTAGCCGCCGCCCCCTTAAACACACAACACCAAACCCAAATGTAGATCTCAGATCTGTATTCTCAAGCCTCTCTCTTCCTCACTAGTTAAACATAACCCTACTTCTTAATACAGTCGCCGCCGCCACCATAACTCCTTCCATGCGGTTAGTTTTAAGCAGCGGTCTGAAGTGCTTCCTCGAGTCGCCATCTCTATAGCCATGCTTTGGATAAAATAAATGTTTCGCAACGTTTCAGGTTTGTTCGAGTATTGCTTTGAATCGTAGTTGTTCATTGTCATCTTATTCCGACAACTAACTCCGTAGACTTTTTGTGTGGTTTACTGTAGTTGCTCCATCCGAGTTTGTTGTAAAATCTCTGGGTATTCCTAAGTCTCATTGAAATTATAAGAAATTGCTAGCGGAGGTTGTATGACTTTTTGGTTGTATGATTTTTTGGTTCTTTTTCAAAGATTTTATTATATGCCAATGAAGGATCTTTTTTAAATAATATAAAAATTATTATTTTTAAATAATGTAAAAGTTGTTGTTAGAGTACGTAACATTGGCATAGATGATTGGTTAAGGTACCTTCTAGTAAAGGTGCGTAAATCATTTTTTATTTGCCTAAAAAAGTGGTTTTTATGTTTGCCTTAAAAAGTGGTTTTTAACGTGTGATTAAACAAATTGATGGCACAACTAATGGGTTTTAATTGTGTTTTAGATGTTTAGGACTGTGGGTAGTGTGTTTTTATGTCGTTGAGTAGCATAAATGTTTAGCATCAACTTGATTTATAATATCATGTTAATATGAATTGGGATCTGAAATGTTAATCGGTTATGTGTATTAATATATCCGGTTCCCAAAGACTTGCTGGACTAGAAAACTTTGTTTTATTCAATGATTTTGTATTAGTTTAAATATGTCAGTCTAATTGCATTTGTGTTTATAAAAAACCGGATCCTAAAATGTTTTTTCTTTTAAAGCTATTGTATATTCATGAGAACGATTTTGGTTTGGTATCGTGAGTTTTTTTGGTTTGCGAATAGTGGAATAGACAGCGGTTCAAATCTTACTTTTTATTCCTCTTATCGTTTCAGTGTGCACATGTGTTTTTGAGTGTGCATATGTGTTTTTACAGTTGTGAATTCGAAACCTTCTATGCATATGTGTTTTTACAGTTTCATGAACTTGTTTCTTTTGTTTAATTTCAGCTGTTATGGAAAGGATTGTGTACAAGGATTAAAAATACATGTGTACATATGCCTACAAAGAGATCGAGAAATCGAGAGTGGCCAATGAGGCCAATGAGGAAAAACACATGTGTAGAAAGTGGCCAATGAGGAAAAACACGTGTACAATGAGAAAAAACAAAGAGATCGAGAGTGGCCAATGAGGAAAAACACATGTGTAGATTGCATAAAATTGCATAAATGTATTAATAAAGTTTTGTTGTTTGTATACATACTTATGTAATATTTTTTTATAGATACATGGCCAATGAGGAAAAACACATGTGTAGAAAGTGGCCAATGAGGAAAAACACGTGTACAATGAGAAAAAACAAAGAGATCGAGAGTGGCCAATGAGGAAAAACACATGTGTAGATTGCATAAAATTGCATAAATGTATTAATAAAGTTTTGTTGTTTGTATACATACTTATGTAATATTTTTTTATAGATACATGGCCAATGAGGAAAAACACATGTGTAGATTGCATAAAATTGCATAAATGTATTAATAAAGTTGTTGTTTGTATAAAATTGCATAAATGTATTAATAAAGTTTTGTTATTTGTATACATATTTATGTAATATTTTTATAGATACATGTGCAAATACAAAACACGCAAAAAACTGAAAATACAATTATCAAATAATGCAAAACACATGTGCACACAATGTAAAAAATAAAAAATAAAAAAAAAATCCTTGAATTACTGGAACTAAAAAAAACGTTTTTTTTTTTTAAAAATTCAAATATAAAAGAAAGTAATTTTACCATTATGCCCTTTTGAATTAAATTATACAAATTAATATAAGAAAAAATCTGATTGGTTGATGCTGGTTCTCGCAGTTCTCGCAAATTATTTGGTTCTGAAAATAACCCTTCCCTATATATATATATATATATAAGTAATAGTTTTATTATAATGGTAAAAATAAAATAACTTTCCGTTTTATATGTTATAATTGTCCTTTAGAAAAATGAGTATGACTCGTTTATACGTCTAAAAATATATTTGATGACGAAGTGTAGGAAATTATTATTGTTTTAAAGTATATTTCGTTTTGTATGAATTAAAAGTTAATTGTATCTCGTTATCCGTTTATATTGTATGTTTATAAAATGAGGTATCGTGAAGTAATATTGAAAATAATTATGTCAAGCCGGTAGACGAGCTAGTTGAGAACGAGGCGTGGAAAGATAAAAAAAAAGCAAGTAATCGTAGCACGTTTAGAGCGACGATTTTTGTTGTGCTTAGTGTCAAGTAGTTTATTGGTTTGACTCACTTTGTAACCCTTATGTTTCAAAAGTTAACTTTGTGTATATATCAGTTTTCGGAATTGGATGTACACTAAATGGGCTTTAGCCCAACTAGCCTCGACATGTATTTTTTTGACCCAAGAAATGAAGCCAAATCGGATTGTGGTTTCGGGCCCAACTGATAACACCAAACGCACCCATTTAAGAAAGAAAAAGGAAGATTAGAAAGTATATGTTTCTGGGACAATTTGCAATGCTATGCACTGATAAGGTTTTGATATACAAGGCCTGCTACCAATGGTCCTTGTTTGACGCCAAGGACATCGAGACCCTTTTGGTTTAGTGAGCTCCTAGTCATGACTAATATGGTCCTTTCCGGGGCTTAGTGCCATACGTGGTAACAAACACCCTTCGAGGTGCTTTTACTCTTGTGACTCGAAGCAAAACAAGCGACTCTTTTGGGGTCTTTTTTGCACAACGAAAAAAAAGCATAACTACCTTAGTTGTAAACACCTTAGCCGAGTGCATAGTGAGTATGAACAAGAAAACACAAGAATGTGGGTAAGATTAGTTTGTGTCTAACGGATACTTCTCGTTATTGAACAAGACTCGATACCAACTTCACCCTTCGAGTGGCTGCGTTCCAACGGGTACACACCCCTCTGGGTGGCTGCGTTGCAGCAGATACTCACCCTTTGGGTGGCTGCGTTGCAGCAGTTACACACCCCCTTTGGGTGGCTGCACGTAAGTGAAATGAACGCCATGTTGTGGGCTGAACTGTAGCAACCAAACACACCTAATTGGTGCTGAAAATCAGCAGCAACGCGCCCATTTTGGTGCAGCAAACGCACCCTTTTTAGGGGCTGAAAGATTCAGGTTTAAGACACAACCTTATCAGGGTGTCGCGAGCCATGGTGAGACCCTCGCTCATGACTTGCGAGTCCAACTGATAATCTAGTTCGACCTTAGAACCTATCGACAATAATTTGAGCACATCGTGAGTCAAAGACTCAAATGGAAGGGACAAAACTCATTTCGAACAACTCTAAACCGAACAATAGCAATCAAAATATAAGTTGGAACAAGGTCGAGACCAAGCAAGTTAGCACGTAAGCCAAAATTTAGTCGAACCAAATAGACCTTTAGCTAGCGAACCTAAGCCGAAACACTTAATCTTGATTCTCATATGTGTCGACTACATGTTTCAATCTTTCAAGATTTTTAAAATATGTGATTTAGATGATTCTTTTGTGTGACAGCCTCGATCAAACAACCACATAAGCCAAGTTTTAACAACTTATATACATTCAATTCTTTAACCGATTCTTATCACAATATATTAACAACACTAATTTAATTTCAACCATTTCGTACCAATTTGGTGATAACAAACAGAATGTATATTTGATCAAACCATCAAAATAAATATAACTATATTATTCAAGAAGAGATTTCAATAAAAATTCTTACAACAAAAGGGAATTGGTGTAGCAAGATGATATCAAAGGAATAAAAACTCAAGCAACGAGACTCTTTTATTTCCAGCAACTCGAACAACTCTTACTTTAGTTTAAGTGGTGATATGAAAAGTGAGTGTGAGATAACCTCTTGAGACCCATGGTTTAAATAGAGGTAAAAGAGGAAGTCCTTGCTTTGACCATCGAAGGTGGGGATGGGTTAGAGTCTCTTCTTTGGAAAACTCACAAGGTCTTCACGTGGCTATTCAGTTTTTGTCTTCAGTCGTGGTCCAAGGAGTCCTTGGTTTGTCGATTTGTTCCCATGGATAAGCCAAAGAGGTAACTACTCTTGGATTGAAGTTACTTGTGATGTTGAAAAAAAAAAAAAAAAAAAAAAGGAGTAGCGTGCGCAGAGGAGTGGGGAAAGAAGGAGGCGAAAATGGAGGAAGGTTGGTAGCAGGTTTTTCATAGGTCAGGGTGAAAGAGATAAGGGTGGGGGCGTGGGTTTTTGTGGGTTAGGGTAGAGTCAGGTTTTGTTTTATCTTTTTTTTTTTAAAAAAATTTAATTAGTTAATAATGTTGTAAGTATTTATTTTGTGTAAAGATTTTGTACACGATGTATTTCGTACCCCGTTGTTTGGTTTGCAACCATATATCGCTTAACGTAAAAATTATAATACTCATACTTCCGGACACGTTTTAAATAAACTGTCACGATGACATAATTTTTGATTTTTATTAGTTCGTTTTTACTTTCTCGCGATTTATTTTATTATATTGGTACGCGTGCGGACTCGTAAGACAAGAAAATCTTTCTTGTGAGACTGATTTAGAAATCAGTAAAGATTTGGCATAATTAAATAAGACTACTCGGATATGCATAATTTTTATGCAAGAAAAGCTGAAATGTACATGCTAAATGCTTAACTTAGTTCAAATAAATTTTGATAAACAGTCTAGCTCATAAATACGAAGATTTAAAATAGCGAAAATTTTCAGGTGGCTACAGTAACGAAAGCATATAATAAGGTAATCTGTCGAACAATAATTGGCAAACAATTTCCAATTCCTAGATCTTATGGGATTATTTTCCAACGCTATTGCAAATATAAACATGTTTCATCCCATCTTATGCCTTGAGTCCAGTTCTCACTTCCTACTCAATTTAAGTGTCTAACTTAAAGAACTACAAATATGTTCATGTAAGGTCTGACTTTACATAAAGATTTACCACTCCATCACAATCTCGCCAAGTACTGTCATGACGTAAATTGCAACTTCAAGTGTTCTTTTTAATTAGATGGCACATAACTTAATTTATAAGGGTACCAGTTTTGATTTTATGTAGTCAAATCAAATATGTACAAAGATGTCATGCATTCATCTTGTAGCATAAATTTAATTTAAAAAACTTTTTATTACCAATTCATACAGATCAAATTATCAAAGTTTTGATTGAGGTGTGAATTTAGCGTTAATTATCGTCCATTATACCGTACTTTTGCATAAGTGTAAACACTTAGTGTTTCTGGTAATTACCACCGAAGTAAAGCATGGAATTAAAACTAATTCGCCCTTGAGCTGAGTTTGTACATTTATGTCTTACTAAGTAGCTCTAATCGAACTCACAGGGGGCAGAGGACAAGGTAAGCGCAAAAGCATAACCTTAGACATCCTTTCAGTGTGACTGTGCGCACTTCTTTATTAACCCCTTTATAGTTTGTTCTAGTGGGTGAGCCGTTCAGAACATTTGTACCAAAATCATCAATCAATTAAACTATTGAAAACTTAACTCTTCAAAAACAAATCAAATTTCACCATTGTTTAGTCCGTATTATTTTTCTATTCAAAATTACCCTTTGCTTAAAACTGTCTAACATAATAAACAAACAAGTAACAAATAAAAAATATACAACTAAAAAACAATGCGCACATAATAAACAATTTATAAGTGAAAACAAGTAGCCACATGCAACTTATTCGATAAAACCCTATTAATAATCAATGTCTAGGTTAAATTAATGTATATATTAATTAGGGCTTTCACTCTCCCAATTGAAAGTGAGCCACATACATCGACAAATCGATTGCGGAAACCCATAATTAATGATATACCAAATTGCACATAATTGATTCATTAATGTATATAATTGGAGTTTTCCCCAATTCAAGATTTATCGTAAATAAACATGTGATAAATATATCTTAACAATTAAACAAATATTCAAGCAACTATCCATGACAAACATGCATGCATCATCATGGATAAATCATAACAATTATTCAAATAGTCACAAGATCGCATATTAATAATTCCATGTCACATAACAATTATTCATGAATTAATCACGTAACTTATATATTAATTCTAGATTTCGATAAGGTTAGCAAACAACTTTCAAACCCTAAAAAAAAATTATGTGTGTCAACTAAAAAAAATAAGGGGTACGCCCCATTTAATAAAAAAATCGACCCATAAAAAATAAAACATAAACCCTAGATTAACCATATCAAACAACATACAATTATTTGTTTTATTACGCGTTTATGTAATTAATTACTCATTAAAAACCAATGGCTCGTGATGCCACTGTTAGAATTATATAACATGACTAATCATAAATATAAACAATAAACATCAAGTACACATGCGGAAGCGTATAGAAAATATTAATGAATAATTAATTAACATAAACAAGAATATGCGTACCTTTCTTGATTCTAGCCGAACAAGAATCAAATCCACAAACTAGCAATTGAGATGAACCCTAATTAGGGTTTATAGGATTATGTGAATACTCGATAAAGTTTAACAAAACAATTTTAGGTTTAGCTTAATGAGTACAAGAGATAAATTACAAACACCATTGGTTTTGTATTTAAACCCAAAGTAACTTGGTGAACAAGTTGGTTATGGGTTGGGTTATGGAAACCCTTTAGACGATCGGTTATGGACTCCCAAAGGGATTCTAGAACCTTCTCGATCTCTAATTTCATATCTATCCTTTCAATTACATTTAACGACCGTTAGTCCATTACACTTAATTACTAAACGCCCGTTATAATTATTTCGTTTAATTAATAAATAAGTATAACATTTATATTTAATTATTAACTTTAATTCTCATACGCAAAGTGTGCAATCCGTGGTCTCGAGTTCGATCCTAACACACATCTATTAATATTTTGTCCATTAAACCAACAGTTAATACTTAAACACTCTTTAAAAATAAATACATTTATTTTAAACAAATATTTATGACACATGACATGTATTTGAAACTTACATTGGTATTTCTAATCACAAATGTATACAAGTTAAATTATACTTAAACAATTTTCAAACATATTTATTTTAACAATCAGTAGCGACATGAAAATAAATGTAGTTATGGGTACACTTAATATACATATATATCTTCTTAATTTATGATACCCACTTAATCCGAAAACGTCTTATATCTTATGTACTGTTTTTCATACATCGTCCTTCGGTTATCATTAAACCGAAGCCTCGTTCACTTTTGATATTCTTCCTCATCTGATATTTATACTTCCCATAAGCCGAAATACACACAAACTTTTGAAAACTGTTTTCAAACTTAAACGATGCCACACAAGCAACAACAACACAAACGATGTAATACTTCTAAAGTTTTGTTAAACTTTATCGAGTTTATAGGATAAGTTAAACATGCTTTGGGTGTGGTGAGGCGTTTTCTTTAGCCACATCAGCTTTTTCTCTCTCCAAAACATTTTCTTCAAATTTTCTACAACTATTGCAGTATCTTATCTCTCTTCTATTAATTTTTTTATATTTTTATATTATTTAAAAATACCCTCAATACACACATACACGCACAACAACCAATAAATAAAATATATCTTTTTAAAATTGGTTTATCTCTCCTCTTAACCTCAAGACTCAAGTTCTGCTTGCCATCTTATTCTTGATTGTGTTTCACTTTCCCGCAAGTATTGAATTGAGTTTCCCTCAAGGAAAAGGCATTTTCCTTGCTATTGCTGCTAGTGCATATCACAGCCTTAGGTCATGTCCACTATTGTTTACTTTTAAAAAAATTGATACATTTTTTAGTGACAACGAGAAATTAGAATCTCGCGCTCTACAATGGGGTTCAATCATAGATCTTTAGTGTGTTATATAAAAATAATAGTAATGCAATCATGTATCTTAGTATGATACTAAATCATTAAAAAGTAACTCCCAATACCGTCTTTCACGGGTTATGGGTACCCAATACCGTTTCCGGTGTTTGGAGGAGGTTGAGATGTAGACAGCCTTACCCCTACCCAGAGACGGAGCCAGAAATTTGTATTAGGGGGGGCTCAAAAAAATTTTTTTTTCCGATAGTAACATAAACTTCTTTGTTTTAAAAGCTAGACTGAAGTTTAAATCGATCGACACACATTTTAAACACCTATACGATTCATATAAACATTGGAAAGAGCTGAACTTTTTTTTACGAGTAATTAAACAAGCAGATGATGTGAAATATTTTTAGAAAATTAAATATATACACTAATAGTCTTTTTTAACATATAAATAAACATTACTCCATAATACTTTGAGAAAATTAAATTGTTAAAAAAAAAACTTTTAATTTCACTGTTACCTAAACAATAAATATGTGACTCTTTCACTCTTACCTAAACAATAAATATGTGACCCACGTTGGGTCCTTAAACAATAAATATAAGGATTTATATATTTTCTTTTCTCTCTCCAGTGTCATCTTCTTTAACATAGAAAATGAAAAGCTGCACTTGATCATCTTCTTCCTACACCAATACACCATTATCAATCATTAGGCAACAAAGACTACTTCTTCAGATTTTGTATTTATCTCATTATAACATGAATCCATTATTGCCGGCCATGCACACAACCTCTGTCATTTAAACTCGCCGGAAAAAAAAACAACGCAACCCATCTCGCTAGGTAGGCTAGCTTGACTAGTTGGGGGGGCCGAGCATCCTTCAGCCCCCCACTGGCTCCGTCCCTGCCCCTACCTAAGGTAGAGATGCTGCTTCCAGTTCTACCAAAGGTAGAAAGGACCTCCGGCCTTTTGTAGGGAGTGAGGATCGAACCCCTGACCTCTCGGTTGAGAGGCAAGGGGTTTTCCAACTGATCCAACTCTACTAAAGCATTGATCATATAAATTACAAGTTTTATATGTTTTTAGTTTGTGTTTAGTTATGAAAAACTGTGTTTACCATGTTTTCTTTCAATTCTAATGTTAAAAAGATGTTTGATATGCGAACTTAACAAGATCTTTATAAATTACAAGATGTTTCATGGCTCCTCATCCCTTGCAAGCAAACATTTGCCTCTATACTAAGCTTTGACTTGTGTTTTATCTTACTAAAGTAGATATATAATACAGTACTAGCTAATAACTCCTGTTCACCACTCACATATAAAGAGAATCAATAATGTTAACTATATAAAGTAAGGGGCTTTTGCATATATATCTTTTCGAAAATGCAAAATTGCATATATATCCAAAGCATGCATAAAAACCATTGTACTATGTGTATAAAAAACTTGTGCAAAAGATATATATACAATTATTAACTTTGGGAGGGATATATATGCATTAATAATGTTAACTAACATACGATCGTGTCGGAAAAATTTTATTTCAATTTTTTTTTTCCGAAATATTTTTTCCTAATTTTTTTTCCCAAAAAATCGTCGCATGTGAAAAAAAAAATTTCGTCACATGTGAAAAAAAATTTCGTCACATGTGAAAAATTTATTAGAAATTCTTTTTGCGATTTTTTTCACATAGGAAGAAAAATATGAAATTTTCGTCATATTCAAATGTGACAAAAAATTTCCAAGATTTTTTCACATGTGACGAAAAAAAATCCAAAAAAAAAAACAAAATTTGAAAACACAAAATTTTCGAAAAAAAACTTTAAAATTTTTTTTCGAATAAAATAAAAAAAAAAAAATTCGAATATTTTTTTTAAATTAAAATTTTTTTTTCGAATAAAATTTCTTAAAAAATTTTCGAATAAATTTTTTTTCGAATTTTTTTTTTCAAAAGAAATTTTTTTTCGAATTCTTTTTTTAAATTTTTTCGATTTTTTTTTTTCGAAAAAACTTTTTTGAAAAATTTTTCGATTTTTTTTTTTAAAGTTTTTTCCCGAACTTTTGTGTTTTTTAAATTATTTTTTCAGATTTTTGGGAAAAAAAAATTTCGGAAAAAAAGTTTTTGGAAAAAAAAAAATTGGAAAAAAATTTTCGAAAAAAAAAATTTCGAAATAAAATTTTGCCGAAAATTTTGAAATTACACCGTTGGTCCTTGTGGGTGGGAAAAAACTGAAATACCCTCGAGTGGATGAGGTATAACGACCGTTAGCCATGCCAGTTAGAGTGAGGAACTAACGATACATAACGTTTCGCAGTTAAGGATGGACAGTGCATTTTTTTTTTGTCAAATGATGAAATTTGTCTGTCAACGCATACCACAAAGACGAATGGTGTAGTTTACTCTATAAAAATTTAAAAGCAATATCTTTTATTTAACATTTCACTATCAGCGGCCAAAATCCACCACCAATCCTCTTACTCTCTAATCTTGTTCCTTTGCCATCTTTATTACTCAATTAAAGTTTCAATCAAACCTTAATTTTCCCCAAAACTAAAAAAAAAAATTAACGAAAAAATCTCAAACCCTTTTAGAATAAAACTAAAAGCCCTGTATAAACTTCAAACAAAATCAATAAATTAGACATTAAAAATAATACCTTTAGGCAACTAAAAGAGTTATTTTTTCCGTGAATAAATTATCTTTGAAATCACTACAACAACAAAATTGCAACATATTCTCTTCAATTTATTTTCAAAATGCCCAAATTTTAATTTACGATTCTAATTGGAATAGTGGGCTGAAACTTGCAACTGTTGATTGATAGTCAAATGATATTATGGTTATTCTAAAAAAAATTTTGACCCATAAGGATTTGTAAATCAGCCCAGCTTTTGTAAAGTTTTATTGTTTACACTTTTGAAACATATAATCGTGTACTCAGTATTTCTAAAAACGAATTTACAATTTTTTTTCTACATCGGGAAATATTTATGATTTTTTTATTAAACATCTTTGAAAATAAAATAATAATATAATAATATTTCTTAGAGGAATAATTTAGTTTTTTAAAATAAAGGTGACCTTTATGATATAAAAAAGATGTTAAAAAGATGTTTGATATGCGAACTAACAAACATGATGCTATTTTATAAGAAACTTAAACTTCAAGGACCACACAATCAGTTCGTACACCTTGTGAAATACAAAGAAAAAAAAAGGTGAGTGCAAGGATCGAATGGTGGCTTTGACTTGTCTTTCATATTACAAAAGTAAATATATAATACAGTATGTGGCATACCTCTACAGTAACAATTAAGGAATTGTTATTATTTAAAATTAAAATAAAAATAAAAAGTAAATTACCTAGAGCTTTGATATCAAAATATTAATCTAATCAAGAAAGCAGCTTAAGTATTTGGATGGAGTAATGTAATCAATATAGCCAGATAAACCAGTAGAACAAACAACCACGTTATCTGTATAATGTTCAGGTGAAACTAAGAAAAGAGCACATGATACAATACAACAAGTCGAATAGGTCTAACACTAATTTATTAATGCTAATTGTTTCAGCAGATTATGTTGCAGGTTGCACCTGTGCATTCAAGATGAATTCATTACGGGTTTTTTTCTGATACAGGCTACGGAAATTCATTCATTACAAATAACAAATGCTGGAGTTCATTAAAGCCTATTTTTATTAGTTGATCGACATTGAACAAGTCAATTCATTAACAAAAGGTTAAGAAACAAGTTTCGGCTAATTGAAAAAGGAACAAATGAAAACTACAAGCAAGGTTGAGGCATGGACCCTGTACACAGATGCTGAGATGCAATATTACTTATTCAATATTCTTTGTCGTCAAATTACATACCAAAATAATGCATCACTAAATATCAGTATAAACTCGTGTGTTTCCTCAGAACTGCAATCCCTGTAGGAGAATAGAAGTATTAATTAATAGAGTGATTCAAACCCTGAATATGATAGACATGTAAATATGTGACATAGATCACGTACCTCTTGTTGTTTGGCCTTTAGAAAGGAGGTTGGGTCTTCTGTTGCATAACACAATCCAAATGATGTGTCTATTACCTTTAGCTGTGGAGTAGTTGATTGTCCACACGTGAAAACCATTATCTGTGGACACTCTTTGATTTCCAAAGTATCTAATGATTGCCATAGAAAATCCTCCGTCCCCAAGCAAAATCCCTTGAGATTCGGAAGGCCACGAAGTTTTATGGATTTCAGAGAACGAAACTCAACAACATCAGTAGCTCTAGTGTCAGAATCTTCTGCTTTCTTTACAATTACCTCCATATTATTGCAACTACTAATTTCAAGCTCATGTAGCTGTAATAGACTGCGAACCATGCCACATGTGAAAACATGTTCAAGAAGCGCACATCCATGAATTAACACTTTTGTAAGGTTTGGAAAGTTCAGTGTTATCCACCTACTGCTCTTCCATATATACCTCATACTATCAAGCCTTTCCAGAGTCACTTCTTTTAGCTTTGGAAATACCACAACAGATTGCTTTTCATTCACATCATCATTTTCCAAATCTACCACTTCAAATATCTCCTTTACCTCCTTGAAAGATGGCAGCCAATGCTTATTCCTGATATGAAGCTTTTCTAGATTCTGTAGATTTATCAATTCGTTGCATCGAAAAATAATGCCGCTCTTCAACAAGTTTGTATGCCATTCTACATTTACTTCAACTAGATTTGAAAAAGACCATGAGAATTGAAGTAGCTTTATTATATTTGGATCAGAACACATACTTGAGCTATGGAACTGAATTTCCTAATGAAGAAACAAAAGCGTAATTCATCATCAGGTAGACACACGACCAAAAAATAATTGATTTATTGATGCAAATATGGTAGTAACATACCTCATGTGATGCATTGGACAATGGAAAGTTGAGACCACATTCAAGACTATGCTTGCCAATGCCTGTATGTATGTAGAGGAGTTTTGGAGTAATCGAGCGACCTGATGTGAAAGTCTTCATTTTTGGGCAACCATAGATCTTAACCTCATCCAATATTGACCATCGGAACTCATTCATGCCCAAGAAGAAACCTTTGACATTTGGTAATTCGGCTAGTGTAAGAGACTTTAGACGGGGAAAGAAAACAGTTTTAGATGTGTGCTGTCCATCTTCCTTCACAATCACTTGCGTTGCATTACACTTTTTTATGGTCAACTCTTTAAGTTGCTTGAGGCTATCAAGTGTGGAACTTGTAAATACATGTTCCAAAAGATCACATTTGATAATCCGCAATATCTTTAAGTTGGGCAATTCAAGCAAAGTCATATTTGCGGACTTTGGAATCGTCACTCTAGGAAGTATTTCACCAATTTCATCACCAACATTAGCATTGTCACTACCATTCTTGTTGACCCTTTGAATCTCAAATATCTCCCTTAGTGACCGGCAAGAATATATTCTCAGCTCTTCAAGCTTTTGTAATTTTTCCACTGAACTGAATGGAATCAGAGTTGCTAACGTCTCACATCTATCGATCACTATCTTTCTGGAATATTGGCATAATGATGGAGAAGCAAAACCCACCTGAGAACACTATGTGATATGAAAAATTAGTGTACGCTTTTTTGTTGTATACATGTAACACTCATGCGTATGAGTAGATAAGCACAAGCATATAATTTATTCATTTTATAATATGAAAAATTAATGTACGTACACTGTTTTGTTGTATACATGTAACACTCATTCGATTTTAGAGGTAGACTGATAAATATAATATTGCTTTCATTATTTTGGAAGTTTAGTTGAACATGTCATCAATACCAAGAGATTAGGCCCCAGCAAGGAATTAATTTGTCTAAGTTGTAAAAAGTATAAAGAATTTAAAATAAACATATTGTAATCTCAAATTATCAATTTAAAATAAACATATCCTAACATGCGTATGCACTGCTGTATATTGACTTGTTATAAGCATATAATTTATTCATTTTATTTTTTCCGATGTTTATCTACATTAAAAAGAGCCCAATAGTTGAGCAATCCTAAACACGCTCATATATTTTTATAGTCATATAATTGTTTTCTTACGTTTTCGTCAGTTTTCTTACGTTTTCGTCATTTTTACGTTTCGTCCGTTTTTCTTTACGTTGCCCTGCTCGTTTAATATGTTTTCTTACGTTTTCGTCCGTTTTTTACGCTTTCCGTCGTTTTTATGTTTTCTTCCTTTTTCTTACGTTTACTCTGTTTACGTTTCGTTTTTTTTATGTTTTCGTCCGTTTTTTTACGTTTTAAAACGTAAGAAAACATAAAAAAAACAGACGTTTTAAAGCGTAAAAAAACATACGAAAACAGACGTTTTTTTTAAGTTTTCGTCCGTTTTATTACGTTTTTCGTCTGTTTTTTTACGTTTTAAAACGTCTGTTTTTTTACGTTTTAAAACGTAAGAAAATGTAAAAAAACAGAGTAAAACGTAAGAAAACAGACGAAAACGTAAGAAAACGGACGAAATCGTAAGAAAACGGACGAAAACGTAAAAAAAACATACGAAAACGTAAAAAAATAGACGAAAACGTAAGAAAATGAACGAAAATGTAAAAAAAAGTGACGAAAACGTAAAAAAGAGTAAATAGTAAGAAAAAAAGACAAAAACGTAAGAAAATGGACGAAAACGTAAAAAAACATGGTAAAACGTAAGAAAAACGGAAGAAAACGTATTAAAACGGAAAAAAATTTATAAAAACGGATGAAAAACGGATAAAAAATGATGAAAACGTAAAAAAACGGAGTAGAGCGTAAAAAAACTGATGAAAACATTAAAAAATGGACGAAAACGTAAGAAAACAGACGAAAACGTAAATAAACGTAAGAAAACGGACGAAAACGTAAAAAAACGGAGTTAAAAGTAAGAAAACGTAAGAAAACGGACGAAACGTAAGAAAACGGACGAAAACGTAAAAAAACGGACAAAAAGTGTAAACTACACCGTTCGTCCTTATGGTGTTGAAATGACGATTATACCCTCAGGTTAACAAGACTTAACGACCGTTAGTGGGCTCCGTTAGAGAGAGGGACTAATGGCGCATAACGTTTGCCACTTAAGGGTGGACGGTGCAACTTTTTTGGTCAAAGAACGAACTCCTGCGGTCAACGCAAACCACAAGGACGAACGGAGTAATTTACTCATTTTTTTATCTAGCTTTGAGTAGACGGGCACTTTGATATAACTTCGACGGACCTTTTTTTCGAGTTTTTTAGTGTTAAAATTTGCATGTGGAAAACACATGTGATTTATATGTTAGGAATCACGCGTGATTTGTGTTTTTAAAATAACAAATTATATGTGATTTTTTTTAGACGTAAATTTCAACACTCACAAGAAACAGTCAAAAAAAAGTTCGTTGAAAGTATATAGAAGTGCCCTCTATAGAAAGATGATTTAACTATCGCCATGATGGTATGATTGGTTTCATATAACGATTAATGGTTTGTAAGTTTTTTTTTTAAAAGAGTAAATTGCATTTTTGGTCCTTAAGGTATGGCCAAATTGCAGGTTTCGTCCCTAACGGTTTGAAAGTGCAGAGGTAGTCCCTATTTTGAAATGTTTTGTTGCATGTTTGGTCCCTAAAAGTTTGAAGTTTCCGTTGCATGTTTGGTCCTTAAGTTGCAGATTACGAACCAAACATGCAACAAAACCTTCAAAATGGAGACTATCGCTGCACTTTCGAAACATTAGGGACGAAACCTGTAATTTGGCCATACCTTAAGGACCAAAAATGCAATTTACTCTAAAGAAAATGATGAAAGTGAGTTATTATTATTTTTTTTTTTATTTTTTTTTTGATAAAAACAAAATGAATAGCAAGAATTAGTTCATCGCGTCTTTAAAGAATTTGAGGTATACATTATCAATATTATTAATTCACGTCGGAAACGACGTCGTTTTGGGTTTTGCAAAAATTTGACGAAACGACAATTTAGGCTCAACTTTATAAGGCAAAACGACAATTGTGAAACGACGCCAAGCCAAGAAAAGTTTGTAAAACTACAAAGACCCCCGAACTCAACGACGCTTGCAAAACCGTACATGACTTTTACATTTTCACAAATTTGAAAACCACTTTAACTTTTTATATTTTCACAAAGTTTGAAAAAAAAGGCTATAAGTAAATCAACTATGCGACATTTACATAAAGATTATCACACATAATTTACAACCGCATACAACAAAAACTCATATACCATGTGAAAAAAATCCCAAAACGATAATTCACCTGCCAAAAATAAAGAATAAAGTGACAAAATCAAAACGACGAGTTTCAACTATGCATTTTGCAAAACCAATCCTAGACTTTATTATATTTTCACAAACTTTGTTAAAATGGTGAAAAGTACCTCCTAACGATATGACACTTTTAAAACTCAATCCTAAAGTTTTTTCGCTAAATTTTTCTAAAAAACTTTTAAACCACACCCAAGTAAACAAACTTAAGGTCAACGCTCATATCCCAACCAACTATCATCAAATACTTAATCAGTAAAAACCTGCTTAACGCAGGGTGCATAATCTCGCTCAACTTATATTACATTACATACAATTAGAAATAACACAAATAACAAAAATTAGGTATATCATTTTAGAGGTGAGATCAATAAATAGCACTTTTTTCTAAAGAACAAATGGGATAATCTTGCTAACGGTAAATCTTCAAGCTACAAAAAAATACACAATTGCGAAAGAATATTTTTATCTTTTATTAGACGAGCACTTTGATATACTTTACAATTTTTAGTGTTAGAAAGTTTCGTAGAAAAATCACATGCGATTTGTAAAATCACTTGTCATTTGTTATTTTAAAAATCACTTGTCATTTGTTATTTTAGAAATCAAGTATGATATCATAAATCACATGTGATTTTAGCTGGCTCGCAATATCGAGTTCGAAATCTAAAGTAAAAATATAATAAAATAAAAATAAAAAACAAAAAAAAAACACATGTGATTATTAAGTAATAAATCACATGTGATTTTTCAATCACATGTGATTTTGGGCTTAGAAGTTTTGAATAAAATGTTCGTCGAAAGTAATATATAAGTGCATATCCATAAAAAGATAATTTAATTTTTGTCGCGATGGTAAAATTAATTTTGCGTAACGATTAACGGTTTATGAGATATTTTAATTTAAAAAGAAAATGATGAAAATGCGTTTAAAAAAAAGAAAAAGAAAAAAAAAACAAATTGTGTTTCGTAATTAACTTTTCCCGTCATTTTTATCAAATCATTCTACCACTCACAATCTTTTCAATAGTTGACTATGCATAGGATTAGGATATATTAAAATAAAAACATACCTTCAAGGGATCATCAATAGAATTCGTACTTGAAGTAATATTGGAGTTAGTGCCATCAATAAGCTTTAGGTGTGGTAGATTATAAAGATAAAGATAGTTGAAACGGGGTAAGAAAGTAGTGTTTGTTTGGGAAGATGTAGCTATTTCTTCATATTCGTCATCTCTATTTGAAACAACTTCTTCAATAGCCTCACAACCATATATGTGAATTTTCTCTAAGCTGGAAAGAAGTTTAATCATGCAAGGTGAGAGCAAATACTTTATGTTTTTGCACCTTCCAAGAGATATGGTTTTCAGTTTCTGGAAAGAGGATTTCTGTTGTGTCGTAGAACATAAAAATTTATTCCAATTACACTTCCACACATAATTCATATTCTTCATCTCCTCTAAATATAAGAGCTCCAAGCAGGGAAGGAGCGGTGATTGTTGATTATCCCTTTGACTTGTTGCTGAATCTTTACTGGTTGCACTCTCTATCTCAAACGCCACCTCAACATCAGCACGCTTTTTTATAGTAAGGTATTTGAGGTGATGAAACGTAGATAAGATATGAAATGGAATTGCAACATTAACATCCGGAATAATTTCATCAACTTGTAACATCAGCACCCTTGTTTATATCATTCATCTGCGGCTATCATTACATAAAACAAATGTGAATATTTAATTCAGTTGAGATGTGGAATTCCTTCTATAAGTTGAAACTGAAAGTAGGAATAAGATTGGCATTACATACCTCGTGGCTCCTTTCAACTGATTCATTGATGTTATAATGCACACCTTCAATGACAAGTTTCTCAAGTGCGCCCAAATCAAACCTAGCGAAGGTAGGTGTAAACAAATTTCTAAAACTTTTACATCTACTTATATCAATGTTTCTCACCAACACATCCAACGTCAATATTGAATAAAAATTCAATGGAACCACAATCTTCAACATAGAGACGAATAAGATGATGCAACAATGGCATCGGATTGCTCGGAAAAATATTCACAAGATTATCACATTCTGTCACTTCAATTTCTCTCAGTATGCAACTGTTAACTTCCCCGCTGCTGCAAAATTGATAAGGCCATATATTTTGCAATGCCTCCATCATAGAAACTTTCAATGTCTCCAACTTAGGGATCACAACCTGCACAACATATAGGCCTGGCTTGTTAATACATCTGTGCAAAGAAGATGTTGGTGACTTATATTGACACTTATATGTGTGACTTTTAATTAATATAACGACATACACATATTACCTCTTTGCTTAAGAAAGGTTGAGTTGCAGAACTAGACAAAGAAGATGTTGGTGACTTATTCTCGGGATAAATGCTCGTGAATTTTGGAAGGCCGTCAAGTCTCAACTCTACTAATTGAGGTAGCTCAACTGAAATAATAGGGTTGCAGAAGCCTACCAACATTGGTAGATCAGACAAATCCAAAAAATTTAGCTGTTGAAACTTGATTACCCCTTGTTCACCATTTACACTATCCGCTACTACTTCCATAACAGGGCACTTCCTAATTACGAGTCGCTCAAGCTTCACCAAACTATTAGCTACTGGGACTGTGAAAAGGTATCTCAAGTCAGCACAATTGGAAATTTGAAGCTCTCTTAAGTTATAAAACGATGCCACTGAAAGTTCGACAAGATCATTCATACCATTCACTTCTAACAAAAGCACCTCTGTTTCTGGAAACAACTCATTCAATCCAGATTCCATCAGTTCATCTTTAGTAGTAATCAAAGTTAACGTGTTTTCGAATGAGTGCATACTTTTACTGTTTTCTTCTGAATCCTCAATCTCATCAGCAGATCCTACGGAGATTTTGAATCTTTCGAGTTTCTTAAACGACATATTCTTCGGCTGATCCTTGTTCTCAAAGAATTCAATCTCTAATGCAGAAAGATTTCTTGAGCACTGTGCCAATTCATTAAAGTTTGCATCCGTGAACCTAATGTGCTTTCCATCGGAGACCCTCATATACAGCTCCTCGAGCTTCACCAAACCTTTAAAAACACCATCCTCAATATAAAGATCAACACAACCTGTCAAATCCAATTGCTTTAGCTCCTTCAAATTCCCAATTGTGGATGGTAATTTTCGAATGCCACAATTTGCAAAGCTCAACACTTCCAAATTCAAAAGATCTCCGATAGAAGAGAAATCAAACATCAACAAGCATTGATGGAGAATGAGCGTTCGAAGATTGGTGGAGCATTGAAGTGATCGTGGAAGCAAAGGGTACTCCATTTTCTCATACACTATAACTTCAAGATTTTCCATTTCTTCATAGAAATCTTCAGGAAACTTGAGTGTTCTATCTCCACCCATAAGTCTCAAAAGAGTTAGGTTCGGTATTTAAATTTTTGGAAGCTCAGTCATACCCATGCAGGTCAAGGAAATCTTTCGACAAGACATGCTCATCTCAGCCCTAATCCACCTCGAAATATCACCATGGTTAATGATCCACAGATGATCACCTTTAGAAACTTCTCCTAGCACAAAAGCAAGAACAAGATCGTGCATTTTGACACACTCGAGGTAATCACTATCAATCAATAAATTTGCATGTATGAGTTTGCTTACACATGTTTTTGTCCTGTTTCTAGCATCACCCAAAGTAGGAACACCGTTCAACAATTTAAGCCCCCATGCATATCTTGTCAGCTCCTCAATTGGAATATTAAAGTCATCAGGAAACAAGCCACAAAGCAGAAAAATCGCTTTAACTTCCTCGTCTCGTATAAAAGTGTAGCTAATTTCAATAATTTCTTGCACATTTTATCAAGATCATTTTCTTCAAACGGTTAAGTGTATCTTTCCATACAAATTTTCTTGAGATTTAAGGGTTGTTGCAATGAGTTTGATGGCTAGGGGCAAAAATCCACATCTTTTCACAATTTGATTCCCTATCTCATTGAGCCCCGGATTTGAAACTCCTGTGATTTCACAAAAGAAATTATTTGCTTCGGACTCCTCCATGACATCCACTTTAACTATTTTAACATCCGAATTATTTCTACTGCAATTTGTGTGCAAACAGTTTCATTTCGTGACGTTAGCAACAATTTGAAGCCGGTTGGCAAAGGGCTTAATCCAATATCATTGAGTTCGACCACCTCCCACACATCATCCAATATTACTAGAACCTTTTTACCTTCTTGGGACATCTTTTCAAATGTAATACGAAGACGGTCTGCCCTTGCTGTTTTAAATTTCAGTTAAATTTGTCCTATATATACTGCACGTTTGTTGAATTGAAAACGTGTTAATCTTCTGCCCAATAACCACCTTCACAATCCAACCAAACATATTCCATTCTTATCCGCGATAGTCTTTCAGTTGTTCCATCATTGTGGTTTTTCCAACACCACCCATTCCGCATAGCGCTATCACTTGCATCTTGTGATCTTGTTGCAGGAACCCAAGTGCAGCCTCAAAAATCTTCTCTCGCGATCTGAAGTAATTTTTGGCATCACCATTTGACGGTACAGAAGTGGGTTCTTTTTTAAAACTCATTTTTCCAAGAGGTTTTTGGGTATCGCTCCAAATTATTTCAGTATTTTCCTTAATAAGACCATCGATCTCCTCAGTGGTCTTGAATGCATTTCTTCCTGCTTGGTACCTCCTCTTCACATTAAAACAGCCATTGTAGTTACTTGAAATTCTTTCAGCATCTTTCTTAATCTTTTCGACATCTTCCAACCAACCCGGTACCCGAGTAGGTATCTCCAGTTGACTTGTATTGTTTGTTTCCATGTGCTTTTTGACATCAACGCTTGTACCATCCAATTGCTTCAATCTAGTATTCATGTTTCTAACGTTGTTTGTGGAGGAAAAGATATAGCCCAAATGTTTCTTGACAGGCTTCATCAAAGATTCAACAACAGGACCAATGATTGCTGATACAAACTCCATTACTGAATATTAGCTTTAGTGAGACCTACAAACACAAAAAATAATCAACAACGTAACGGATTGCATCATTTGAATTGCTAATAGCTTTAATACTTTTACCATCAGTTGACACAAACTAACTATTTTTTTTTTTTTTTTTTTTTTTTTCTTTGAAATAATCAAATTATCAATTTTAACTATCACATAACTTCTAAAAGTTTAACTCAACAGCAGGCTTATTATCAATATCAGGACCTTTTGGTAGCTATAGAATCCAAACGCTTTATGTTAATTCTAAAAGTTTCTCAAACTAAACAATATAAGGTTGGTAGCTAAGGTGCAAATGTTTTAAACAAACCGCTTTGATTACATATTCACAAATCATTAACTTTTGCTCTTACTTCTTATTATCATTGAGTGACATCAATTTCAACCAACTATAAGCAAACTTCAATATTGGTCAGACATTTTAGGAGAAAGTAAGAACAAGTTAATAAAAACATCGTTAACATCCAGGCTTGAACTGGCTCCAAACAGTCAACAGTGATATTACTTATTTCTTTCTTTGGGGTAAAAGGTTAATACCCGGCAAAAAATGGAACAAAATAAAATTACATGATTACGACTCTCATCATATCAAAAATCAAACTAGATTCAAGACAAAAAAGTTACTCGATTTTACACTAGAAGGCAAAAAGCCGTCAACACAAGGTCAACGAGACTTGTATAAGAAAAGATTAATCATCTAAGTTTAATAATGTTCAAGAAATAATCACATGTGTGAAAATAAATAGTAGATTCAGTGTTGACTGATTTCAACAGAGGATTGACATCGTCGAGAAAAGTAAGATCAGATCGGATTAGATCTTAAGATCCTATGGTCAAGATTGGGATCTTATAAGATCCTACGTAAGATCGGGATCGTTTTGCTATCCAAGATCGTAAAATGGTATCGGGATCTTAACACCATTGATTTAAGTAATAGCTGATAGCTCCTTAACTTTAGAGTGTTCGCCTAATATGACATTTCTGAAAGTAAGTACACGAAGAAGAATAATCTAGTTCA
>OU343219.1:52993145-53069418 GCA_910596185.1 Chrysanthemum makinoi | reverse complement strand
TTTGTGATTGTTTGTTTTGGACGTTGTTCAGTAATAACCCACGAATGCGATAGGAATCATATGTGTCATTAAAACATGACAATCGTAGCGACTTCATACCAATCAATTACAATCTTGCATTGACACCAACTTCTTAATGTTGAGAATAGCTTGATGGAACTTTAATATCATGTAAACATTGACAAAATTGTGTTTTTGACTTTTGACATGGTATAACAAAATTTGGTGGCAAATATGTGCCTCGTGAAACTCTCTCTCTGGGAGCAAGCAGAATCGAATTCCCATTGAGACCATGTCTTTCGAGCATTAACCCCATCTTTTGTTTTCCGAAATATTCAACAATAAGCCTATCAAACTATCACAAACATTTTTTTCGATATGCATAACATCGAGGCAATGTCGGACATCTAAATGCTCCCATAAGGTAAGTCCCAAAATATTGAATTTTTTCCATTTTCCTTTAGGGATTCGACTTTTTGGTTTTCCAAACACTGTTTATATCTTTAACTCGAGAAAGTGCATCTTTTCCATCAAACTGTTTTCTTACCTTTCCGTACTCAACCTTCCCATCAAACTCATTTTTCATATTACGATACGGGTGATTAGTTTCAATCGATCTTCGATGAACCATAAACACCGTCTTTTGCAATTACTTAACCACCGAAGATGTCGATCTTCACATACTGGACACGCAAATTTACCTTTCATTTTGTATCCGGACGATTTCCATATGCGGAAAATCACTTATGGTACAAAAATCATGGCTCTCAATTTGAAGGTTCCTTTTATCGCATCATAGGCGTCGCCGTCTTCCCACAAAGCTGTCATGTCATCAATCAAAGGAGCCAAATAAACGTCAATGTCGTTACCCGGTTGTTTTGGACCTTGAATTAACAATGACATCATAATGTATTTACGTTTCATACATAACCACGGTGGAAGATTGTAGACACATAGAAGAACGGGCCAAGTACTATCTGACCGCTCATGTTTCGAACGGGTTGATTCCGTCCGAACTAAGTCCAAACCGTATATTTCTAATATCACCACTAAATTTCTAAAATTTATTATTAATCTTTCTCCATTGAGGTGAATCAACCACATGTCTTAATTTTCCATCCTTTTTACGCTTTTCGAATGCTAACAATTTTGCATCTTTCGCTTGCAAATAATCGTTTCGATCTTGGAATGATTGGCAAATACCACAATAATTTAGCGGGCGGACCATTATTCTCCACATTAACGCTTGCATTTGTTCCCTTCTTAATATCTCGATTCGCTACAAATAGCACAATTATGAAGATCTTTGTACTCTTGTCTATATAGTATACAATCATTTGGACACGCATCTATTCGTTCAATCTCTAATCCCATTGGACACATCATCTTTTGGCTTGATACAACTAAACAGGTAACCCATTATCTTCGTGAAGCATTTCATGGAAAGCCTCCAATAAAGCTGTGAAACTTATGTCACTCAAACCATATTGTGCTTTTACCTTAAACAACCTTATGGCTTAGAAAACTTTGTACAACCAACATACAACGGTTTTTCTGAGTCCTCAAATTGTTTTTGTAATTTTTCTTCATCATCGTCACCAATAGTACCCTCCAAGTTATTAAACATTTCATCTTTATTTATGAAGTCGCCACTAATGCGTGAATTGTTATTTTCATTTTCATTAACTACTGGAACCGACGTGTTTTCATTTTCGTTGGATACAGGAACCGATGTACTACTAGATACGGGAACCGACGTACTACTATCAACGAGTAATTCACCATGTCTTGACCAACAAGTATACTTTCGTACAAACCCACGTTTAATCAAATGCCTCTCAATTTTAGTCATATCACTATAATTCTGCAAATTCTTACAATCAGCACAAGGACAACAAACGGAGAGATCTCCATTATTCAACCGATTAGTCTCAAGAAATCTAAGAAAACTTTGCACACCATAACATATGCTTCTTCAAATGTCCAATTTCATACATCCATTTATTACGATCCATCTGAATTTTAAAATTTAAAAAAAAAATTAGATGCGTGCATGATATTGACAAGTAGAATTAAAGCGTCCATGATTGTCACCAACTCACTTCTTAAATATTATGTCTCAAAAAGCGTATATAATTTTACATGTTTCGTTTTACAAGTTTACCAAATAAGAAAAATCGTAGCATTTCTTCTTAACTCTTCAAGCATGCTTATAAAACGCAAAAGCGAAAAGAATAAAGAGAATGTGTACCGATTTATTCTTAAGTAATAAACGAAAAAAACGTATGCACACCCTAAATGAGATGAAAAAAAATTAAAAAACGCTATCCCAAAACAAAGACTTTTTCATAACTGATCTTTATTATATAAACTTTTTTTTTAAATAAATTCTGTGGCATATGAAGTATTCGTTAAGTTAAAAATCAAACGTGTATCTATATGAAATGTTCATTAAAATAAAGAATAAAACCTAATTTTGATCTTAACTATTAACAATCCTTAGGATTGTTACCATTCAGAAACAACTAATTAACCATCTAGTATATATTGCTTAAAGTGTCACTTAAGAACAAATTTGATGGATAGCTCAATGGAAAACCCTTTCTCATATAACAATAAGGTATTTAGTTCGAACCTGCAACATTATTATTGTTTTAATTTTTTTATTTCTCTTTGCTTATCCATGTTTTTACTTAACTATGAACATGTATACTTCATGTGAATACCCTATCATTTGTCACGAAACACAACTTGGGGTCACTTTCATATATTTTTCTTCATCTAATGAAATCTTTTCAAGTCAAATACTCTGTTTCCATTATATACAAATTCAAATACTCTGTTTTTAATTCACAAATTCAAATACTTTGTTGTCATTATACAACAAATTCAAGTACATATAAGAAATATGCTGCTAGAATAAATAAAAACTGTGAAACTAAAAGACTATGCATTCATGTATCTTTACTGTATTTAAATTAATAATACCGACTACTTATCGATACTGTTGAAAACCTCAAGATCAACGCCAATCAACTTCCTCTTTCCGTACGATTAATTTCCCCTTTTACAAATACGTGTATCTTTATTTTGGTTGATTCTTTGTATCATGTAAGAATGATTTTAATATGACCCGTTTATATAGAAATCAGTTGTGTTTTACTAATGTTTAACAAGTCAAATGGGGCTAATCTGTAGCTAATTGGACCGTTGGAGAAGGTGTTTAAATTCAAAAGATTAAAAAACATATATTTTTGTAGAGTATATAAAGGACCATAGATTATCCTTTGTTTTTTGTTTTCTTCTGACTGATCTTATCCTCATTTGGGGCGCATATTTGTAGCTATTAAATTAACAACCGCTTCTAAATTTCAAATGGGATTAAGTAGAGCATTTTTAAACAAAACCCTTCCAAAAAATAGTGTTTTATAAGACGGTTTCTTGTATAACCTTTTTATTTAATCTCATGAGGCGGTTATTAGTTTAAACCGCTACAAATGTGTGCTCCAAATAAACCATTGTGTACTAGAATCAAGAGCAACCTGCAATACCACTAGGTGGTTACCGGATATCACTTGAATCGTGTAATCACTTTCCAAAGTAAACTATTCGACCCTATGCCTGGGTTACACGAATATCTAATTGGGATAAGACCAAATGTTAGTTATTGAAATAGGCACAAATCAATAACTCTTACGCAAATAAGTGTTTAAGCTTTTGTTTGTTTCTCGATTTTAGTGTGTTTTTAGGTCTCATTATCTGATGAAAACCATCTCTATTTATAGTAGAGAATACTCACTTCTAGTTAATGGACATTATGGATGATTAACGGATAATTAATCACTCATAATAAGCCTCCATTATCATAGGAATAGTGGTTACATGACCAATTAAGCGTGGTCATAAAGCAGTCATAACAACCAATTGAATGAGTCAAAGTTTGTTAAAAATAAATCACTGCAACACTAGCAGTAGGAACCATTACACTAGCAGCAGGAACCATACACTACCTGTTAGGAATTGGAAATTCCATAAGTAAAGTGTCGGTCACCCCAAATATTATCTAGCATAAGTTAGCTCGTAGACATATCATTAGTTACGTTATTTATCAGTTTATTAGTTAGTTATTAGTTTAGTTTAGCGTAGTGTAACGCCGTGGAGGAAGGACGGGTCTTTACCCTGTATGCCGATCCACAGTCCGATAGGTGGACGTATTGTTTGTAAGTATAAATACCCCTTCCATCCATGGAAGGGGTGTGGCTTGACAATCTAACCTTTTACATTTTATTGAACCAACTCTCACCAAGAACACCTCTCTACTTTCTCTTTCTAAAATGTCTAACATATATTTTGATCATCCAAGACCACCCGAATCATCAAACACAATAATATTCGATCCTACAAATGGTAGAGGCCGGTTGTTGTGTTATATTTGATTTGTGTGGTTTTGTATCATGGTTATGTTGGTTTTTGAATCTTCTTGTAAACCTGTTTTGTACTAATTTGTTGGTTGAAATCTTTTTCGGTTATCATTTTAGTCAAAACTGTGTTTTTGTACTAGTTTGTTGCTTGGAATCTTTTCCTCTTATTATCTTAGTCAAAACAGTTTGTAATTGGTTTGTATGGTATTCTCTATTTCTATCCATGTCCAATCTGTTTTTTTTTGTCCTAACTGCAGTCTTCTAAAGCTGTGATGTTAAATGGTCATATAGTCTGAATTTTCGAGGTCAAAACAGGTCTTAATGATATGGTTTTATGCTGTTTCTGGGTCTAAAATGGGTTTTTAATGGTTTTGTAAACTGCTGATTATGATGTTCTTGTTAGCAACTTGGTCAAGTTCTTCGTAGAGACTTGACAATATGTCCTGATTCAATGAATATAACTAGCGACTTGTCCATGTTTTCCTTCTAGCGAGTTGTTGTACAAAACCACTTGGTAGTATGTTTTACTGTTGTAGCGACTTGTCTTACAAGTCGTAGCTACTTGACACATAGCTAGCGACTTGGAAAATATTTGACCTAGCGACTTGTTATTTAACAAGTTAGCGACTTCTTTGGAAGAAGTGGGTAGCGACTTGCTTTGGAAAAAGTGGGTAGCGACTTGCTTTGAAAAATTGGGTAGCGACTTGAAACAAAACTTTGGCTAGCGACTTGGGCGAAAAAGAGATGAAGATGAATATGACTCGACCTCGACCACAAACAACCATAACAAATACCATTTAATAAACATCATTCGGACCTCAGTTTGTTTAACCATCACAGATCCAAATCACAACCTAAACGAATCAAAACCAAACCATCACGGTTCTACCCATGGCTACTTAACGATCTCAGTTGTTTCGGTTTATTTCTCTAAGCACATCAAAAGTACAAAACCCTCGAACACACTCATCACAGATCCTTGCTCAAACAACATACATATTCGAAACAAATATAAATTCATGGAGTGCTATCAAGAAACGATCTCACTTTGTTTCTTTTGTGTATGGTTCTCATAACACATAGATCTATAGAGATCTGCACACAAAAGAAGTAACTTCATTGATCTTAAATGGTTGTTAATTATCCGAATGTTAGAAGCAAGATCAAAACCATGAAAGGTCTCATTCTTTACTTCTTGATCGGTTTAAAGGAATTACTAAAAGGTTTAAAAATCAAAACTTTAAATGGTGAACGTAAGACAATTGATCTCAGCCTTTCTTTGTCGTGGGCAACTCATGCCATAAATCTTAATGATTGTTACACGAAAAGAACTATACTTCACGGATCTATGATTTTTGTTGTATATGTTCGAACAATTGAAGATCAAACAAAAACCATTTTGGTATTTCATTTGACTCTTAAGTTCGTTTAATAATCACATGGGACAAAATCGTTAACATTACTTACCTTCAACCATTTTTTTTGAGCCATCCCTGTGGCTTTGAAGACCGTCGAGCCATCACCTGGCGGGTGGATGTGGGTCTTCAATGATAAAAGATTCTCACGGCATGAAACTTTATTTAGTATGTTACGACTTGCTTATGTAGTGTATATGAGATTTGTCATGGCAGGAAAGTGGCGATAATGTGAGAGGTGGATAGATTTGTTGAGTGAGTCTAGGGTTTGGTGATGTATTTGTGCGCACATATGTGATATTTGGGATTAGGGTTTGTGAGAATGTATGTGGTGTTTTATACACGTAATTTTAGGGTAGGGAATGTAATGGATGTGATTTGGACTATCATGGGGCCGGACTTGGATGCAATATGGATTATGGGCTGAGTTTGGTTTGTTATTTATTGGGCTCAAAGATTGAAACCATATATTTGGCCTTATCAATTCACTAATCGTGAGAGGCTTTAATATTGATTTCGGGGCTTTAATATTGAATTCCATACATGATAAATTGGATTTAATATTTGTCGAATCGGTATATGATCTTACCAGGCCTCAATATAACATTGGACTGATTTCATTTTGATTATGGGCTTGAAGCATATTTGTGTATATTGAATTGATGGGCTATCATTAATGGATCATATATTCGAGATTTGGTCAATGGAATGAATGAGATTTGATACACGCGAATGATGAGGTTTGACGATGAGATTTGTTGAAATATGAGTTTTGATCGTTGGATTTGGTATGATAATGAGTCGTTTTGTTATGAGGTTTGGACTTTGGTATACATCTTCACAGGATAATATTTCGTCACGGATCGAAATTACTTATTTAAACAAAGTTGACTGTGGGGTTGGTTGGACGATATTTCTTATTTGGATTTGAAGTGAGGGTTTTAGAATTTACTTATTTCGTCTTCTTTCTTTCTACCATTCCGCGAAGATGACTTGTCTGGGCATTTATAGAGTGTGATAAAGACTTGGGCATTTAATTAAGGTTGTGATTCTTTCTCGCTTAACCCACAACGTAATATCACCGGTGTCTCACTCAGTTGAGAATGTCAAGAGGTTTTGTACATTGGGTACGCCGTTTCTTCTTCACAAGGATTAGTACAAGTTTAAGTAACAAATCAGGGGATTATCACTTCATGATCAAGTTTGGCATATCGGGTTTACCTCTTAATGTGGTCACTACAATAGCCAACGAATCGTGAATGATATGTTTACCAAAGTGTTGATTGGATGGTTGATGATGTTGGATTTTGAACCGTTGATAAACGGTGCATGTTCCCTAAATATATTCACGAAACCAAATTGTCATAATACATTCAAGCTGACATTGTTTACGGTTTTGTCTTGATTTTGTAAAATCCCGAGAAGAAACTATTTCTCGGTTTAAATCATAGACTTGTAAAATCCCGTGACAATGGAACATCTGGTAAAGTAAAGTACATTCGGATCTTTCTTACGGTTTATTCTTGGTTTTGTAAAATCCCTTGAAAACTATTTCTCAATTTAAACTAGAATTGTAAAATCCATTATTGATGGATTCATCACGGAGAAAGGAAAGTGTATTTCGGATCTTATCTAATCTTTGGTGCTACGGTTTCTACTTCAAAGAAGGGATAAAAGGGTGTACTTCATGAATTGGATGATTGCTTGGTTATTCTTCATGGCAGTTTGGTTATTACTTGGTTTTACGGGGTCATGTGCTTTTAACCATGGTCGGGATGAAACCATTATCAAAGTTCATTTAAATGTCAAAGAAGGCTTGATTTGAGCGGTTCGGAAGATGTGACAACGGCGTTAATTGAGTATTATTTATTTGAGGTTGAAGTGAAATATCACGGGCGAGTGTACTTAGTATCTGAAGGTATCGGGGATGTTTGGATGAAGATTCTTCATGATCCTTGTTCGAGCTTATTATCAAATACGAAGACTTGGAAATCTAGTTATTGTTGGGTGTCTTTTACCTTTTTTTTTGGGAATTGGGCTCTTACCACCACAAAATAACTATCACTTTAAGGAGTTACGTTGTAGTGCTTAGTATCACATTCAATTGTGGATTTTCAAGAGGTAATGTACGTCTTATACTTGATGGTTGGTTGGTTGAAGAGTATAGAGTATATAGAGAGTACTTAGAGATGCTAATGGAAATCGGCACCGCTCTTTGTTACATATGTGCAAGTTTAAGTCACGAGTTCGGTAGTTTACTTGGGGTCAAGTTCATTATATGGGTTTTCTCCATCAGTACACTAAAAAGAGCCTACTTGAATGATAATGGGGTTGATTACATGTTTTGCTAAAAGTGAAAGGAGAGATCATGGCGTCTGTTCACATGATTCAGGCCTCGAACAACATTATGCGATATGAACACAACAGTTCATGCCTCGTACTCTAAAGAAAGAAAAGTGTACGTTTAGGTCGCTTAATCTTCAAAGAGAAGAGAAATCTTCTTATGATCTTTGAACACAATAGGTCAAGCCTCGTACTCAAAGAAAGAAAAATGTACGCTTAGGTCTTTATCTTGAAGAAGATCTTCTCACTAATGACCATTCTCATCAACATGCTTCATGCTTTTTCCATGCTCTTTCAGTTATCAAGTGAACCGGGCTAATGTTGATTGTTTTTCTTATTCCACTTGCTCAACTATAATGACGATGGCGACATCATGTGCTAATTTTGAGGGGGAGAAGTGTGAATAGAATACATTTGGATGATAATCACTTGTTTAATCAAGAATGGCATCTCCGTATGCAATTCTTGAGGGGGAAAAGAAGTGTGAATTTTTGCATGGTTGACTTATATTTGAGAATATATGGTCAAATGGCTCCTAACTCATGTAAGCAGAACTTCTTCTATCGGGTCATCGTTACATGGAGTTTCTTCTTTAGGCGTTGGTTGACATCTTCATACGGTGATGAGTTTAAAGACAAGTGCTTCGGTTAATGCTTCGTGCACATCAACATGATGATTCGAACAACCTTCATTCTTGTGATTGTTTGCTTGTTATAACCATTTTGTGTGTTCCTTGCGGGCTGATTGCTAATTTCCTTGATGAATATCTTTCTGTTCTTGTTTGATTGGGAGGGATTTTAGTTAAAGGGACTTGCAAGAGGTAAGTTAATTGGGATGCTTTTGGTGTGATGAAGATGTTAACTATCTATTCCCCAACTGGACAATCTTGAAGAAGGTCGAGTCTATGCATTCTACGTTTTTTACGATGCATGTTAGAAGACTAAAGGCGAGTTGCATTTGATTATCTAAAGACTTCTTAATGGGCATTTATCAAACAGATTGTCGGTTTATGGGAGAGCACTAATTGGGGGAGATTGAAGAGCCAAATTTAATCCCCAATTAGACTTTCATATTCCTCGTAAGTTGATTCTCGTACATCGAGCTTATGATGTTCTTCTCAAAAGATTTCAAGTATACGGGCTTCAAAAATTGCGATCTTGAAGTATCAAAACCAGAAAAGGCGAGAGACACGTATCTACGCGAGTATACTTGATGAACTTAATACTTAAAGTGATTGAAGATATCCCGGGAAGACAAATGTTATTACCGCAGAGAAACTCAAGGTTTGACTTATGGTGAGTAAACTTGATGAACTTAATACTTCTAAGTGATTGAAGATATCACGGGAAGACAAATGTCATTACGGTAGAGAAACTCAAGGTTTGACTCATGGCGTTTAGTGTTCTTATTCCAACTATGTGGGGAAGAGATGTTAAAGTTTCGAAAGATAAAAGAGGTACACAAGTGTGTGATTCATTGGGGAGAGAGATTGTGTACATTGGGGAGGCTCAGTTGTTTCACTTGAGTGCTTAATCAGTGATTCAGAGATATAATCACTTATTCGAAGTTGACATCCAGAGATTGTCATCCTTGAGATATCGTGATTCGGCCTGCTTCTTCATGTTATCGGTTTTCTTTCTTTGGGCATTGGTACCGGGTTCTTGAACTTCATACACTATAATCAGGGGAAAGAAAAGTATACATCGGGGTTATTCTTTGGCTATTGGACTTTATCTACTTGATGGTATAAGTTTCTTTGTCTTGGGTTCGTGAGCTCTAGTCTTAGAGTATGCATCAATTCACTTAGGGGAATTTTTCTCTTGACACCTTTTGGTATGGAGTGCCAGACTTGATGAAATGAAATTTGAGAAATTATTTATGTGTGGGATGATATTTTGCTTTCTTCTTCTTGATGATATAACCCAACGAAGAATCTCGGTTATCGTTCTTAAAGGGCGCGAGGATTTATGATAATGGCGTGCTTCTCACATGCACATTAACGAGCCTCGAAAGCTTTGGTGGTGAATGTTTAAGAGATGATGACTTCTATCTTCTACAACGGGCTGCTCGGTACTTATATCATCATCCTCTTAAACTATATCATCTACTCTATCTTTGTAAATATTTATCAAAAAGCAAAATATAAAAATATAAAACCAACAAAAACAAAATAGAAAAATATAAAACCTTCAAAATCCCATAAAAATCAGAAAATTTGAAAAATACCAAAAATATGTTTTCCAAGACATGTCTTCTGGTATCGATAACATCTACGGTCTTAGAAATGTCATTCAATAATAGCACGGGACCATAGATGAAGTTCGAGCAGAAGGTGTAAATATTCTTTTCAAATCATTTCTCTAAAAATGGCTTACAATTATTTGTTGTAACCCGCTTCAAAATGGCTTGAGTTACTTGGTAACCTTGTGCTTAAACCATGGTTTGCTATTATTTCTGATAGCAACCCGATCTTCAAGAAAGGAAAGTGTTGGCTAAACCATTTTCAAATATGCGTGCACTTATCCTATAAACAAAATAAGGAAAGTATGTCGAAGGACTGCTGTTCCTACACAAATATTTTTCCGTCTAAAATTCTTCAGAAAAATATTTGTTGTATTTCAAAATGGTGGAAAATGAGTTGCTTTCAAAACAATCAGATTCAGAGTTTTTAGTAATAATTGAAAACTCAATCAATGACTTCAAGCTTTTAAACTTTTAGAAAGAGTCATTGATTGAGGGGGAGAATGTTTTCAAATTTACATCATCTAACGGACTTTCTTAATTATCCTAATATGCTTAATTAAAAATGATGTTAACCTATGTTGAAGGACTAGGTGCCTAGGATATGATTGTTAGGTTTAGATGATTAGAGTTTGATGAACACATAATCCCATACCTTATATGATCTGATTGATATGTTGAATTGACTTTTATTAGTCGATTGTTGTTTGGGTGATGTCGACCACCATATATCTGTATGTGTTCACACTATCATGAGGTATATTGGTATAAGAATGTTCGCCACATATGAAGATGATTGGATGCCGAAAGGAAAGGGTAACTATATATTGGGTTGACATATGAAGAAATGGAGCTTAATTGGACTTCTATGGAGAGTTGGCATAAATGCAACGTAAGAGGTCTCACTGCATCGGCAGATGGTTTTCTTCTAAGTGATTGAAGAAACGGCGCTTAATTTGACCTCAGTTGGCATTAAAATGCAACGTAAGAAGTCTCACTACATCAAGAAGCGGTTTTCTTCCAAGCCCTACAGCACAACATCAACAGATCAGCTCAACCACCTCGATATCTTTGTGCAGGACAAGTAGTGGACAATAACATTTGTTTAAAAAACAATTTTTAATAATATTGTTTTGATAAATGGAAAAATATTGTTTTGAAAATAAATTGGACTTAATTTTGAAAATCACCGGACTTCATTTATCTAAACTTAAGTCACTCAATCATCGACTACGGTCATCGATTGAGGGGGAGAGTGATTTAAAATAAAATATTTTCAAACGATATTTCATCTATCAAGTCCGTTTTGTACAAAATTAAGTGGTGATCTAAAGATTTAATGTTATGTCATGGTATGATTTTTCTTTGAATCAAGGTCTTTCAAAATGAAATTTTTTCTGTTCTTGTTTGATTGTAAATTGTTTTATTTTACTTAAAGATCTCTTAAAACTATCATACCTGACACTAACAATCTTTAATGTCGAAAAACTGTTCCTTATCCATCATTTTTCAAAATTAAATCTTGCCACGTCTTTCTCCAAAATCTTTTAAAGGATTTAAATTAGTTGAGATCACAAATCTCAAAAGGTTTGAAATTTTTGATCGGGGGAGAGATCGTGATTTAAATCTCAAATCTTTTTAATGGAATCGGTTTTAGTCCTTTAAAGGCACCTGCCTCCTGTGTAAACGATTTCAATATACATAAGCATGTTGAGAGGAGCATTTATCCAAAAACAAGATGAGTATTTAAACTAGGCCACATATTCTCCCATGTTTTCTAAACCTTATTAAATCACTTGGGATCCAAAATCTCAAAGGGTTTGATATTTTTGATCGGGGAGAATTTGTGATTTAAAATTTGATAAAAGGTGATCGTTTTGATTCAATTGTGCGGTGCTCTCATATGTGTGCTAAACGCTTTCAAATCTCGAAGCACATATTGAGGAGCATTTCAAAAACAAACTTTCAAGGTACAAATATTTCTATGTTTCAACATAATGTACCTTGATTGATTTTCTAATGGTTTCTTAATGGCTTTTGTGATCGTGGATGTACTTCAAAAGAACTCTCCTCTATGTAATAACATGATTTCAAATATCCTACGCACATATTGAGGGGGAGAATTTACCAAGAAAATCAAATGGCTTTTTCTAAAGAAATTGTGATCAAAGAAATATTTCAAAATACTCTTGCCTCCATGTGCTAAACAATTTCAAGATCAAATGCACATGTTGAGGGGGAGGTTTTCTAAATGATCAAAATAATTAAGGTACAAAATGCTTTGATTTTATATCACAAGTACCTTGATTGATTTTCCAAATGATTTTTCAATTGGTTTCGAGAAGGAATGAATTGTACCAAAAGACCGACCACTTTACTTTATGTATGGAGTTATAAGGATGGTGAGGTTAGGTATTAGTTCCCACGATCCGCCAGAACCGGAGGGATCTACCCAGGGACAATCCACTAGATAGTATAGAAGTCCTTAGGTTTGATGAAAAAAGGAGAAAAGTGAGAAATGGGAAGAGTGCGGACTGAGATAGAGCTAGAACTGAAATAAACCCAACAAGGTTCTAGTTATGAAGTCTTGGTAAGCACTGAAGGGGTTGAAGAATGAAAAATTGAAAACGAGAAAGGGTGAAAATAAATAGCCCTCCGATAATTCAACCTTAGGGCAGAAACCGGGTTCAATACATATGCTACTGGTGATAACACTGGTATTGAAGACAAGACGTCATGGACCCAGTGACGCACTGCACTAAACTTCCCAAGCTACTCAAGTTCCTCTTAAAAGGGCTTGTTTCATTCTCACGGGGAACCGACATAATCTATCGACTTTCTCTTAGAGATTGTTGATATTGAAGAAGGAGACCCTCTCCCTAGTCTCCGGCATAGGAAACCAAATGTGCACTATTGAGTCTAGAGCTAAGAGATCATCCACAATATCTCATTAGGACATTAAATTCTTGAAGACTTGCTGTTTCACACAATGTGGAAAGTAAGAATATATATTAAGAGTCCTACGCATTATTCTTGTGGTATTGCCGAACATCAGTGATATGTGACAATATTCCCGATGAAGATGGAAAGCCTTCTAGAGCCAACATCAAACAAGCTCTTGGTAGGTGGCATGTGAGATCTTTCATAAGATCAAGCTTGTGACAACTGGATAGAAACGATGGGGCGATTCATTCGTAAATCAACCTTGGTCCAGGAAATGGATTGATGGATGCTTTTGGAAAAACCGTTCGATGTGCAAATCTTTTCTTTTCTCTAGCACATCGAATGAGTATTCATGTTTCAAATTCAAAAAGTACCTCTGATTGAAAAAATACTTTTGGAAAAACCGTTCGATGTGCAAATTTCTTCTTTTCTCTAGCACATCGAATGTGTACTCTTTTAAATACAAAAAGTATTTTGATTGAAAATTGATCTTTCTCATAAAACCTTCGTCGTATTGCAAAACTTTTTCTTCAAGCAATACACGATTGTTTTTCAAATTAATTTTTCATCAATCAGTGAATCTCAATTCGCTGGTTCACTCACTCCGTGGTTTCTTCTTTGAGACGTTCGGTTTGAGAACAACTAGGCAGCTTGAAACCCTGTCAAGGAGATTCTTGAATTCTACGATCACGAGCCTTGTCTTGATCAACGGGGAGTGGGCGTGTACCTCCATTCATTGAAAGTGATCAAAGATACTTTCGTGTGTTTTATTGCTAACTGTTGTTTGCAGGTACATTTGAACGGTTCAGCTGATCGAATTGAGGAGTCAATCCAAAACCGCATGCTCACAGCATCTACACTTAATTGAAGAAATCATGACTGGTGCATATCTACAGAACGGCTCGATATTTTCATACTATACTTCTGGCTGCTGCAAATATCATGAACCAGTAAAGCTTCCGCTACTCAGATGGAAAGATGTCATGATTCAAAAGTGTGAGCATGTCGGTCCAAAAGTCACAACTTCACATGATGGCAACACAATAAAGGGTGATCCAAAGATTTCTGTGGTGATGATCTCAAAAAAAGCTTGAAGATCATCAAAGATGTGGATCAGTTCAAAGACCTCCACTGAAAGTACAAAGCACTTGGACTTTGAAGTTGCACTACAAAAGCACAAAGATTGCGGAATTGAAGAATTGAAGTATACGAGCTCAAGAACAAAGCCAAGAATAGAATGCTAGGATTCGAAATGTAAAACATGGGGTGACCTCCCTTAGGGAGATTGTTAGGAATTGGAAATTCCATAAGTAAAGTTTCGGTCACCCCAAATATTATCTAGCATAAGTTAGCTCGTAGACATATCATTAGTTACGTTATTTATCAGTTTATTAGTTAGTTATTAGTTTAGTTTCGTGTAGTGTAACACTGTGGAGGAAGGACGGGTCTTTACCCACTGTATGCCGATCCACATCCGATATGAGGACGTATTGTTTGTAAGTATAAATACCCCTTCCATTCATGGAAGGGGTGTGGCTTGGCAATCTAACCTTTACATTTTATTGAACCAACTCTCTACCAAGAACACCATCTCTCTACTTTCTCTCTCTAAAATGTCTAACATGTATTTTGATCATCCAAGACCGCCCGAATCATCAAACACAATAATATTCGATCCTACACTACCAGCAGGAACCATTACACTAGCAGCAGGAACCATAACACTACCAGTAGGAACCATTAGTTACTACACTAATAGTAGTAACCAATACACTAGCAGTACAAACTACTATTGAGAAGAGTCAGGTGTTCAGGACCTCATGGGGTGTACCTCCGTACCCCAAAAACAAGTGTTAACTAATCCCACAAGCGCACTAAATTTACCAACATTTTTCTCACCTTTGTCATGGATATGGCATCTTGGATCATCTCGTTGATCCACCCGCGTCCTCATCACCTCACCCCACCACAGGATGCGGAATGGCTCAAGGTTGATTTCATTATTAGGTCTTGGATTTTCCACACTTTCCTCCAATCTTCAAAAATGGTTGGTTGCTCTTAATTCTAAATCAGCTAAAGAGGTGTGTCTTGAGGGGATTTTCTAGGACAATAAACGCCCTAGAGCTATGGATTTGAAGGCGGAGTTACGTAATTTAACGCTTGGGGACTTAACAATTGATGCGTACTTTCAGAAAATTGAATCAATTGCTTTGGTTTTGAATGGTCTTGGTTCTCCTCTTAGTAATGATGACATTGTTACGTTTGCACTTGAAGGCTTACCCAACACGTATGATATGATTTCAACCGTTATTGCTAGTCGGGAACCCTTTCCCGATCTCAAGACGGTTCGTTCTTTGTTGACCACGCACAGCAGATGCGCATGAAGTCTAAAGTTCAAGATCGGGACAACTTGTGTTTGGTTCAGTTTTAACCCGGACAACTACTTGCGTCGGGTCAAGCAACTCTCTTGCCGAATGCTTTTGCTACTAACACTCTTCAGGACCCGTGTTGGGAAATTGGAATATGGATACAGGTGCGAGCTCTCATCTTAATGATTTTGTGCATTATCTTAGTGATATTCTTAATGAGTGCATTTATCCGTCTATCGCGGTTGGTGATGGGAGTTTCATTCCTGTTACCAACTCCGGTCATAGTATCTTGTCTACACCTTTTCGTCCTCTTTATTTAAATAATGTTTTAATTACCCCTCATATCGTAAAAAATCTTATTTCTGAGCATCAATTTGTTCGTGATAATTATTGCACTGTTGAATTTGATCCTTTTGGTTTTTCTGTGAAGGACTTCATAACTCGACGGGTAATCCTCCGTTGTGATAGCACGGGTGATCTTTACCCTATTACGAAGCCTTCTCCGATTCCTCAAACCTATCTTACCGTCAGTATCGTGGCATCAACGACTAGGACATCCAGTGGAAGTGTTGCGGCGTCTTGTGTCTAGTGATTATATTTCATGTAATAGAAGGCTTCCCGTTCTTTGCCATGCTTGTCAGCTTGGTAAACACGTGAAGCTTCCGTTTGTTAGTTCGTCTAGTTCTTACTTCTTGTTGTTTGACACTCGGATTGTGGACCTCCCCAATTCCGAGTCTTTCAAATTCAAGTATTGTTTCTTCATTATTCTCAGTACGTGTGGGTTTATCCATTAATGAATAAATCTGATGTTTTGTCTAAATTTCAGTTGTTTCGTAGTTATGTTCGTACTCAGTTTAAGTATGAAATTAAATCGTTTCAGTGTGATCATGGTGGTGAGTTTGATAATACGCCTTCATAAATTATTTTATGGCATTAGTTTAGATTTTCTTGCCCCCGCACCTCTCAACAAAAATGGAAAATCTGAACGCATGATTCGTACCATCAATAACCTTATTCGTACTTTATTGTTTCAAGCACATTTACCACCCAACTATTGGACTGAAGCTCTTAATATGGTTGTTTATTTTTTGAATATCCTCCCTTCCCGTGCCATTAACAATGACATACCCTTTACCCGCATTTTTGGTGCTACACCCGATTATAGTGTACTTCATGTTTTTGGATGCCTTTGTTACCCACATATTGATACCAACCATAAATTAGGACCTCGCGCTACACCAACCATATTTTTGGGACATCTGCCAATCATTTGGCTATCGTTGTTTTGATCTAAATACCAACAAAATTATTATCTCTCGTCATGTTACCTTTGATGAAACGGTTTTCTGTTTCAAACCCATCCGTCCAAACCCACCCCATCCTATGATTTTTTGGAAGATTCTTCCAATCTCATTTCCACCATTAAACACCACCCCATTGGTTGGTCTAAACCCGATTCCTATACCAGGTTGACCTACACTCACGAACCAGTCAACATACCTACCTCCCCTGCCCCACCTACGCCAACTCCACGTCTCTCCTGCACCTGTCCCTGACCCACCAACGGCAACACATGTTGTATCTATTCATCCCATGGTCACACGTTCGTCGTTCGGGACTACTCCTAATCCTAAGTATGCTAGTCATGTGTCCACTGTTTCTCCGTCCCCTAGGTCGTATAAGGATGCTCTAGATGATCCAAATTGGCGAAATGCTATGTTTGATGAATATAATGGGCTTATTAAGAATAAAACTTGGACTTGTGTACCTCGTCCTGTGGGTGTCAATGTTGTTAGGTGTATGTGGTTATTTCGCCATAAGTATTTGGCTGATGGCACTCTTAGTCGGTACAAGGCACGTCTTGTTGCCAATGGTAGCACACAGGTAGAGGGAGTAGATGTTGATGAGACTTTTAGTCCGGTTGTTAAGCCGGGCACCATTCGGACTGTTCTTAGTTTAGCTATTTCTCGACATTGGCCTGTTCATCAGCTTGATGTCAAGAATGCATTTTTGCATGGTGATTTATCTGAAACTGTTTATTTGCATCAACCAGCTGGTTTTCGGGATCATGAGCATGCGGATTATGTTTGTTTATTATAGCGTTCTCTTTATGGACTTAAGCAGGCGCCTCGGGCATGGTTTCAGCGGTTTGCTACTTATATTCTTAATGTTGGGTTTACTTCGAGTCGGTGTGATTCTTGTTTATTTATTTACCGACATGGTGATGATACTGCTTTTCTGCTACTCTATGTGGATGGTATTGTGCTTACTGCTTCCTCTGATAGTTTATTACAGCGGATTATTGCTTCTTTGCATAAGGAGTTCTCTATGACAGATTTGGGTGCTCTTAATTATTTTTTGGGTATGTAAGTTACGCGTGACTCTTCTGGGATGTTTTTGTCACAGCGTAAGTATGCTATGGAGATTTTGGAGCGTGCACATATGGTTGGTTGTAACCCTTCCCTGACTCCGGTTGACGAAGTCTAAGTTGGGTGATGATGATCCGGTTTCTGATCCTACGTTATATCGGAGTCTTGCAGGTTCTCTTCAATATCTCACTTTCACTAGACCCGATATTACTTATGTTGTGCAGCAGGTTTGTTTATATATGCATGATCCCCGAGAGCCTCATTCATTGCTCTCAAGCGGATATTACGGTATGTTCAGGGGACTTTGGCTTATGGTTTACAGTTATTTTTCTACTACAGTCCTTGTTTGCTTATTCGGATGATGATTGGGCTGGTTGCCCTACCACTCGCCGGTCTACATCAGGTTATTGTGTTTTTCTTGTTAACAACTTACTTTCATGGTCCTCTCGTCAGCCGATGATTTCGTTCAGTGCTGGCTGAGTATCGGGGTGTTGCCAATGCTTTTTGAGACATGTTGGCTTCGGAATTTACTAGTGAGCTTCATACACCGTTGTCATCTGCTACTATTGTTTATTGTGATAATGTGAGTGCAGTGTACTTGTCTTCTAACCCTGGCAATCAGCACACCGCATATTGAGATTGATATTCATTTTGTTCGTGATTTGGTTGCTACTGGTCAAGTTCGAGTTCGCATGTTCCCTCGGTTTCAGTGTGCATATTTTACCAAGGGTTACCATCTGCCTTGTTTACTTAGTTTCGTGACAGGTGTTTGGTCTCCTCCCTCAAGCTGAAGTGTTGAACTATTATTATTAGTATTAGTATTTGGCCCATTGTATATTGGCCCTTATGTTTCCTATATAATCTTGATGTACCAAACGTTATTATTCATTCAATATACACTTACAATATTTCATATAATACCCATGTGAGATTACCGCAATATAGAGTCGGTAGTGAGCAATTTTATAACAACAGGTCAAAGTTGATGATAACAACTTATATTCGCGATTAGTTAGTAAACAGTTTGAGAAAATTAATTACATTTTGTAAGCCAAAAAGGTTAAACTTTCTAATCACAATTAAAGTGAGATATGAAATTTTCTCAAACTGTTGTAAAGTGAGATTAGAAATGCTCAAGTTCATGTTGTAATATTTTTGTTTTGTTTGTGTTTCTTTGTATCCAAATGGCACTAATCAAATTACCAAGTATGTCACTTAATTATGCTTGAGATTTACTTAGCAACCTACTCTGGAGAATGAGGGTCCATATCAAGATACATAATTTTATTCGTTAAGTCATCCTCTTCGGAACCTACCGATCTACTCGCATGAGAGTTGACCTAATAATGCAAGATTAAAATACTTGTGATTGATATAACCTCAATGTTAAGTCATCATGACCTGTTCAAAATAATCCACCAAAAAATTAACTTACTGATTTTGCAAATCATTGTCAGTCGTAATTATATGAATATAAAATCATGAATTAATTTAAAATTTAACTAACCAGATTTCGATAGTCAACATATTATTTATGTGTCTTATAAGCGTATGAGGACCGTTATTGTAGTCCATACAGATCGGTGACATTACCAATCAAACATTAAATTTTAATGTTTATTTGTTACAATGACGTGTGGAGATGAATGGACCTTAAAAAATAATCCTTGTCCTTGGTCTTTATTATCAGTAAATCAGCAATGCTCTAGTAAAGTGAGATATGAAATTTTCAATGGAAGGAGCAGTCATACATCTTTTGTTATGTTATGTTATAAAATATATGCCGCTGAACTCGATATCATTTCAGATTCACAGTTCTTGACGGATGGAGATACGTTGGTCTCACAAACCAGAATTTTCGAACTAGGGTTTTTCAGGCCAAATAACTCTGAGAACAGATATCTCGGTACGTGGTTCAAAAATATATCTGTTAGAACTTTGGTTTGGGTTGCTAACAGAGACCACCCGCTCCCTGATACACCACCACTTGTGGTAAAGATTACTGATTCCGGAGCTCTTAGCATCTTCAGCAATATCAGCATAATTTGGTCATCTAATACAACAACATCACAGAAGGCAACGGCGAAGCTTCTTGACACTGGTAATCTGGTTGTCACGGACGAACTTTTTGGAACAATTCTATGGCAGAGTTTTGATTATCCAACTGATACTCTTCTACCTGGAATGAAGTTAGGTAAAGATTACTCTAGGGGAATGGAATGGTATCTTTCATCATGGAAGAGTAGTCAAGATCCAGCTCGAGGTGCATTCGCTTGGCAAGCTAACACACTTGGTTATCCATATTTTGAACTAAAAGACACTGGGGTCATCAAACACCGGGGTGGACCATGGAGGAATGAACGGTTTAGTGGTATTTCTATTGGAAGGATGATCTTGACCTTTGTAATCGATGTAGTCATCATTGATACTGAGGTGTCTTATTCTTATTATATTGAAAACAGCACTTCTGTCCTATCGAAGCTCACAATGAATTCTTCTGGGGGAGCTAGAAAGTATAGACATTGGGTAGAATAATGTGATGGCTGTGGTTAAAGGTGCACTACAACTTGAAAAGTCTTGTGCTTGCTTGGATCAGTATAGATTTGTGCCAAAGAATGATAATGATTTGTCAGGTGGGTGTGTTAGGCGAACACCATTGGACTGCAAAAATGGATCAGAAGGGTTTATCAAGTACTCTAATATCAAACTGCCGGACACAAAGAGTACTTGGTTTAACACGAGCATGAGTTTGAAAAATTGTGCAGAAAAATGCATACAGAATTGTAGTTGCATGGCTTATGCAGATACAAAAATTAGAAGAGAAGGAACTGGTTGCTTGATGTGGTTCAATGACCTTATAGACATCAAAGTATTAGTACCTGTAGGTGGTTGCGATATATTCGTCAGAATAACTTCCTCTGAAATAGGTAACATTCTCTTGCTAAGGTTCGGTTAACATGCATGTACTTACTGTAAGAGTAAATAATAATACACAGATGGCCTTAGGTTATACTCAGATTTTACATCTCTTAATAATTAAACCGATATAGTCCCTATCGTTCTAGAAGTTGCATTCCCTTCGTTAAAAGGTAACCCAAAATCATATACTTGTTGAAATGACGATTTCATCCCTTTAAACATTTACACCTAAAGCCGTAAATTTTTTAAGCTATATTCTATAACCATTTGATTCTATTAGTTGAAAACTTGAAGTCAAAGAGACCACTGCCTGCTAGCACTTTTACCACCAGCCACCTTCATCACTTTTGATTCAGAAATATGGATCGGACTCACCCAAAACAAGTTTAAAACCTAACAATCAAATCCATTAAACCAATGGATACCACCATGGTACCATATTTCCATAATATTCTTCACCTTTACCTTTAAGTTCGTTGTTACCATTCTATTCTGGTGACCTTTACCATTCCGGATAGAGATATAAGGTTGACAAATTAAAGAAGGCTTGCAGCAGCGCCGGGTGGCAGCGCCAGCACCTGAAGCCAGAGTAGCGGAGTGATTGGATGTTTATAGTAGTGACACTAATATTTCATAACAAGTCGAACTATGTCAAGAGCATATGGGTTAGTTTTACTTTCTTTTTATTAGTTAGCTTTGACCTAGTTAACAAAAGTGGGTATTACCTAGGCTTAGAGTGCTAGGTGTAGCACACAATTAATACGGAGCAACACTTATTGGTGTGTCACCTCAACATATACTTAAGACACAATAACTAAAACACTCTCCTGACTAAAAACCAATATCTGTTATTTATGTATGTAGGTCTTACAAAACACCCCACCAAAAATACCCACTCACGCACAAAAAATAAACAAATAAATAGATAAATAAATAAGAGAACCAAACAACACCCTTGGTAGAACAACAGAGGGACGAATAGCGTGTTTGACGGTCAGGATGGCGATAACGCAGCACAGTTGATCATTTTTTGAGCAAACGGCTAGTAACGGTACCGTGTATCGTGCCCTCTTAGTCTACTACGCGATTCAGGGAGTGTATCAGAGAGATTCATGGTTGGGGAGATCATGGGAAAACCAACTTGATCATCGCTTTCAAACATAAATAGATGGGTCAAGTTCCATTCTTAATTATGTACCATCTTAAGCTATTTAGGGTGTGTTTGTTATGCTTGATGGAATCACTGGTATTGGTTTGACTATGAAGTGTAATATGAATGGGTATAATACTTTCACAAGTGTTGTTTGGCTTATATAAGTTGGGTTTGGATTCTTTTAATAGATTTGAATATTTGATATATATATATATATATATATATATATATATATATATAATGAAATATATTTGATATGTGTTATATATGTGGTGGAGAAGTAAAGGCAAGAAGGGGATTGGATGAGACTTGAAAGGTACCTCTCCCGCTACTATGGGCCTATGGGTGTGTATCTATATCTTGATTCCTATTGTTATGAATTAAGCACATTCAATGGATATCATTTTCATTCTATTATTCCCATAGACATGCATCAAACACACCTACTCTCTCTCTCTTTCATATATCATTACGGCTTCCCCATTACACTCAAATTGTATGTCCATATGTTTATCAAAATCAAGCTGTTGGGTTATTGATCCCACATGATAAACTGTGAGGCTGGTGGTAATAGTGACCGTAGTGGTAATAGTAACTGTAAACATTTGTCAACTCAGTTCGTCAACTTCTCTCTCAACCAACCACATCACTACCAATATAGTGTAATAACATAATCAACATCACTACCAAAATATAATTCACCCAAACAAAAATATTGTTAGAAAACTAGGGTTAGGGTGTGATGATAATATTGATATCTTGCTTCAATCATGTAAAGTCACTTTCTGTATAAAGTATTTCGAGCCTGTTGATGCATGGGTATTACGGAATCATTATCGGGATAATTCAAAAAAACACTTTATTTACGAGAGAAGAAACAAAATAGAGAGGAATTGTGTGTTTTTGTATGTTAGAATGAGACGAGATATGTCATTCGTAAAAGTCATATTTGACAGTTATGGCGGTTGATATCAGTTAAAGACGAAAACCCTTCATCAACAGACATGTCGGTTGCTTTTTGGCGGAAATTTGGTTAATTCCTTTAATAACAATTAATAAAAATCGTTTAGGTTTCGGGGCGATGCGCCAAATCCCGCGAGGGGAGGCTTCCACAACAAGGGGCGTTGTCCCTTGACCCCCGCATCTTTGTCTAGTCAAAAACATATTATCTCAACGAGTGTGCACTCTGCACTTCCATAACTTGTATCCGAGCTTAATATGAAATCCCAACGGTCTCTAGTAAATTGCAATTATCTAAAATAGTTGATGACACTAACATCCCAAACAAATATACCCCACAAAAACCAATATTACACATACAACCAATATCACGCACCTCTTGGTAATCCCGGCCACCCTCCTCCCATGGTCCTGGCACCACCAAACAATTTTTCAAATTCTTTGTTTCATTCACCTAGTTGTTCTCCGTTCCCAGTCACTTTTAGTTAGTGAATATATTATAATGTGCCCGAAAGTATTAAAATAGTTCTGATTCTATTCTTGTAGTAATGTCTTCATTTTACACTACGATATGTAATACTCATTAATCTACCTTCTGATCCAACAGGTTCATCTTCGGATCCAGCAGGTTCATCTGATTTACCTTCAGATCCAACAGGTTAATCTTAATTAGCATTTTAACTCACTTGTTTTATGAATATTTCTTACATGTATGGAAGTTGATGGTGGTGTTTTTAATATATCATGCAGCTGGCAAAGAAAAGGAAGGATCAAAAATTAAAATCATCTTACTCACAGTTTTTCCCGGGATTCTTCTTATAGGCTTCAGCATTCTATTGTTATGGTATGCACGGACGAAAAAGAATAATGCTGTTCAAAAGGTTAAGGGTAAGAAGTTGTACAATTTCAGAATCATCGCGTACTATAAACAAATTCTCAACAGTGAAGTCTTTATTGTTTTTACTGCATAGGAAAAGTATTGTATCAATCTGAAAGCCAAGAAGCAACGGAGCTTCCATTATTTAGTTTCTCTACAATAGCTGATGCAACTGCCAGTTTCTCGCCAGATAATAAAATTGGAGAGGGTGGATTTGGATCTGTTTATAAGGTACTAATAGAATGCAAATTTCATAGAGTTACTATAAGGAGTTTCAATACATTAAATAGCAGCGTCTTTTTTTTCCTGTGTTTCAGTCACCATACTTTGCACTACTTTAATGACTCACATTACAATTCAAAATGTACACTCACTAAACATTGACAAATGGAAAAACCATCCACTCAAATCGCGTTTGAGTAGTCCCATGCGCAAGTTGCAGTGTCATATCTTAATTATGATATGAGTTTACAAATTTATGCATGTATGCTCCCTATAATAATAATAATAATAATAATAATAATAATAATAATAATAATAATAAAATAAAAAGAAAGAAAAACAGATATAATTGTTGGCCCGTTTTTCTGGATCTATAATCAAAATATACCAAAAATACAAGAAACAATTGAATATGAAAAGGTTTTCTATATATCAGTCATACATTTGTTTGTTACAGATTCTAAACTATATATACAAAATGAAAAGGCACAATGAAAGGGTGTGTTGGTTCGTTAGAATCAACATGTGTGACCCTTTGATGTGTAACTGTTTTTTGTAACTGTTATTTGGCAGTTATGTTGCTGTGTTTGACTTTTGCATTGGTTGACTTTCGGGTTGACTTTTGATTGGATTGGGATTAACCCAATAATAATTGGAAACCACCTTTGCAGTTTATTGAGTTTTCACATTCCAAATGGTAATCGTCAGGGTGTGCTAGAAGAAGGGCTAGAGATCGCAGTTAAGCGTCTCTCTAAGACTTCCAACCAAGGGGTTGATGAGTTCAAGAATGAGGTCATCTGCATTTCGAGACTTCAGCACCGAAATCTTGTGAAGCTACTTGGCTGTTGCATACAAGGAGATGAGAAGCTGTTGATCTATGAGTACATGCCAAATGGAAGTTTAGATTCATTTATTTTTGGTCAGAAATATTTATATATATTACATAATATGTCAGTATTGGGGTTTATAATTAACTATTTTCCAATAGCTAAACCAACCTGTTTGGCCAGATAAAAAACAAGGCATGCTTCTTGATTGGACAAAGCGCTTTGATATTATTAAAGGGATTTCAAAAGGACTTGTTTACCTGCATCAAGATTCACGATTAAGAATCATTCATAGAGATCTTAAAGCTAGCAACATTTTACTGGATATGCATATGAACCCTAAAATATCCGACTTTGGCATAGCTAGAAGCTTTGGAGGAAACGAGACCCAAGCAAATACAGATAGAGTTGTTGGCACATAGTAAGTCATGGAAATCTATTCTATTTACTCTATTTAACTATCTCTGATTTATTAGGCTGTTTTTATATTCGAATTTTGAGCATGCAGTGGTTACATGTCCCCGGAGTACGCACTAGATGGTATTTTCTCAATAAAATCAGATGTATTTAGCTTTGGCGTATTGGTGATCGAGATTGTGAGTGGGAATAGAAATAGGGGATACATAAATCCTGAGAACGGCAATAATCTTATTGGACATGTAAGCTCCCTATAAATTAACTATTCTTACATACTCTAGCTACTACCTAATAATAACTATTAGATTCAATAATATATTCAGGCATGGAGTTTATATAACGAAGGCAGATCAATGGAGCTGATTGATGCGACTTTAGCTGATTCGTGCCATCCACCTGAAGTTTTAAGATCAATCCAAGTGGGACTCTTATGTGTTCAACAAAATGCACGAGACAGGCCAAACATGTCATCTGTAATTCTAATGTTGGGCAATGAGGGTGCATTGCCGCAGCCTAAGCAGCCAGCATTTTTCATGGAAAAAGATTTACTGGTAGCCGACTTCTCTTCAAGCAACCCGGCTGCTTCAATCAATAGTTTAACTATCACGGAGTTAGATTCTCGATAGGCGCATTACTAATATATAGCTCACATGATATTATTGTACCACATACATTATTTATGAGTGACTGCCACAATCAGAATACCCTTGGTCATAAGGCATGAAATTGATGGCAGTTAGCTTGTACATAGCAAAGGCAATTTATCACCTTGCTTTTTTGAGAATTTTTTAAAAGGGCCTCACACTCGTATGCCCACTACGAGTTATTACATCTACTGGTCTATCACTTGAAGCCCGAGTTTTTGACCAAGTAATAGCCTTTAAAAAACTTACTAGCAAGATCTCCGCGTTACGATGATGGATATCGTGCGATTAAAATTTTCAACAAGAAATGATTTTCAATTTTACTTTTTGCAATACAATAAATTTACAGATGACGACATTTATAGGTTTGCATAATTTTAAGCAGTTCAGACTAACTCATTTTAAAGTTGTAGATTCCATTTATGATGTTGCAGCGATACAAATGAAGTAGCCGGTAATATTACAGATTAATGAGGTCAAATTGGATGAAAGTAGCTTATGATCGTAAGTTGGTAAGAGACAATGTCATGGGATGAGATCAAATAAAAAGATGATTTTTGGTAAAAAGAATAAGAAGGATTCTGGACCCTTGATTTAAAATCAATGGATGAGATTAACTTTGATCCTAACTAACTATTAAGGGTAAAAAAGTAATTTTCTCAATCACCTATAACTTTAATTATCCTATATAATAAAATTCCGCCTCTTCCATCTCCCCATACACACACAAGCAACTATAATCCCTGTAATCTTTAATCTGGTCTCTGATATACAATCAAATTAGGGTTTGTAACACCAATCAGTTATTAGCATGATCACAATCGTGGATTATAAGCTCAATTTCGAATTTTTCTAGAATGTTATCAATTAATAATAGTGATAATCAAGGTATGTATTTTTTTCATTAAAATCGATCTCGGTTCGAAATCAGATAAAGCTTATTGTGTAATTTAGTGTAATTGATAATAAATTTGTGCTATTACTGCAATTTGATATGTAAATTAGTTTTTTAGTGTAATTTGCTGCAGTTATGGATTTGGAGTGGAATTTACTGCACTTATTAGTGTTATTATAGTATCTAATATATAATTATTGCTATTAGTGTAAATTGATGTTTAAATTTGCGTTATTAGTGTAATTTGATGAAAATTTGTATTTGTAGTAGAATCTGATGCACAAATTAGTGTATATGTGACAAAAAATTTTGTTATGTTGTTTTTTTGAAACTTGCATTTATAGTAAAATTTGATGCACAAAGTAGTATTATAAGTGTATTTGATACATATATTTATGTTATTATTGTATTTTGATGCAAATTTGTATTCGTAGTGGAATTTGATGCACAAACAAGTATATTTGATAAATAAATTTGTGTTATTAGTGTACATGATATATATTTGTATTTGGAGTATAACTTTATGCACAAATGAGTGTTATGTTGTATCTAATATTGCTATTAGTGTTTTTTAAGGAAATGTGTTTTTGCATGAAATTGATGCACAAATTAGTATTATATAAAATTTAATACATATTTTTTGCATTATTAGTGTGATTTGATCAAAATTAATTTTTCAGGAATTTGATGCACAAATAACAGGTATTGGTCTATCATAAATAAGCCGTTGAAGGCCTTGATGTGTATAATAATAATCAAGGAAAGTATCAGGAGAATGACAGCGGCTACCTTCCTCCCCCTCCCCAATTACAACAACAAATAGGCCGCCCTCCATATAGCTTTTTCTTTTTGTGAGTGTATTGATATATTTTTGTGTTATTGTGTTTGATCTGATTACATTTTTATTGATTTGCAAATTTTTAAATTTGATAGATTTGATTATCCTTTATCTCCATTGTAATTTTTTCTATCTTCCATCCGATTTTATTGTGTCATTCTGAGATTTTTTAATGCACATTTTGCTTAATTTTCATGCAAAAAACATCTTTATTTCAAACAATTAAGGCCGCTGTAACACCCCCAAAATCACAATGTGACAGAGGAAGACTATTTGGGGTATTACTTAGAGGATCATAGTCATAAGTTACAGAAAACGACTCTAAAGAGACGTTTTAAATAAAAGTTGATACCATTTCATAAATCTCAGTGTTTTGGAAACACAAAAGGGAATACCACATGTTTGAGATTACATAAAAGATAGTTTAGACGTTACTGAAATGATAACTTTAGTTGAAAATAACACCACTTCAAGCGTCTCATGACGTCCACTCCACGCCTTCATGAATTTCTAATTAGTACCTGAGATGAACATGCTTAAAAGATCAACAAAAATGTTGAGTGATATTCATAGGTTTAAATAATTAGTTGAACACAAGTAAGAGATGATAATTGCTTCGAATACAATCACCATGGAAAACATAGATTATTATTATGCACTAAGCTCATGACACCAAACTAACTGCATACACCTAATTACTGGTGTAAGTAATATTGCCGGATGGAATTGCCAATTTCATAGTTACCAAATATAGTGCGCCCCAGTTATTTCCGATAACCGAGACGGGGTCGTCAATTCCCATAGTACTATCGCGTTCACTCTCAAGTGATTAATGGTCCATGATAAAAGGGACTTATGGCAGGCAACTTAGGCTATAATAATAATAATCAGGCAAGCATACAGTTTAAGAAAAGACTTGTGTTCTAGTTTATAGCATGCATCTCCCTCGCGGGGGTTTGAAAGATATAAGTAAAGGCGAGGCTATGAACTCACCTTAGCAAAGTAGTATCCGAGTAGTGAACAAGATCAAGTAAATGATGCACCGAGTCCGTCACGACCTATAGTTTGTATACCAATTAATACGCTTGTATTTTGAATTGATAACATTTGTATACACCAAAAGTTTAAGTTATTTATGTGTATCGTTTATTATTGAATATGATTAACTTTGGCTCATGGAAGTGCTTAGATATACACTTGTAAAAGTATTAAAACAGGTGAGTGAGTCGTGGGTTTGTAAAGTAACCCGAGAGATGACATACGGAAAATATCATAAATAATATATTTAGGTTATAACAACATCGTTTAAAATATATATATATATATATATATATAGATAGGATAGAAGGAAAGTAATGGTAAAAATAAAATACTTTCCGTTTTATATGTTATAATCGTCCTTTAGAAAAATGAGTATGACTCGTTTATATGTCTAAAATATATTTGGTGACGAGGTGTAGGGAAAATATTATTGTTTTAAAGTAAGTTTCGTTTGTATGAATAAAAGTTAATTGTATCTCGTTATCCGTTTATATTGTATGTTTTATAAAATGAGGTATCGTGGAATAATATTGAAAATAATTATGTCAAAGCGAAGAGCAGCTAGGAGAACGAGGCGTGGAAGATCAAAAGAAAGCAAGAAATTACGTTAGAATATTGGTTTTATTTGTTAACTGTTCAAGTATACTTTGTAGACTCTTGTGTAAAATATATATATATATATATATATATATATATATATATATATATATATGGATGTACACTAAATGGGCTAATAGTCGATTGTACATACTATATTTGACCCAGAGAAGCGGGCCTTTGGCTAGTTTAAAAGATTGAGCAGCCTAATGGGCCGTGGCCCAACTTCCAAACCAAACGAAACCCAATTCTTTGAAAGAAAGGAAGATTAGAAAGTGTTTTTCGAATTTAATGCTTGACTTAAGAGTTTTTGATCACAGATAGCAGGCCTGCTACGAGTTTTTTCAGTAAAATAGCACCCTTGGTTTAGTGAGCTTGTATATAATTTATGGATTTTTCGGGCTTAGGATGATGACAAAGGTGAAGAGTGGAACTCCTCTTGTTAGGTCGCTAGCTGGGAGATGGACACGTGTTTATCACCGAAATTAAACAAGATATTCAAGTAAAACTGCAAGTCAGAATACCTGTTGTACATGCTAGTGCCAATTAAGCAAGTTACAAATGAACGTAAGAAAACTTATACGAGAGCACTCGTTGGCATCTCGTGTTTTAACGGACTCCTAACCCCCGTTGGGTATACTTGTCGATCAAACACCAAGGAAATTAAGACAACAATAACATTTACCCTTTACTTAACCAAGGTTTCTATCGGTCGGGAACTTCCCAACCGTGATGCTTGACCCGTCATCCTCGTGGTGTGGGGTTGAATGGGTCGACACAACAAGGATAGGTCGAAGAAAATAAACCTACTATAAATCGCTTAAGTTGGGTACCAAGTTATAAGTCATATCCCTAGACAAGAAACAAGCCTAATGGGCTGAATATCAGCGCAATTTATTGTTACGGATGCGCGCCCTTTTACCAGTTGGGTACTAGGCAGGTCAGTTTAAGACTCTTCCTTACCCTCATGGGTTTACTTGAGAGACATACTTAAGGTTAGTCGTTCATGACTTGGAGAAGCCAACAGACTAATCTAGGGTTTTTGACCTATGACAATAATTTGAGCACATCGTGACCACAAAGACTCAAATTAAGCCATAAAACTCTAACACTCTATCATAGCCAATATACACTTGAACAAGGTGAGACCAAGCAAGTTAGCAGTATACTTAGCAAAGTTATACAACGACCATAACCTTTAGCTAGCGAACCTCAGCTTAAACAACTTAAACTTGATTCCTTATGTTGATACATGTTTCCATCTTTCAAGATTTTCAAATAGTGATGATGAACCTTACTACCTCGACCAAACATCTGACCACATAAGCCAAGTTTTCGGTATATTTACATTAAATCCTCGTCCCTTATTTTACAAATATTAACAACAAATTCTATATTTAATTTCAACCATTTCGTACACCATTCGACCATATATTGTGATATTAAGCGAATATATTTGATCATACAAATAACCATCAAAACTATAACTTTATATTAATTCAAGAAGAGATTTCAATAATAAAATCTTACAAAAAAGCCCATCGAGCGATGAAATCAGGAATAAAAACCAAGCAACCTAGCTCTTTGACTTCCAGTTTCGAACAATCTTCTTTTAGTGTTTTGTGGTAAGATTTTGATTAAGGAGTGTGAACTCCTCTTGTGACCCATGATTTAAATAGAGGTGGTATTTAAAGAGGAAGTCCTTGCTTTGAAACGGGTAGTATGGTTGAAGCCTCTCCTTCTCCTTGAATATTTCAAATCCTCCATTGATGAAATCTCTTTTCACGTGGCTTTCGGTTTTGTCCTAGCCATCAGCGTGTCCAAGACTCCTTGCGTTGGGAGATGTTCCCAGTGGAAGAAAAGGATGGAACATTTTCTTGTTTGACCTCTTGGTGGTGACAACCGTGTCCTATCCAGGTTATGGGAAGAGGATGAGTTTTTAGAGATGGGGAGAAAGGCGAAAATGGAGGAAGGTGATAACGGGTCTTCTAGATGAGGAAGATGAAAGGGGGGGAGTGAGGTTTGAGGGATAAGGAGGGTTAGATTCAGTTTTATTCTTATTTTCTTTTTGTAAATTTAAATTAGTTAAATAATGTAGGGTGTAAACTTTGTTATTATTTGTGTAAAGATTGTTTGGTATTAGATGTATTTTGTACCCCGTTTTTCGGTTTGCAACCATAGAAGTATAATAAGCCTTAACGTAAAAATTGTAATACTCATACTTTCGGACACGTTTTAAATAAACTGTCCGCGATGAGGTTTTAGATTTTTATTAGTTCGTTTTACTTTCCTCGCGATTTCTTTTATTATATTGGTACACGTCTTGGACTTCGTAAGACAAGAAAATATTTCTTGTGAGACTGATTTAGAAATCAGTAAAGATTTGGCATAATTAAATAAGACTACTCGGATATGCATAATTTTATGCAAAAAAGGCTGGAAATGTACATGCTAAATGCTTAACTTAGATCAAATAAATTTTGATAAACAGTCTAGCTCATAACTACGAAGATTTAAAATAGCGAAATTTTTCAGGTGGCTACAGTACCTACCCCTTAAGAGGATTCCGTCCCGGAATTCTAGTTTACGGTGGTTGTCGGAGTTGGATTTGTGAGCAGATGTGGGTACTTAACACGCATGGTGTCTTCGCTCCCGTGTACTCGGTCCTCTCTTGGAGTTCCATCTAACCTTGGCGATAGGGATGCGACTTTGCTTAAGTCGTTGACTTCCTATCCATGATTTCATTTGGTTCTTCGACAAAGTTGAGCTTGTCATCGAGCTTAATCTCTTTTAGTGAAACGACAAGAGATTCATCCGACAAGCATTTCTTCAGATTTGAGACGTGAAAGGTAGGGTACACTCTACTAAGTTCTTCCGGGAGGTCAAGTTTGTAAGCAACCGGGCCAATTCTCTCCAGAATCTTGAAAGGGCCAATGTATCGCGGATGTAGTTTTCCTCGTTTTCCAAATCGAACCTTTCCTTTCCAAGGTGATACTTTTAACATAACTCGATCACCGACTTGAAATTCCATGGGCTTCCTTCTAACATCGGCGTAACTCTTTTGTCGATCTCTAGCAGCTTGAAGTCGTTGACGAATTTGTACAATCTTCTCGGTTGTTTCTTGGACAAGTTCAGGTCCAGTGAGTTGGGCATCTCCAACTTCAGCCCAACAAACGGGTGATCGACACTTTCGGCCATAAAGTGCCTCGAATGGAGCTGCCTTGATGCTCGCGTGATAACTATTGTTGTAGGAGAATTCCGCCAAAGGTAAGTGTTTATCCCAACCCTTTCCAAAGTCGATCACGCATGCTCGAAGCATGTCTTCCAAGGTTTGGATAGTCCTTTCACTTTGTCCATCGGTTTGAGGATGATATGCGGTACTCATATCCAAACGAGTGCCTAAAGCCTTTTGAAGAGATTTCGGAAGTGTGAAGTAAAACACTGTCACGTCAGAAATGATGGAAATTGGGTACTCCATGACGGATACAATTTCCCGGTATACATGAGCAAGGGTTTCCATTTCATCATTTTCCTTGATGGGTAAGAAATGGCGGTTGGTAAGGCGTCGATGATGAACCCAAATGGTGTCGTAACCCTAGCGGTCTTTGGTAGTTTGGTTATGAAGTCCATAGTGATTCTCTCCCACTTCCAAACTGGGAGTTCAGGTTGAGTTAACAATCCGGAAGGCTTTTGACATTCGGCTTTGACTCGAGAACATGTGAGACACTTCCCAACGTACGTTGCAATTTCAGCTTTCATGTTTGGCCACCAATAAAGCTTCTTGAGATCTTGGTACATTTTGTCGGATCCCGGGTGAATGGAATATTTAGACTTGTGAGACTCATGCATAATGAGTTCTCGTATTCCTCCATAAAGGGGTATCCAACTTCTATCGCCAAAACATAAGGTTCCATCCGATCTTTGCACAAAACCGTTCTCGTTTTCCGGCATTCCAAAGATTTTCTCGTTGGGGACGGTTTTGAGTTTGAGAGCTTCAGTTTGTGCTTCAAGGATTTTTGATGGAAGGGGTGACTTAATTGTCATTCCCAAGGATCTTACTCGAAGAGGTTTAGGTCGATCCTTTCAACTAAGAGCATCAGCTATGACATTTGCTTTTCCCGGGTGATAACGGATTTCACAGTCGTAATCACTAAGCAGTTCTAGCCATCGGCGTTGTCGCATGTTTAACTCCTTTTGATCGAGAATGTGTTGGAGACTTTTATGGTCGGTAAACACTGTACACTTGGTTCCATATAGGTAATGTCTCCATATTTTGAGAGCGAAAACCACAGCTCCCAATTCCAAGTCATGGGTAGTGTAGTTCTTCTCATGAGTTTTGAGTTGTCGCGAAGCATAAGCAATCACCTTGTTTCTTTGCATCAATACCGCACCTAACCCTAGGTGTGATGCATCATGATAGACCACAAAATCTTCCACTCCATCGGGTAAGGCTAAGATAGGAGCTTCACAAAATTTTGTTTCAAGTTGAAAGGCTAACTCTTGTTTCTCACCCCAATCAAAGTTCTTCTTTTTCTGGGTTAGCTCCGTTAGAGGTTTAGCGATTTTTGAAAATCCTTCGATAAATCTTCGATAATAACCCGCATAGACCCAAAATTGGCGTATCTCGGTAGGGGTAGTAGGGGATGACCAATCCTTGACAGCTTCGATTTTTGAGGGATCAACATGAAGACCATTACTATCTATCACGTGACCAAGGAATTGAACTTTTTGAATCCAGAAGTCGCACTTGGAAAATTTAGCATACAGTTCTTCTTTCTTGAGTAGCTCTAGGATGGCTTTCAAGTGTTCCGCATGTTCTTCCTTGTTGCGGGAATAGATGAGAATGTCGTCAATGAACACAATCACAAATTTGTCCAAGTAGGGTTTACACACTCGGTTCATTAGGTCCATAAATACTGCCGGTGCATTTGTCAAACCAAATGGCATTACTTGGAACTCATAGTGGCCGTATCGTGTTCGAAAGGCAGTTTTCGGAATATCCTCCTCTCTAACTCTTAGTTGATGATAACCAAATCTCAGATCAATCTTTGAGTAGACGCTTGACCCTTGCAGTTGGTCAAACAGATCATCAATCCTAGGCAATGGATAGCGATTTTTCACCGTTAGTTTGTTCAACTCTCGGTAATCAATACACATATGGAAAGATCCGTCCTTCTTCTTGACAAATAAGACCGGAGCTCCCCAAGGCGAAGAACTCGGTCGAATGAATCCTTTTTCGGACAGTTCTTGAAGTTGTCGAGCAGTTCTTGTAGTTCGGAAGGTGCCAATCTATAGGGTGCTCGTGCCACGGGTGCCGCTCCCGGCACTAGCTCGATTTGGAATTCTACTTGCCGACTTGGAGGAAGGCCAGGCAAGTCTTCGGGAAATACTTCGGAAAGTCCCTAGCCACGGGGACGTCTTTGAGTTGCTTCTCGTCCATTTTCTCCTTCTCCGTTACTTGTGCTAGAAAAATGTGGCATCCTTTTTCTATGTACTTTGCGTTTTACGCAGCGAGATGATGTTCAATCGGGTCTTACTACGATTACCTCGAATGATTAGAGTTTCGCCATCGAGAGGAATGTGAATGACCTTCTCATCACAGATGATTCTTGCACGATTCTTGGATAGCCAATCCATGCCAATGACAGCATCGAAGCTACCAAGTTGGATAGGCATAAGGTCTATATCGAACGGGTGATTTGATAAGGATAGGTTGCAACCTCGAAGGATAGTGTTAGTTCCTACTATTTTTCCATCAGCTAACTCTACTTCATAAGTGGTATCTAGGGCAGTTGGGGTGACTTTTAACAGAGGTGCAAACTTAGAAGACACAAAGCTTTTGTCGGCTCCAGAATCAAATAACACTTTAGCTAAATGATGGTTGAGTGAAAGCGTGCCGTAACGACGTCCGGCTTTTCTTGTGCATCTCCATCTCCTAGCACATAAGCTCTTGCTCTAGCAGGGTTGTTGTTGTTATTGTTGTTGTTCCGTCAGCTTTGGGCATCTACTCTTGACATGTCCGGCTTCTCCACATCCAAAGCAAGTTATCCCAATGGGTTGAAGGTTACTTCCAGTGCAGGCTTCGGCAATCCTTGTGGGTATGACCCACCTTGTTACACTTTCCACACTTAATAGTGCATTCACGCCCCACATGATGCGGTTGCATCGAGTGCACAAAGGGTGTGAATCCGCATAGCCCTTTCTTGTGGCGGGGGTAGCGGTTAGCTAAGCCCGCGCAACTTCTTGCCTACGGTTTTGTTGATTGTGGTGATTGTTTCGGTTTTGGTGGTATGGATTGGGATTGTTGTTGCGGTGTTGATTGATTTGTTGCGGCCTTGGTGGATTGTTGCTGTTTATTACGGTTATTGTTGTGATGGGGAAAGAGTTGTGTGATGGTAGTTGTTTGAAGTGTTGCCTCGGCGGTCATCAAATTTCCTTTTGTTGTCATTATTGCCTTGCACGGATCCATGTTTCAAGACTTGATCCATGAGTTGGTAGGAAATTGTGATCACTTCCTCCACGGTCTTGGGCTTTGATGCAGCAACATTGCCCTCAATGCTTCGGAGTAATCCCCCAATGAGATTTTCCAGCAACTTCACATTATCAGAAACCATGGAGGGGCATAGAGCTTTCAATTCTTGGAAGCGCTTGAAGTAGGTTTTGAGATCATTGCCCTTAGTAGTCAGATGGTAGAACTCATCTTCCAGCTTCTTGATCTCGGTCCTTGGACAGTATTGCTTCATCATCAATTGCTTTAGTTCAGTCAAAGTGGTTTTGTAGGCTTCTTCCATGCCAATAGGTTGGGCATGAGCCTTCCACCAAGACAATGCATCTTCCAGTACCGTAGCAAATTTCACCTTGCAATCTTCCAGGCAATCACTTAGAAGAAACACGGTTCAGATCTTTCAAACCAATGGATAAGGCTACTTGCGCCTTCAGTTCCTTTGAAGAAGGTAGGTTTGCAATTCATGAACTCCTTATATCCACATTTTCGATTCACCACAGTTTCATTCCGGTTGGCTTGATTTGGGGCTTCATTTGTTCGAAATGCCTCAGTGGGTCTTGCAGCAAAGCACACCAATTTCATTAGTAACCAGCTCCGAATTGCCGGGTCAGGAGTTTGAGTAGGGGTAGAGGTAGTTCTTGTTCTTGCCAATTTTCTAAAGACATACACTCAGATTTTAGAATCATTCAACATAATTGTGAATTATTATAAAAGTGGTTTCATAATAGTCAAGATCATCACATTATATCAATAGAGTATAATCATCGTAAGAAAGAATCACAAAATGTTAGAACCACACAAGGGGATATATATAAATGATCACTTCGATTCTACAACCGATAAATAAGAAAGATCACCATACATAAGAACATAAGGAAACAACAACCATAATGTCATAGGTCTATCATCCATACATAGTGATACGATAACCGTACAATGTCACACCAATAGCTTGTTTGATAGTTTAACAAAACATGCGAATACAAAGCCTCTATCAGTGCCACGGTATGAGCTAAAATACTAGGAAAATAAGTAGATGAATCTCGATCTAGAGACTTTTGGTGTGTGCCCCTCACTCGTATTGCAGATCAGAACTAGCTCAGCCAACTCATCCACCTCTCTGTCTCTCGCCTCCAATCTCTGCTCAAGAGCAGTAGCACGAGTCTCCATGATCGTCATCCTCTCAGACTGTCGCCGCACAACTCCCTCTAACATCTCAGCTCTGTCCAGCAGTCCCAATCTATCCGACTCCATCCTCCTCTCCAAAACTGTCACTGCTCCGCTAGCTCTCTCAGACTGGGCACTAACCCTATCAAGCACTCTCTCCATCGTGATCCTCCCGTTAAGGAGATCCCCAACCTCATCCTCAATGTTCTCGATCCGTACCAATGGAACCTCATCAACGAACGCCACAACATCCTCAAGCAGATCCTCAGCTCGCAGAACTTGTAACACCCCCAATTTCGTGATACGCAGCGGAATTCAAACTGGGTGTTACTTCATGGCACAACAGTCATAACAATAGAAAACGTACTCTAATGGTGTCGTTTTAAAAGATTTATCATTCAATTTATATAAATATCAGAGTTTACAAAAATGAGGTCCCAGATGGTTCCAAGTTTACAAAATACATTAAATTGGTTTTCGAATGATAATAAAATTTATAGCCTTCTTGATCTAGTCCTTGCTCTTCCGTGCCGCCGGACATTATGGACCTGAATTACATGCTTAAAACTGTCAACACAAAGGTTGAGTGAATTCATAGAGTTTAGGAAATCAGTTGAACACATAATGTTTATGTTGGTTACGTTGTTATACACCCATAATGTTGAAAACAAAGCAGATATTATTGCACTAAGCTCATGATACCGAAAACGTTAACAGCTGTCATATAATAGTAACCGATGCCCTAATAGGTAATTTGCCATTAAACCTATGGATCTTCAAATAGAGTGTTTTGTTTACGGACACGGTAACACAAACGGGATTTGTCATTCCCGATAGATCTATCCACATTATTCGCGTTCACTCACAAGTGATTAATGGTTCATGATAATAGGGACTTAAGATTGGCAATAGTGGTACTTAGTGCAACTAATATATTCAAGTATAATTTGAAAGCAATGTGTTCGATTTAAAATAAAGCATGTATCTCCCCAAGGGTTTGTAAAACAATTAAGTAATAGAAAGTGGGGCTATGAACTCACCTCGGAGTAAATGATATCAAATGTATAATGAGAATGATGGATATGCCGTGAGAACTTCTACGAGCAACCTAAAATAGGATGTTGCGACTTAGGTTTGGAACAATGTTTAAGAAAACATAAACCATCATATATATATATATAAATATATATATATATATATTTCTATGTTGATCATGATGTAGTCAATTATCATATGATGTTTATAGAAAGATCTTTAATATGTGAAAACATATTTAGTTTATAGATATCATACTACCGTTCGGGCCATCATAATTCAGAGGTCATGCGATAGCGTTCGAGGAGCTAGGACACTTTAAATCGTAAATCCAGCAACTCCTCGATACATTTTACTCAAATGAAACCCCTCACATGAAGCTCCCTACTATTGTAGCACTTAGTAAATACAACATATGTTTTGAGTGAAGATTGTTATAACATAAAGTTTATCATGTTTCAATAACTATCTAGTTTTTACAAGTTCTCGTCGTTTCATAAATATAATTACCATAGTTAACGGTCTTGGGCAAACAAGCCTTGAGGCTTTAGCCATGGCCTTGCCGTGACTTTGGTCTTGACTACCACGGTCTTGAGACTTAGCTTTGACCTTAGTCGTAGTCGTGGTCTTGGCTTATGGCCATTAGGCCTCTTGGTTTGCTTTTAGTTGTGACAAAAGTATAGTTGTGAGACTATATTTACGGCAGTTTCTGTTTTTGAAATATTTTTGGCCTATTTATGCGTTTTCAAGGTCCGAGCTTCTTTGATTATTGAAGGAAAACGTCGTTCCGGACAACTTTCATGTTTTAACTTTTGATGATTCGGAGCAGAAGTACCATTTTCAGCAGTGGGAGACTCAAAGCAAAGCTATTGGCAGTTTCGGCGTTTTGGTTTTGCTAACTTCTTTTGGCTATAACTTTTGACTCGTTTATCCGTTTTGGGTGATTCAAATTGCTATGTTTACCTTTTTATCTTGTCTACCATATTATGTAAGTTAGAAATTCCTTATTTTACTGTTTTTAATGGTCTCACATGTGTAGAATATGACTAGTTTACTAGTTTGTTACTTTTATGACAATATGTGAATTAAAACAAGTGATTGAGTATATGTACATCATGAATCAATATAGTAACTATATATATAGCATGAAATAGTTAATATTATGAATAATAAAGATTAGATGATGGTGGTGATAAGTTGCTTACAACTTTTGGCTTTCAAATAGAAAGGAGTAACATAGTAAGGATAGGACTTTGATTGATCGCGTAAGACTTCGGATTGAGCTAGCTTTCCACACCTTGGCACCCTTGCAAACTTGAAGAGTTGGTGATGAAGTACTAAGTGACTTGAGTGGATTTAAACTCAAGAAGATCACTTAAACTTGCTAGAGTTTTGAGGTAGTAGCATGATCTTTGGAACTTCCTTGCATAAACTTGGAGTTTATAGATCAAATGATGGAAGATGTGAATGGTTTAGGGTATGAACGACCAAAATCATCATGTGAGGGAGTTTATGATGTATTTTACTTCCTATTTATAGGAGGTTAAGTTTAGTTAACCATATATTGGGTTAAATATTAACTATGGTTAGGTTAGGACACTTGTAATGATCAAAATGAACCTTGGTTAGGATTAAGCCACCAATATGATGACTCCCCCTCCCTAGGTCGGTATCAATGTGCCTAGGTGGCTTAGATGATAAGTTTTGATAATATCTTGAGTTTAGAGTAAGTTTTGGTTCCGTTAAATGCCAACCGTAAGTCGTTAAGCCATAAAACGTAAAACCGGATATCGTAAAAATACAAAAATTATAGGAATGATGAGACTCATCATTATACTCCATATAAAAATATAAAATGAGTGATAAGTCTCATTGGGTGCAAAAGCTATTTGCTTAAAGTGGAAATACGGGTCAAAAGCAGCGTAATTCGCAGTTTATCGAGAAAAGAATGAAATTTCAGGAAAGCGACCAGTGAATTTATTTAGATTAGACTAAAATTAGTCTAAAAGTGATATGAGATGTTAAAATGTGGTTTTAGTCATACGCGGGATAACTTTGATTATTCGTGAAGTTTAAAAGTTACGCGATTTAAGCGAGAAATGTAGAGCGTACAAGGTTAATTCCTTTATGGTCAAAGGAGGAGGGAAATATGTTTGACTTTTCAAAAAATGTAAAAGTGTCAAAAACATATTAGAAACACAGGAGAATCGTTAAGCCTGGATGTAAGTAGAATTGTTTAAAATGTAAGTTTAGTTTTGTTCTTTGGGCTTATTTGGTAATATTAAAAATAATAAATCTTAAAAATTATCAAATTAATCATGAGTGATCTAAAATTTATCGATCGAGGAAACTTTAAAACGATGTTTACTTAATAACTTTTGCGAAAATGATCTAACGATGGTGAACTCTCGGGTTATTACTAAAATAATTTATCTTACGAGAATAAAAAAAGTAACTCCCAATCCGTCTTCCACGGGTTATGGGTACCCAATACCATTTCGGTGTTTGGGGAGGTTAAGATGTAAACAGCCTTACCTACCAAAGGTAGAGAACGCTTCCATTCTACCACGGGTTATGGGTACCCATACCATTATCTTCGAGAATGTGGATTAAAAATTTTACGGGATAAATAGTGAAAGTGAATAGTAAATGTGAATAGTAAAAGTGAATAGTAAATTCTCAAAAATGAAAAGTAACCTAAAAATGCGGGTGGTTACTGAGAACTGGGCAGCTAACAATGGAATGGTATGATGAAGGGGTTCTCCCGTATGAGGGGAGAGTCTCGGCAGCTGACAAATAGATGCTCCCCAAGCTCCATAGGCTAGGTCACCCTCCTCAGACCTCCATGAATAATGACCGGCATCATGAAGGACCAACGTCTAGCATCGACCCTCCTATGGGCTCCCAGCTCAGGTACAAGACCAGCATGGTGATATGGGTGCGAATGTGCGGGTGAGAAATGGACTCTCTCCCTAAGAGATATCACCGGCTCAGTATGCATCACCAAAGGTGATAATGCGGGATAGGGATGAAGCCGGTCTGATAGTGGTGCGATAGATGAATGTGGTAGGTGGTGGTAGTGGTGAAACAGGAGTGGTGGTGCGGGTGCAACTGATGGTGGAAGCGAAGAGGATGATGGTATGTCAGAAGGTGGAATGAAAGTGATGGGTGCCCTCACTCGTTTTCGAGCGGTATGCATAAAGGTAGCACCATCCTCACGGTAACGGAATGGCTGTCCAAATGGCGCAGGCTCGTAGGGTTTGAGAACCCTAGCTCGCCTTCGCCATCGGCGAACAGGTAGTGGTGATGGAAGAAGTAGAAGACACGGAATCGGTGGGTGAGGGTGTGCGTGATACAATGTTAGAAGGTGATAGCCCTTCTGTGACTCGGATATCTGTCATAAGTGGGGGGACCAAAGCGGGCGGATGCTCGGGTATGGTCAAGGCAGGTGGGGTGACAACGACTTCACCCTCCTCGAAGGGCTCGATCTCGGAGGACACATGTGCAATGATAGCCGGTGCCAAAGGAGTAGAAGCGAGAGGACATAGTATCCTCAATCTCAGCGTCTGGGTCAGTCGATAGGATGAGTGGCGGTCGACATGGTGCTGTAACAACACAAAAGAAAATGTGCATTTATAAGTATAAATAATGCCATGCAATAAATAAGATTTAGTTAGTCGCGCATAATCGGCCCGCATGAATCTAAATGCCTAACTCAATGAAAGCTAGCATTATAAGTTTTATCATGCAAAGTTTTACTAGTCATGTATTATCCAAGGCGAATCTCATACGTGCGGTCGGTCACGAAGTAGGCGCGAGATACGTGAAGTGGTGGTGTAAAACAGTCCATTTGAAAACGTGGTTATAGTCCAATTTGTTTTAAAAATACAAGTTGGTTCTCTATAACCTAGGCTCTGATGCCAATCTGTAATACCCCCAAAATCACAATGTGACAGCGGAAGACTATTTGGGGTATTACTTAGAGGATCATAGTCATGAGTTATAGAAAACAACTCCAAAGAGACGTTTTTAATAAAAAGTTGTTACCATTTCATAAAACTCAGTGTTTTGGGAACACAAAAGGAAATACCACATGTTTTGAAATTACATAAAAGATAGTTTAAACATTTACGAAATGATAACTTTAATTGAAAACAACACCACTTCAAGCGTCCCATGACGTCCACTCCACGCCTTCATGATATTCTAATTAGTACCTGAGATGAACATGCTTAAAAAGTTCAACAAAAGTTGAGAGATATTCATAGGTTTAAATAAATGGTTGAACATAAGTAAAAGATGATAATTGCTTCGAATACAATCACCATGGAAAACAGAGATTATTATTATGCGCTAAGCTCATGACACCAAACTAACTGCATACACCTAATTACTGGTGTAAGTAATAATATTGCCCTCGGAGATGGAATTGCCAATTCCATAGTTAACCAAATATAGTGCGCCCGGTTATTTCCATGCTTAGTCGGGTCGTTAATTCCCATAATACTATCCACAATATTTGCGTTCACTCGCAAGTGATTAATGGTTCATGATGTAAGGGACTTATGGCAGGCAACTTAGGCTATAATAATAATGATCAGGCAAGCATACAGTTTAAGAAAAGACTTGTGTTCTAGTTTATAGCATGCATCTCCCTCGCGGGGTTTGAAAGAAACAAGTAAAGGCGAGGCTATGAACTCACCTTAGCAAAGTAGTATCCGAGTAGTAAAGGAGTCAAGTAAATGATGCACCGAGAATGTACCGTCGCGACCTATAATTTATGTACCAATACTTTAATTAATACGTTTGTATTTTGAATTGATAACATTTATATACACCAAAAGTTTAAGTTATTTATGTGTATCGTTTATTATTTAACTTTGGCTCATGGAAGTGCTTAGACACACACAAAAGTATTAAAACGAGTGAGTCGTGGGTTTGTCGCAACCGGGAGATGGTGTACGGAAAATATCATAAATAAATAGTAATATATTTAGGTTATAAAAACGTCGTTTAATATATATATATATATATATATATATAAGTAATAGTTTTATTATAATGGTAAAAATAAAATAACTTTCCGTTTTATATGTTATAATTGTCCTTTAGAAAAATGAGTATGACTCGTTTATACGTCTAAAAATATATTTGATGACGAAGTGTAGGAAATTATTATTGTTTTAAAGTATATTTCGTTTTGTATGAATTAAAAGTTAATTGTATCTCGTTATCCGTTTATATTGTATGTTTATAAAATGAGGTATCGTGAAGTAATATTGAAAATAATTATGTCAAGCGGTAGACGAGAGCTAGTTGAGAACGAGGCGTGGAAAGATAAAAAAGCAAGTAATCGTAGCGCACGTTTAGGCGACGATTTTGTTGTGCTTAGTGTCAAGTAGTTTATTGGTTTGACTCACTTTGTAACCCTTATGTTTCAAAAGTTAACTTTGTGTATATATCAGTTTTCGGAATTGGATGTACACTAAATGGGCTTTAGCCCAACTAGCCTCGACATGTATTTTTGACCCAAGAAATGAAGCCAAATCGGATTGTGGTTTCGGGCCCAACTGATAACACCAAACGCACCCATTTAAGAAAGAAAAAGGAAGATTAGAAAGTATATGTTTCTGGGACAATTTGCAATGCTATGCAGCGATAAGGTTTTGATATACAAGGCACGCTACCAATGGTCCTTGTTTCACGCCAAGGACATCGAGACCCTTTTGGTTTAGTGAGCTCCTAGTCATGACTAATATGGTCCTTTCCGGGGCTTAGTGCCATACGTGGTAACAAACACCCTTCGAGGTGCTTTTACTCTTGTGACTCGAAGCAAAACAAGCGACTCTTTTGGGGTCTTTTTTGCACAACGAAAAAAAAGCATAACTACCTTAGTTGTAAACACCTTAGCCGAGTGCATAGTGAGTATGAACAAGAACACACAAGAATGTGGGTAAGATTAGTTTGTGTCTAACGGATACTTCTCGTTATTGAACAAGACTCGATACCAACTTCACCCCCGGTGGCTGCGTTCCAACGGTACACACCCTCTGGGTGGATGCGTTGCAGCAGATACTCACCCTTTGGGTGGTTGCGTTGCAGCAGTTACACACCCCCTTTGGGTGGCTGCACGTAAGTGAAATGAACGCCATGTTGTGGGCTGAACTGTAGCAACCAAACACACCTAATTGGTGCTGAAAATCAGCAGCAACGCGCCCATTTTGGTGCAGCAAACGCACCCTTTTTAGGGGCTGAAAGATTCAGGTTTAAGACACAACCTTATCAGGGTGTCGCGAGCCATGGTGAGACCCTCGCTCATGACTTGCGAGTCCAACTGATAATCTAGTTCGACCTTAGAACCTATCGACAATAATTTGAGCACATCGTGAGTCAAAGACTCAAATGGAAGGGACAAAACTCATTTCGAACAACTCTAAACCGAACAATAGCAATCAAAATATAAGTTGGAACAAGGTCGAGACCAAGCAAGTTAGCACGTAAGCCAAAATTTAGTCGAACCAAATAGACCTTTAGCTAGCGAACCTAAGCCGAAACACTTAATCTTGATTCTCATATGTGTCGACTACATGTTTCAATCTTTCAAGATTTTTAAAATATGTGATTTAGATGATTCTTTTTGTGTGACAGTCTCGATCAAACAACCACATAAGCCAAGTTTTAACAACTTATATACATTCAATTCTTTAACCGATTCTTATCACAATATATTAACAACACTAATTTAATTTCAACCATTTCGTACCAATTTGGTGATAACAAACAGAATGTATATTTGATCAAACCATCAAAATAAATATAACTATATTATTCAAGAAGAGATTTCAATAAAAATTCTTACAACAAAAGGGAAGTGGTGTAGCAAGATGATATCAAAGCAATAAAAACTCAAGCAACGAGACTCTTTTATTTCCAGCAACTCGAACAACTCTTACTTTAGTTTAAGTGGTGATATGAAAAGTGAGTGTGAGATAACCTCTTGAGACCCATGGTTTAAATAGAGGTAAAAGAGGAAGTCCTTGCTTTGACCATCGAAGGTGGGGATGGGTTAGAGTCTCTTCTTTGGAAAACTCACAAGGTCTTCACGTGGCTATTCAGTTTTTGTCTTCAGTCGTGGTCCAAGGAGTCCTTGGTTTGTCGATTTGTTCCCATGGATAAGCCAAAGAGGTAACTACTCTTGGATTGAAGTTACTTGTGATGTTGAAAAAAAAAAAAGGTAAGCGTCTTGCAAGAGTGGGGAAAGAAGGAGGCGAAAATGGAGGAAGGTTGGTAGCAGGTTTTTCATAGGTCAGGGTGAAAGAGATAAGGGTGGGGGCGTGGGTTTTTGTGGGTTAGGGTAGAGTCAGGTTTTGTTTTATCTTTTTTAAAAAAAAAAATTTAATTAGTTAATAATGTTGTAAGTATTTATTTTGTGTAAAGATTTTGTACACGATGTATTTCGTACCCCGTTGTTTGGTTTGCAACCATATATCGCAACGTAAAATTATAATACTCATACTTCCGGACACGTTTTAAATAAACTGTCACGATGACTTAATTTTTTATTTTTATTAGTTCGTTTTTACTTTCTCGCGATTTATTTTATTATATTGGTACGCGTGCGGACTCGTAAGACAAGAAAATCTTTCTTGTGAGACTGATTAGAAATCATAAAGATTTGGCATAATTAAATAAGACTACTCGGATATGCATAATTTTTATGCAAGAAAAGCTGAAATGTACATGCTAAATGCTTAACTTAGTTCAAATAAATTTTGATAAACAGTCTAGCTCATAAATACGAAGATTTAAAATAGCGAAAATTTTTGGTGGCTACATAGCGAAAGCATATAATAGGGTAATCTGTCGAACAATAATTGGCAAACAATTTCCAATTCCTAGATCTTATGGGATTATTTTCCAACGCTATTGCAAATATAAACATGTTTCATCCCATCTTATGCCTTGAGTCCAGTTCTCACTTCCTACTCAATTTAAGTGTCTAACTTAAAGAACTACAAATATGTTCATGTAAGGTCTGACTTTACATAAAGATTTACCACTCCATCACAATCTCGCCAAGTACTGTCATGACGTAAATTGCAACTTCAAGTGTTCTTTTTAATTAGATGGCACATAACTTAATTTATAAGGGTACCAGTTTTGATTTTATGTAGTCAAATCAAATATGTACAAAGATGTCATGCATTCATCTTGTAGCATAAATTTAATTTAAAAAACTTTTTATTACCAATTCATACAGATCAAATTATCAAAGTTTTGATTGAGGTGTGAATTTAGCGTTAATTATCGTCCATTATACCGTACTTTTGCATAAGTGTAAACACTTAGTGTTTCTGGTAATTACCACCGAAGTAAAGCATGGAATTAAAACTAATTCGCCCTTGAGCTGAGTTTGTACATTTATGTCTTACTAAGTAGCTCTAATCGAACTCACAGGGGGCAGAGGACAAGGTAAGCAAAAAGCATAACCTTAGACATCCTTTCAGTGTGACTGTGCGCACTTCTTTATTAACCCCTTTATAGTTTGTTCTAGTGGGTGAGCCGTTCAGAACATTTGTACCAAAATCATCAATCAATTAAACTATTGAAAACTTAACTCTTCAAAAACAAATCAAATTTCACCATTGTTTAGTCCGTATTATTTTTCTATTCAAAATTACCCTTTGCTTAAAACTGTCTAACATAATAAACAAACAAGTAACAAATAAAAATAAACAACTAAAAACAATGCGCACATAATAAACAATTTATACGTGAAAACAAGTAGCCACATGCAACTTATTCGATAAAACCCTATTAATAATCAATGTCTAGGTTAAATTAATGTATATATTAATTAGGGCTTTCACTCTCCCAATTGAAAGTGAGCCACATACATCGACAAATCGATTGCGGAAACCCATAATTAATGATATACCAAATTGCACATAATTGATTCATTAATGTATATAATTGGAGTTTTCCCCAATTCAAGATTTATCGTAAATAAACATGTGATAAATATATCTTAACAATTAAACAAATATTCAAGCAACTATCCATGACAAACATGCATGTATCATCATGGATAAATCATAACAATTATTCAAATAGTCACAAGATCGCATATTAATAATTCCATGTCACATAACAATTATTCATGAATTAATCACGTAACTTATATATTAATTCTAGATTTCGATAAGGTTAGCAAACAACTTTCAAACCCTAAAAAAAAATTATGTGTGTCAACTAAAAAAAATAAGGGGTACGCCCCATTTAATAAAAAAATCGACCCATAAAAAATAAAACATAAACCCTAGATTAACCATATCAAACAACATACAATTATTTGTTTTATTACGCGTTTATGTAATTAATTACTCATTAAAAACCAATGGCTCGTGATGCCACTGTTAGAATTATATAACATGACTAATCATAAATATAAACAATAAACATCAAGTACACATGCGGAAGCGTATAGAAAAGATTAATGAATAATTAATTAACATAAACAAGAATATGCGTACCTTTCTTGATTCTAGCCGAACAAGAATCAAATCCACAAACTAGCAATTGAGATGAACCCTAATTAGGGTTTATAATGTGAATACTCGATAAAGTTTAACAAAACAATTTTAGGTTTAGCTTAATGAGTACAAGAGATAAATTACAAACACCATTGGTTTTATATTTAAACCCAAAGTAACTTGGTGAACAAGTTGGTTATGGGTTGGGTTATGGAAACCCTTTAGATGATCGGTTATGGACTCCCAAAGGGATTCTAGAACCTTCTCGATCTCTAATTTCATATCTAGTCCTTTCCAATTACATTTAACGATCGTTAGTCCATTACACTTAATTACTAAACGTCCGTTATAATTATTTCGTTTAATTAATAAATAAGTATAACATTTATATTTAATTATTAACTTTAATTCTCATACGCAAAGTGTGCAATCCCGTGGTCTCGAGTTCGATCCTAACACACATCTATTAATATTTTGTCCATTAAACCAACAGTTAATACTTAAACACTCTTTAAAAATAAATACATTTATTTTAAACAAATATTTATGACACATGACATGTATTTGAAACTTACATTGGTATTTCTAATCACAAATGTATACAAGTTAAATTATACTTAAACAATTTTCAAACATATTTATTTTAACAATCAGTAGCGACATGAAAATAAATGTAGTTATGGGTACACTTAATATACATATATATCTTCTTAATTTATGATACCCACTTAATCCGAAAACGTCTTATATCTTATGTCTTTTTTTCATACATCGTCCTTCGGTTATCATTAAACCGAAGCCTCGTTCACTTTTGATATTATTCCTCATCTGATATTTATACTTCCCATAAGCCGAAATACACACAAACTTTTGAAAACTGTTTTCAAACTTAAATGATGCCACACAAGCAACAACAACACAAACGATGTAATACTTCTAAAGTTTTGTTAAACTTTATCGAGTTTATAGGATAAGTTAAACATGCTTTGGGTGTGGTGAGGCGTTTTCTTTAGCCACATCAGCTTTTTCTCTCTCCAAAACATTTTCTTCAAATTTTCTACAACTATTGCAGTATCTTATCTCTCTTCTATTAATTTTTTTATATTTTTATATTATTTAAAAATACCCTCAATACACACATACACGCACAACAACCAATAAATAAAATATATCTTTTTAAAATTGGTTTATCTCTCCTCTTAACCTCAAGACTCAAGTTCTGCTTGCCATCTTATTCTTGATTGTGTTTCACTTTCCCGCAAGTATTGAATTGAGTTTCCCTCAAGGAAAAGGCATTTTCCTTGCTATTGTTGCTAGTGCATATCACAGCCTTAGGTCATGTCCACTATTGTTTACTTTTAAAAAAATTGATACATTTTTTAGTGACAACGAGAAATTAGAATCTCGCGCTCTACAATGGGGTTCAATCATAGATCTTTAGTGTGTTATATAAAAATAATAGTAATGCAATCATGTATCTTAGTATGATACTAAATCATTAAAAAGTAACTCCCAATACCGTCTTTCACGGGTTATGGGTACCCAATACCGTTTCCGGTGTTTGGGGGAGGTTGAGATGTAGACAGCCTTACCCTTACCCAGAGACGGAGCCAGAAATTTGTATTAGGGGGGGCTCAAAAAAAAATTTTTTTCCGATAGTAACATAAACTTCTTTGTTTTAAAAGCTAGACTGAAGTTTAAATCGATCGACACACATTTTAAACACCTATACGATTCATATAAACATTGGAAAGAGCTGAACTTTTTTTTACGAGTAATTAAACAAGCAGATGATGTGAAATATTTTTAGAAAATTAAATATATACACTAATAGTCTTTTTTAACATATAAATAAACATTACTCCATAATACTTTGAGAAAATTAAATTGTTAAAAAAAAAACTTTTAATTTCACTGTTACCTAAACAATAAATATGTGACTCTTTTACTCTTACCTAAACAATAAATATGTGACCCACGCTGGGTCCTTAAACAATAAATATAAGGATTTATATATTCTCTTTTCTCTCTAGGTGTCATCTTCTTTAACATAGAAAATGAAAAGCTGCACTCATCTTCTTCCTACACCAACACACCATTATCATTAAAAACAAAGACTACTTCTTCAGATTTTGTATTTATCTCATTATAACATGAATCCATTATTGCCGGCCAGCACCCTTCAGCCCCCCCACTGGCTCCGTCCCTGCCCCTACCTAAGGTAGAGAGGCTGCTTCCAGTTCTACCAAAGGTAGAAAGGACCTCCGGCCTTTTGTAGGGAGTGAGGATCGAACCCCTGACCTCTCGGTTGAGAGGCAAGGGGTTTTCCAACTGATCCAACTCTACTAAAGCATTGATCATATAAATTACAAGTTTTATATGTTTTTAGTTTGTGTTTAGTTATGAAAAACTGTGTTTACCATGTTTTCTTTCAATTCTAATGTTAAAAAGATGTTTGATATGCGAACTTAACAAGCATTGATCTTATAAATTACAAGATGTTTCATGGCTCCTCATCCCTTGCAAGCAAACATTTGCCTCTATGCTAAGCTTTGACTTGTGTTTTATCTTACTAAAGTAGTAGATATATAATACAGTACTAGCTAATAACTCGTGTTCACCACTCACATATAAAGAGAATCAATAATGTTAACTATATAAAGTAAGGGGCTTTTGCATATATATCTTTTCGAAAATGCAAAATTGCATATATATCCAAAGCATGCATAAAAACCATTGTACTATGTGTATAAAAAACTTGTGCAAAAGATATATATGCAATTATTAACTTTGGGAGGGATATATATGCATTAATAATGTTAACTAACATACGATCGTGTCGGAAAAATTTTATTTCAAATTTTTTTTCCGAAATATTTTTTCCTAATTTTTTTTTCCAAAAAATCGTCGCATGTGAAAAAAAAAATTTCGTCACACGTGAAAAAAAAATTTCGTCACATGTGAAAAAATTATTAGAAATTCTTTTTGCGATTTTTTTCACATAGGAAGAAAAATATGAAATTTTCGTCATATTCAAATGTGACAAAAAATTTCCAAGATTTTTTCACATGTGACGAAAAAAAAACAAAAAAAATTTGAAAACACAAAATTTTCGAAAAAAAACTTTAAAATTTTTTTTCGAATAAAATTAAAAAAAAAATTCGAATATTTTTTTTAAATTAAAATTTTTTTTTCGAATAAAATTTCTTAAAAATTTTTCGAATAAATTTTTTTTCGAATTTTTTTTTTCAAAAGAAATTTTTTTTCGAATTCTTTTTTTAAATTTTTTTAGATTTTTTTTCGAAAAACTTTTTTGAAAAATTTTAATTTTTTTTAAGTTTTTTCCCGAACTTTTGTGTTTTTTAAATTATTTTTTCAGATTTTTGGGAAAAAAAATTTCGGAAAAAAAGTTTTTGGAAAAAAAATTGGAAAAATTTTCGAAAAAAAAAATTTCGAAATAAAATTTTGCCGAAAATTTTGAAATTACACCGTTGGTCCTTGTGGGTGGGAAAAAACTGAAATACCCTCGAGTGGATGAGGTATAACGACCGTTAGCCATGCCAGTTAGAGTGGGGAACTAACGATACATAACGTTTGTGATTAAGGATGGACAGTGCATTTTTTTTTTGTCAAAGGATGAAATTTGTCTGTCAACGCATACCACAAAGACGAATGGTGTAGTTTACTCTATAAAAATTTAAAAGCAATATCTTTTATTTAACATTTCACTATCAGCGGCCAAAATCCACCACCAATCCTCTTACTCTCTAATCTTGTTCCTTTGCCATCTTTATTATTCAATTAAAGTTTCAATCAAACCTTAATTTTCCCCAAAACTAAAAAAAAAAATTAACGAAAAAATCTCAAACCCTTTTAGAATAAAACTAAAAGCCCTGTATAAACTTCAAACAAAATCAATAAATTAGACATTAAAAATAATACCTTTAGGCAACTAAAAGAGTTATTTTTTCCGTGAATAAATTATCTTTGAAATCACTACAACAACAACTAAATTGCAACATATTCTCTTCAATTTATTTTCAAAATGCCCAAATTTTAATTTACGATTCTAATTGGAATAGTGGGCTGAAACTTGCAACTGTTGATTGAAGTCAAATGGTATTATGGTTATTCTAAAAAAAATTTTGACCCATAAGGATTTGTAAATCAGCCCCGCTTTTGTAAAGTTTTATTGTTTACACTTTTGACACATATAATCGTGTACTCAGTATTTCTAAAAACGAATTTACAATTTTTTTTTTCTACATCGGGAATATTTATGATTTTTTTATTAAACATCTTTGAAAATAAAAATAATAATAATAAAAATATTTCTTAGAGGAATAATTTAGTTTTTTAAAATAAAGGTGACCTTTATGATATAAAAAAGATGTTAAAAAGATGTTTGATATGCGAACTAACAAACATGATGCTATTTTATAAGAAACTTAAACTTCAAGGACCACACAATCAGTTCGTAAACCTTGTGAAATACAAAGAAAAAAAATAAAGGTGAGTGCAAGGATCGAATGGTGGCTTTGACTTGTGTTTCATATTACAAAAGTAAATATATAATACAGTATGTGGCAGACCTCTACAGTAACAATTAAGGAATTGTTATTATTTATAATTAAAATAAAAATAAAAAGTAAATTACCTAGAGCTTTGATATCAAAATATTAATCTAATCAAAGCGGCTTAAGTATTTGGATGGAGTAATGTAATCAATATAGCCAGATAAACCAGTAGAACAAACAACCACGTTATCAGCACATGATATAACAAGTCGAATAGGTCTAACACTAATTTATTAATGCTAATTGTTTCAGCAGATTATGTTGCAGGTTGCACCTGTGCATTCAAGATGAATTCATTACGGGTTTTTTTCTGATACAGGCTACGGAAATTCATTCATTACAAATAACAAATGCTGGAGTTCATTAAAGCCTATTTTTATTAGTTGATCGACATTGAACAAGTCAATTCATTAACAAAAGGTTAAGAAACAAGTTTCGGCTAATTGAAAAAGGAACAAATGAAAACTACAAGCAAGGTTGAGGCATGGACCCTGTACCAGATCTTTGATGCAATATTACTTATTCAATATTCTTTGTCGTCAAATTACATACCAAAATAATGCATCACTAAATATCAGTATAGACATGTAAATATGTGACATAGATCACGTACCTCTTGTTGTTTGGCCTTTAGAAAGGAGGTTGGGTCTTCTGTTGCATAACACAATCCAAATGATGTGTCTATTACCTTTAGCTGTGGAGTAGTTGATTGTCCACAAGTGAAAACCATTATCTGTGGACACTCTTTGATTTCCAAAGTATCTAATGATTGCCATAGAAAATCCTCCGTCCCCAAGCAAAATCCCTTGAGATTCGGAAGGCCACGAAGTTTTATGGATTTCAGAGAACGAAACTCAACAACATCAGTAGCTCTAGTGTCAGAATCTTCTGCTTTCTTTACAATTACCTCCATATTATTGCAACTACTAATTTCAAGCTCATGTAGCTGTAATAGACTGCGAACCATGCCACATGTGAAAACATGTTCAAGAAGCGCACATCCATGAATTAACACTTTTGTAAGGTTTGGAAAGTTCAGTGTTATCCACCTACTGCTCTTCCATATATACCTCATACTATCAAGCCTTTCCAGAGTCACTTCTTTTAGCTTTGGAAATACCACAACAGATTGCTTTTCATTCACATCATCATTTTCCAAATCTACCACTTCAAATATCTCCTTTACCTCCTTGAAAGATGGCAGCCAATGCTTATTCCTGATATGAAGCTTTTCTAGATTCTGTAGATTTATCAATTCGTTGCATCGAAAAATAATGCCGCTCTTCAACAAGTTTGTATGCCATTCTACATTTACTTCAACTAGATTTGAAAAAGACCATGAGAATTGAAGTAGCTTTATTATATTTGGATCAGAACACATACTTGAGCTATGGAACTGAATTTCCTAATGAAGAAACAAAAGCATAATTCATCATCAGGTAGACACACGACCAAAAAATAATTGATTTATTGATGCAAATATGGTAGTAACATACCTCATGTGATGCATTGGACAATGGAAAGTTGAGACCACATTCAAGACTATGCTTGCCAATGCCTGTATGTATGTAGAGGAGTTTTGGAGTAATCGAGCGACCTGATGTGAAAGTCTTCATTTTTGGGCAACCATAGATCTTAACCTCATCCAATATTGACCATCGGAACTCATTCATGCCCAAGAAGAAACCTTTGACATTTGGTAATTCGGCTAGTGTAAGAGACTTTAGACGGGGAAAGAAAACAGTTTTAGATGTGTGCTGTCCATCTTCCTTCACAATCACTTGCGTTGCATTACACTTTTTTATGGTCAACTCTTTAAGTTGCTTGAGGCTATCAAGTGTGGAACTTGTAAATACATGTTCCAAAAGATCACATTTGATAATCCGCAATATCTTTAAGTTGGGCAATTCAAGCAAAGTCATATTTGCGGACTTTGGAATCGTCACTCTAGGAAGTATTTCACCAATTTCATCACCAACATTAGCACTGTCACTACCATTCTTGTTGACCCTTTGAATCTCAAATATCTCCCTTAGTGACCGGCAAGAATATATTCTCAGCTCTTCAAGCTTTTGTAATTTTTCCACTGAACTGAATGGAATCAGAGTTGCTAACGTCTCACATCTATCGATCACTATCTTTCTGGAATATTGGCATAATGATGGAGAAGCAAAACCCACCTGAGAACACTATGTGATATGAAAAATTAGTGTACGCTTTTTTGTTGTATACATGTAACACTCATGCGTATGAGTAGATAAGCACAAGCATATAATTTATTCATTTTATAATATGAAAAATTAATGTACATTACCTTGTTTTGTTGTATACATGTAACACTCATTCGATTTTAGAGGTAGACTGATAAATATAATATTGCTTTCATTATTTTGGAAGTTTAGTTGAACATGTCATCAATACCAAGAGATTAGGCCCCAGCAAGGAATTAATTTGTCTAAGTTGTAAAAAGTATAAAGAATTTAAAATAAACATATTGTAATCTCAAATTAGCAATTTAAAATAAACATATCCTAACATGCGTATGCACTGCTGTATATTGACTTGTTATAAGCATATAATTTATTCATTTTATTTTTTCCGATGTTTATCTACATTAAAAAGAGCCCAATAGTTGAGCAATCCTAAACACGCTCATATATTTTTATAGTCATATAATTGTTTTCTTACGTTTTCGTCAGTTTTCTTACGTTTTCGTCATTTTTTACGTTTTCGTCCGTTTTCTTACGTTTTCGTCTGTTCCTTACGTTTAATATGTTTTCTTACGTTTTCGTCCGTTTTCTTACGTTTTCGTCCGTCTTTTAATGTTTTCTTCCTTTTTTCTTACGTTTTACTCTGTTTTTTACGTTTTCGTCTGTTTTTTTATGTTTTCGTCCGTTTTTTTACGTTTTAAAACGTAAGAAAACATAAAAAAAACAAACGTTTTAAAGCGTAAAAAAACATACGAAAACAGACGTTTTTTTTAAGTTTTCGTCCGTTTTATTACGTTTTTCGTCTGTTTTTTTACGTTTTAAAACGTCTGTTTTTTTACGTTTTAAAACGTAAGAAAACGTAAAAAAAACGCAAGTAAAAAGCGTAAACGACGCAGCGTAAGAAAACGGACGAAAATCGTAAGAAAACGCGTACGAAAACGTAAAAAATCTGGAAACGTAAAAAAAATAGACGCGTAAAACGTAAGAAAATGAACGAAAATGTAAAAAAAAAGTGACGTAAACGCGTAAAGAGTAAATAGTAAGAAAAAAGACAAAACGTAAGAAAATGGACGAACGTAAAAACATGGTAAAGCGTAAGAAGAAAGCGGAGCATTATTAAAGCGGAAAAAATTTATAAAAACGGATGAAAAGCGGATAAAAAATGAAAGCGTAAAAAGCGGTAGGCGTAAAAACGTGAAAACATTAAAAATGGACGAGCGTAAGAAAAGCGGAAGCGTAAAATAACGTAAGAAAGCGGACGAAAGCGTAAAAAAGCGGAGTTAAAGTAAGAAAGCGTAAAACGGACGAAACGTAAGAAAACGGACGAGCGTAAAAAAAAGCGGACAAAAAGTGTAAACTACACCGTTCGTCCTTATGGTGTTGAAATGACGATTATACCCTCGGGTTAACAAGACTTAACGACCGTTAGTGGGCTCCGTTAGAGGGAGGGACTAATGGCGCATAACGTTTGCCACTTAAGGGTGGACGGTGCAACTTTTTTGGTCAAAGAACGAACTCCTGCGGTCAACGCAAACCACAAGGACGAACGGAGTAATTTACTCATTTTTTTATCTAGCTTTGAGTAGACGGGCACTTTGATATAACTTCGACGGACCTTTTTTTCGAGTTTTTTAGTGTTAAAATTTGCATGTGGAAAACACATGTGATTTATATGTTAGGAATCACGCGTGATTTGTGTTTTTAAAATAACAAATTATATGTGATTTTTTTTAGACGTAAATTTCAACACTCACAAGAAACAGTCAAAAAAAAGTTCGTTGAAAGTATATAGAAATGCCCTATATAGAAAGATGGTTTAACTATTGCCATGATGGTATGATTGGTTTCATATAACGATTAATGGTTTGTAAGTTTTTTTTTTTTTTTTGTTTTTTAAGAGTAAATTGCATTTTTGGTCCTTAAGGTATGGCCAAATTGCAGGTTTCGTCCCTAACGGTTTAAAAGTGCAGAGGTAGTCCCTATTTTGAAATGTTTTGTTGCATGTTTGGTCCCTAAAAGTTTGAAGTTTCCGTTGCATGTTTGGTCCTTAAGTTGCAGATTACGAACCAAACATGCAACAAAACCTTCAAAATGGAGACTATCGCTGCACTTTCGAAACATTAGGGACGAAACCTGTAATTTGGCCATACCTTAAGGACCAAAAATGCAATTTACTCTAAAGAAAATGATGAAAGTGAGTTATTATTATTTTTTTTTTATTTTTTTTTTGATAAAAACAAAATGAATAGCAAGAATTAGTTCATTGGGTCTTTAAAGAATTTGAGGTATACATTCAACTTATATTACATTACATGCAATTAGAAATAACACAAATAACAAAATTAGCATATATCATTTTTAGAGGTTAGATCAATAGATAGCACTTTTTTCTAAAGAACAAATGGGATAATCTTGCTAACGGTAAATCTTCAAGCTACAAAAAAATACACAATTGCGAAAAGAATATTTTTATCTTTTATTAGACGAGCACTTTGATATACTTTCAACAATTTTTTAGTGTTAGAAAGTTTCGCCCAGAAAAATCACATGCGATTTGTAAAATCACTTGTCATTTGTTATTTTAAAAATCACTTGTCATTTGTTATTTTAGAAATCAAGTATGATATCATAAATCACATGTGATTTTAGTTGGCTCGCAATATCGAGTTCGAAATCTAAAGTAAAAAAAAATAATAATAATAAAATAAAAATAAAAAAAAACAAAAAAAAAACACATGTGATTATTAAAGTAATAAATCACATGTGATTTTTCGAATCACATGTGATTTTTTTGGGCGGAAGTTTTGAATAAAATGTTCGTCGAAAGTAATATATAAGTGCATATCCATAAAAAGATAATTTAATTTTTGTCGCGATGGTAAAATTAATTTTGCGTAACGATTAACGGTTTATGAGATATTTTAATTTAAAAAGAAAATGATGAAAATGCGTTTAAAAAAAAGAAAAAGAAAAAAAAAAAACAAATTGTGTTTCGTAATTAACTTTTCCCGTCATTTTTATCAAATCATTCTACCACTCACAATCTTTTCAATAGTTGACTATGCATAGGATTAGGATATATTAAAATAAAAACATACCTTCAAGGGATCATCAATAGAATTCGTACTTGAAGTTATATTGGAGTCCGTACCATCAATATGCTTTAGGTGTGGTAGATTAGAAAGATAGAGATAGTCAAAACGGGGTAAGAAAGTGGTGTTTGTTTGGGAAGATGTAGTTGTTTCTTCATATTCGTCATCTCTATTTGAAACAACTTCTTCAATAGCATCACAACCATTTATGTAAATTTTCTCTAAGCTGGAAAGAAGTTTAATCATGCATGGTGAGAGCAAATACTTTATGTTTTTGCACCTATAAAGAGAAATGGTTTTCAGGTTCTGGAAAGAGGCTTTCTGTTGTGTCATAGAAGATAAAAATTTATTCCAATTACACTTCCACACATAATTCATATTCTCCATCTTATCCAACCATATGGACTCCAAGTAGGGAAGGAGCGGTGATTGTTGATTATCCCTTTGACTTGTTGCTAAATCTTTACTGGTTGCACTCTCTATCTCAAACGCCACCTCAACATCAGCACGGTTTTTTATAACAAGGTCTCTGAGGTGATGAAACATAGATAAGACATGAAATGGAATTGCAACATTAACATCCGGAATAATTTCATCAACTTGTAATATCTCTCCCTTGTTAATATCATTCATCTGCGGCTATCAATACATAAAACAAATGTGAATATCTAATTCAGTTGAGATGTGGAATTCCTTCTATAAGTTGAAACTCAAAGTAGGAATAAGAATAAGATGACGCAACAATGATGTTATAACTCGCACCATCAATCTCAATGTACTCAAGTGCGCCCAAATCAAACCTAGCGAAGGTAGGTGTAAACAAATTTCTAAAACTTTTACAGCCATTTATTGTAATGTATCTCAAGCTGTTACAACCCTCCTCAATCTCACCAACACATCCCACGTCAATATTGAATAAAAATTCAATGGAACCACAATCTTCAACACGGAGACGAATAAGATGACGCAACAATGGCATCGGATTGCTCGGAAAAATATTCACAAGATTATCACATTTTGTCACTACAATTTCTCTCAGTATGCAACTGTTAACTTCCCCGCTGTTTTCAAAGAATTCAATCTCTAATGCAGAAAGATTCCTTGAGCACTGTGCCAATTCATTAAAGTTTGCATCTGTGAACCTAATGCGCTTTCCATCGGAGACCCTCATATACAGCTCCTCAAGCTTCACCAAACCTTTAAAAGCACCATCCTCAATATAAAGATCAACACAACCTTTCAAATCCAATTGCTTTAGCTCCTTCAAATTCCCAATTGTGGATGGTAATTTTCGAATGCCACAATTTGCAAAGCTCAACACTTCCAAATTCAAAAGATCTCCGATAGAAGAGCAATCAAACATTAACAAGCATTGATGGAGAATGAGCGTTCGAAGATTGGTGGAGCATTGAAGTGATCGTGGAAGCAAAGGGTACTCCATTTTCTCATACGCTATAACTTCAAGATTTTCCATTTCTTCATAGAAATCTTCAGGAAACTTAAGTGTTCTATCTCCACCCATAAGTCTCAGAAGTGTTAGGTTCGGGTATTTAAATTCTTTTGGAAACTCGGTCATACCCATGCAGGTCAAGGAAATTTTTTGGCAAGACCTGCTCATCTCAGCCCTACTCCACCTCGAAATATCACCATGGTTAATGATCCACGGATGGTCACCTTTAGAAACTTCTCCTTGCACAAAAGCAAGAACAAGATCGTGCATTTTGACACACTCGAGGTAATCACTATCAATCAATAAATTTGCATGTATGAGTTTGCTTACACATGTTTTTGTCCTGTTTCTAGCATCACCCAAAGTAGGAACACCGTTCAACAATTTAAGCCCCCATGCATATCTTGTCAGCTCCTCAATAGGAATATTATTTCAATAATTTCTTGCACTCTTTCATCAAAATCACTTTTCTTCAAACGGTTAAGTGTATCTTTCCATACAAACTTTTCTTGAGATTGAAGTGTTGTTGCAATGAGTTTGATGGCTAGGGGCAAAAATCCACATCTTTTCACAATTTGATTCCCGGATTTGAAACTCCTGCGATTTCACAAAAGAAATTATTTGCTTCGGACTCCTCCATGACATCCACTTTAACTATTTTAACATCCGAATTAGCCTCTACTTTAATTTGTTTGCAAACAGTTTCATTTAAGTGACGTTAGCAACAATTTGAAGCCGGTTGGCAAAGGGCTTAATCCAATATCATTGAGTTCGACCATCTCCCAGACATCATCCAATATTACTAGAACCTTTTTACCTTCTTGGGACATCTTTTCAAATGTAATACGAAGGCGATCTGCCCTTGCTGTTTCATCCATTTCAGTTAAATTTAGTCCTATATATACTGCTACGTCTTTCTGAATTGAAGACGTGTTAATCTTCTGCCCAATAACCACCTTTACAATCCAACCAAACACATTCTTATCCGCGATAGTCTTTACCAGTTGTTCCATCATCATGGTTTTCCAACACCGCCCATTCCGCATAGCGCTATCACTTGCATCTTGTGATCTTCTTGAAGGAACCCGAGTGCATCCTCAAAAATCTTCTCTCGCGATTTGAAGTAATTTTTGGCATCACCATTTGACGGTACAGAAGTGGGTTCTTCTTTAAAACTCATTTTTCCAAGTGGTTTTTGGGTATCGCTCCAAATTATTTCAGTATTTTCCTTAATAAGACCATCAATCTCCTCAGTGGTCTTGAATGCATTTCTTCCTGCTTGGTACCTCCTCTTCACATTAAAACAGCCATTGTAGTTACTTGAAATTCTTTCAGCATCTTCCTTAATCTTTTTGACATCTTCCAACCAACCCGGTACCCGAGTAGGTATCTCCAGTTGACTTGTATTGTTTGTTTCCATGTGCTTTCTGACATCAACGCTTGTACCATCCAATTGCTTCAATCTAGAATTCATGTTCTACCGTTGTTTGTTGAGGAAAAGATATAGCCCAAATGTTTCTTGACAGGCTTCATCAAAGATTCAACAACAGGACCAATGATTGCTGCTACAAACTCCATTACTCGGAATATTAGCTTTTAGTGAGACCTACAAAACACACAAAACAATCAGACAATTTAAACAGCTAGCAGTCATTCAAGCTTTCTTATTTTTCTATCAGTTGGCACAAACTGAACCTTTTTTTTTTCCTCAAATTATCAATTTTAACTATCACGTAAAAGCAGGCTTAATATCAATATCAGGGTAACCATTGTTTCCGACCTTTTGGTTGACGCATAGCAAACTGTTTTCATGTTAAAGTTCAAAAATTTTAGCGCAAAAGCAGGCTTAATATCAATATCAGGTTGGTAGCTATAGGAGTCCAAATGTATTTAATATTCTCAAACTAAACAATATAATAAAGCAAAACAAAGCAAATATAGATACTGCTACATATTAGATTAAGCATTTACTTATCATTCAATGACATTAAAATAACGTTAACATCCGCGATTGAACTTGCTTGCTCCACACTCTTAACCAAAAAACTTTTCATGATTACAACTCCCATCATATCAAAATGGCTTCTTTATTTTCCAAACGTTCATGACATCCATATTGTCTTTTAATGGCTTCAATTCAACTATATAGTGTTAAGTCTAATATGACATTTCTGAACATGTGTAGTTCAATTATAGCTTTTACCCTTAAACATACGTGCTGAGTTGATCGAAAGGGAGTTCTAGAGGCATATAAACAGGAGTTGAATATATCATAATCCATTACTTGTTTGGTAGCAAAATAAATATGATCATGACATCTATATATGGTATTCTTTGACAGCTTAACTTTAGAGTGTTAAGCTTTTACCCTTAAACATTTGAATACTTATTAACTTGTTTGGTAGTAAAACAAACATGATCTTCTTCACATGTTTGGTAGTAATACATAGTTTTGTATAAAACTTAAACAAAATGTACCTTGCTCTTCTTTCGAGGTGTGCATTTGCTTTGTAAAGATGTTTATGTGAATAATAATATGATTTCAACGTGAAAAAGAATGTTATATTTGAGAAAGCAATCATTGCTTTTTGTGTGCGGTTAGGAATATGGGCATTAAAATATCTCTATGTTATTTCATTTTCTTTTAAATAATTGTTCTTTGGCTCATGCTTTTTAGGGCCGTCTTTGAGGGTGTGCAAGGTGGCGATATTTCGGGGTCTCGAGAATGTTTAGGCCCCCAAAATGTGTCTCGTTAATAATTATATGCATGTGTAGACATAATTTTCACGAAGAAAAAAGGTATTAGATGAGAAAATATCTTAAATGAGTAATATGTTAGAACGTTTAGATAACTAATTGCATTGTATCTTATAAACGGTAACACTTTATATAAAATATTGCTTAACGAAATGACTCATTATATAATTTCGTACAGGGCCTTCAAAATTTTTGCAGATTCATGGGACGGCCCTGTTTTTAAGATAAATATGATTTCATATTTCTATAACGTCTTTTAACGGTTTACCTCTCTTTGATATAAAATTTTTATCAATTTTTTTTTATCAGTCTAAAAAGAAAATTCTTTGCTTTAAATGTGATTTGCAGACATAACTTAGTGGAAACTTCATGTATCAAATCAGTTGTTGCTTTCTTATCTCATTTTTCAGCTTTACTATTTTCCACCGAATCTTATTCTATTTCATGTTTTAAAAGATAGGATAGCATTAGGAATAATTTTTTTCTTTAATAGAAAAAGAAAATTCTCACAACAATGTTATAGCATGTGTTTTTTATTTCTTAAGGTTTATATAAGTACACAGTTCATCCGCATTCCAAAATTTGCAACACGTCTTGTATTAAGTATATCACAAGTCCGCGAATTGATAGCGGAAAATAAACAAGGAAACTAAATTTGGAAACATACTACAAAACAAGTTTTACACACATATAATATAGACTTACAATTCTAATTCAAATGAATACTTTTTGCACTTTTGAAATTTGCTAAGATATAAATTAACTTGTAAACACTTATTTACAAATATTAAATGTGGACATTAAAGCTTATTAAAACTTGTTATACAACTTATGACAATAATCACCGCAAACAAATAAAGATATACACCCGGGTCATGCCCGATTTTTTCGCCAAATATGCATTTTTAACCTATTATATTGATACTTACATCGTATTTTCTAAGTACAAACTTGAATAAATTAAGTTAATACTTAAACACTCTTTAAAAATAAATACATTTATTTTAAACAAATATTTGTGACACATGACATGTATTTGAAACTTATATTGGTTTTTCTAATCACAAATGTATACAAGTTAAATTATACTTAAACAATTTCCAAACATATTTATTTTAACAATCAGTAGCGACATGAAAATAAATATAGTTATGGGTACACTTAATATACATATATATCTTTTTCATACATCGTCCTTCAGTTATCATTAAACCGAAGCCTCGTTCACTTTCGATATTCTCCCTCATCTGATATTTATACTTCCCAAACTTTTAAAAACTGTTTTCAAACTTAAATGATGCCACACAAGTAACAACAACACAAACGATGTAAAACTTCTAAAGTTTTGTTAAACTTTATCGAGTCTTAAACATGAAATAAAGACTAAACTTGTAAATTATAATTTAAGTTGCGTGTCGGAGCCGTGCACTACCACTATGTAAAATTGTTAGAAAGCAGACTAGCGGTTCTTGAGGTGAGTTTATAGCCCCACTTTTATTTGATAAAATTTGTTTCATAGCGTTGGAGTGAGAAACATGCAAAACACTTTTATGGGCCAAGCGAAAATTTATGCTTTACATAGAGTAGCCTAAGCACTTAAATCCCCATTTCGGCGAACTCATGAACCGTCAATTCTAACTTTGGGTAGCTTGAATCTTATAAATAGATCTATTGAAGGTAACTCTCTCGTTCGGGTTGACCGTATAGGCAACCGGGCATATATCATGTCGAAATTCAAGTGTTTTGTATAACAACCGCAATTTTCAAACATTTACTCAACTTTCAAACTCAAAATAATTTATTTTTGAAGTTATATATATTTCTTTTAAGCGCATATAACTTTGAGCGAAACTACACAAATGGAGGATATCAGAGGCATACGCGTGCGAAACACTACATTAATAATGGCTTAAATTCAATAATTATATCTCGGAGTCTATAATTTTGTTCTTATAGTATTTTTTATAAGCGGTTCCAAAAATATATTTCGCATTTTCGAACCGAATACGCAATTACACTTAGTAGCACCGAACGAGACGGAGTACACCTAATAACCCTAATTAATAAAAAAAAATATATATATTACTTATCCCTATATTACCACAAAACCGGCCGATGGTTTTCTATTTCTTCCTCATCTTTTCAGTTTCTCCAAAAAAGAATGGTACTTCACAGAAAGCTTAGTCAAAATGATCTCCTTTTCATCTCTTTTTATTCCAGTCGAATGCAACAATAAGAGCCATACACACTCAAGTTTCCAGCAGGGTGTATCTGAATTAGTTGACCTACACAAAGGGTGTATCGTGTTCGTTTTGCTCTTGGTTCGACCATCTCCCATGAAGGGTGTGTCGTGGTTTGGCTAACAACACAAAGGGATGTGTTGTTATCGTAGTTGTGTTGGTGCCTGTATTGTGATGTGTGGGTGTCTCAGCCTCTCGGGCCTCAAGCCCACATAAATGGTGTTTGTTTGATCGGCTTGGGTTGTTTGTTGGTGAGTCCAACCCACGGCACGACCACAAGCTCTAGCGACCCAACTAGGGTACGTTAATTTACATAGTCTGGTGTGTGTCGTTTGCATTGTCAATCAATGTAGGTGCGTTCGTTTTCTCTGCTCACTGATATAGCAGTGCAACACAAGACCAAATCAACAAAATGGGTTAATAAGTTTGAAACATAGATTGAGTTGTATGTTGTTGGGTCGAAGCCCAACAGGCCCAACAACGTGTGTTTGAATTTAGTATATACACAAAACAGTTTGCCAAAAATTATTTTTAATATAGCAAACAAGGTTAGATTGATTGTAATGTGGATTGTGATTTTTATGAGTGTCAACTGACTTTGTACCTCGTCGATCTCACGACTTATATCTGGCTCATTCGTCTTATTCATGGCTTATTCGACTTATTCAATCTTGACGTAATATCCCAACGTGTTCGAATTTACGTAACTCTTTATATAAACGGATTCCTAAAATGTAACTTATGATCAAAACTTAACATTTTCTCGACATTAAAATTTTAAGTTTCCTTACAGATTTATAAAATAAAATAAATGGGAATTCTAACCTAGTTTTCAATAATACTAAACACTTTATCAAGTGTAATAACATGATTTGTCATTCAAACACACTCACGGCAGCAGAGACGTCCCTATATCGACCAAGTCCTTTTTTTAACTGGTGTTAAGTGGATTCTGTTATCATTTACACATTAGCCCTTTTGGCTAACTACCGTTTGCATCGTCTATTCTATATAATAACGACCGTTCATAAAATAAAGTTTTTCGTTCGTTTTATACGTTTTCGTCCGTTTTTATACGTTTTCATCCATTTTTATATGTTTTAATTCCCGTTTTTATACGTTTTCATCCATTTTTATACGTTTTCATTCGTTTTTATACGTCTTCATCCGTTTTTATACGTTTTCGTCCGTTTTTATACATTTTTGTTCTTTTTTGTATGTTTTCGCCTGATTTCATACGTTTTTGTCCATTTTATACGTTTCCTTACGTTTTTCCGTTTTCTTACGTTTTTGTCCGTTTCCTTATGTTTTCATATATTTTTATCCGGTTTTATACGTTTTCGCCCGTTTTCTTACATCTTCATACGTTTTTGTCCTTTTTATACGTTTTCGTTCGTTTATATACGTTTTTCTTACATTTTTATCCGTTTTCTTATGTTTTCACACGTTTTTATCCGTTTTTATACGTTTCCATCCGTTTTTATATGTTTTCTTAAGTTTTTATATGTTCGTCTATTTTTATAAGTTTTCATCCGTTTTTATACCTTTTCTTACGTTTTCATACGTTTTTATCCGTTTTATAAGTTTTCTTACTTTTCGAAAGTTTTTATCCGTTTTTATATGTATTCTTACATTTTTATCTGTTCTTATACGTTTTCGTCTGTTTTTATACGTTTTATCTTTTTCGTTTGTTTTTAAACGTTTTCAACCGTTTTTATATGTTTTCTTACTTATTCAAACATTTTTATCCATTTTTATACGTTTCCATACATTTTTATCCATTTTCATACGTCTTTGTCCGTCTTTATACGTTTTTATATGTTTTCTTACATTTTTATCTGTTTTCGTCCGTTTTTATACACTTTCATCCATTTTTATACGTTTCATACTTTTTTATCTGTTTTCATCCATTTTTATACGGTTCATCTGTTTTTATATGTTTTCGTCCGTTTTTATATGTTTTTATTCGTTTTTATACGTTCTCGTCTGTTTTTATATGTTTTCCTATAAAAATGTATGAATATGTAAGAAAATATATAAAATCGGATGAAAACAAATAAAAATGGATGAAAACATGTTGGGAATAATACTAACAGTTACCACTGATAGTCTTGTGGTTAACACTGCTGATGTTTACACTAGCAGTGGAAACTCATTACCACTGTCAGTACAAATATTACCGAGTATATTCCGCGTGCTTAGTAATATAACTCAAAATATCACTAACACAAGGTGTGTGTTTAGATCCATCAAGTGGTATCAGAGCAAAGGTTATGATATTTTGATTTAGAAGATCCAGGAATAAGCAACCTACTCACTCAATTCAATGGAGATGGAAAACCAGTCCAACTCTTCTACTCCAAGACTTCCTAAGCTCAAACTTAATGAGTTTGAGATGTGGAGATCTCTTGATTGAGCAATACTTTTTCATTCAAGACTATGCTCTATGGGAGATCATCTTAATTGGTGATTCTTTCAAGCCGTGACTAGTACTCGAGAAGGTTGGTGACATAGATGTTTGTGAGCAGGTTTACGTACGAGACTAATATTGAAAAGCAGCGAAGAAGAATGATCTAAAGGCTAGAATTTGTTCTTGATGACTCTCCCTAGAGACGGATCATAGCATTAACAAGTTCAAGAAACTAAAGAACTTTTTGAAGAGATTTGCTCAGTGTTTGGTGGTAATGATGCTACAAAGAAAACACAAAAGACATTGTTGAAGCAAAGTTATGAAAACTTCTCTGCTTCAAGCAATGATTCACTTGATAGCATCTTACGCAAAACTCCAAAAGATTGTTACACAACGACGTGTTTGGCATTGAGGTAGAAAAGGAAGACCTCAATTTGAAGTTTCTAAAGTTTGCCTTGAGTTTCAAACTAATGTTACTGATGCAGGTATATGAAACAATGAAGCTTAATGATCTTTACAACAACTTTAGACTCATTGAACAAGGACCGAAGAAGGAAACTTGGTACAAGCTCAGCAGCTTGGCTTTGATGTCAACCTCTGTTGGCGGTGATGATCTGAAGATGACGATGATGTTGATATTGCCACTGCTGGTTCTCAGTTTCCATTGGTAATGTTAGTGTTACCACTGCGAGGTTCGAAGAAGATTGCTAGTATCGGAGATCCTACCTTTTATGCTTTTATCTCCACTCAAGTTAATGGCTCTATATTAACTCATGAAGACATAGAGCAAATTGATGAAGATGACTTGGAGGAGATGGATATAAAATGGCAAATAGCTCTTCTAAGCATGAGGGCTAGGAAATTCTACAAGAAGGCTGGCAAGCTTATTCACATCATGGTGGTGAAACTGCAGAGGCTTTGATAAGAAGAAAGTGGAGTGTTTTAAGCGCCACAGTTGGGACACTTTGCTAAAGAATGTAGAAGACCAAAGACCAAGGACAACAGGTCTACTTGGTACAAGTAAAGAAGGAACCAAGCGTAGAAGAACCAAAGGCAATATTGGCTATTGATGGTGTGAGCTATGATTGGAGTTTCATGGTTGATGAACAAGAGGAAGAACCTTGAATGCTGCTCTTGTTTCTCTTGAATTTGCTCTCTGGCTTTCTCGACTGAGGTACAAAACTTTGAAAGTTGTTCTAAAACATGTAGGGCTGCTAGAAAAGTTGAAAGGCTTAATGAATCTTATGATAGTCAAAGAACGGAATTGCTTCTTTGCTAATTTGTGTCAAATCTTAGGAGAGCTATAGGTATTATAAAAAACAACTAGAGCATTATAGAGAAAATGAGTCAAAATATAATGATGATATGATTCTTCTTAGAAGAGAGATAGATCATAAGACAGCTGTGAATGAGGCATACCAATAAGAGCTTGAAAAACTTAAAAAGAAAAATGAAAATGTCAATTTAACTTTAGACACATGTTACCATCAGTCTAAGTCAATTGATAAAATTTGGAATGCTCAAATACAAAGTAAAGTTAAGTCGGTATGGGTTATATACAGTGCCTCCACCACTAATAGGTGTTCCATCACCTCCAGGTATAGATTTAGCTCATACAGGCTTAGAAGAGTTTCGGGACCTTGAACGTGAATATGGTCCTTTAAAGGACACAATGGTGAAAATGAGGCTGGTTAAGCATGAAACTGATGTTTTTGAGAGTGCTAGTGACTCATCACATTTGTAGATGAGAATGTTAAAAAGAATGTAGAGGCTTCTATCCCAAAGTTGTTATCTTTATTCAGAGGAACCTAGGAGACAAGCTAATAAACCTAGACCAACTGTGAAAGTATCTTTGAGATGTATAGGAACAAGTCACCAGCTCCTAGGGGTAACCATAGGAGTTGGAATCATGTTAAATCTCAACGAATAGGTAGTGATTTTGTGATGTACAACAAAGCATGTTATATCTGTGGTAGCTTTCATCATTTACATGCTAACTGTGACTATTATTTTGGGAGAAGGGAAGTCCATGGGAATAAAAGGGTGGAGTCTAACAAGTTTCAAAACAACAATTTGCACCCTAATCAACACAACAAAATGATCCCAAAGCAGTTCAATTGAAGTGGACTTAAAACTTTTGCCCTTTGCAAAAGCGGTAACAACTTTACTCCCTAAGTCACCTGTTACAAGTGCAAAGTCCAAAACAACTTTTGCAAAATTTGCACAAACAGGGAAAAGGACTTTTCAAAATAAAAAGGTTCATAATAACCAACAGTGGGTACCTAAAACCAAACCAGCTGATTTCCACTTGCTCATTCAAAATTTCCACCTGCAGGGTTGTAAACAAGAAAGGGAGGACATGGGCAATCTTTGTGAAGGCCTCGCACGTTGGGAATGGAAACCTAAAAGAACTACCTCCACAACCAATCCCAATGGTGTATCAATGACCTTTGATAGATTTAACTATATTGATACCGAGGCGATCCAAGTCAATCATGGCTTGGGTCCCCAAAAAAATTACTTTTATAATGTGAGAAACATCCAAGGACAAAAAGATCATATCAAGGCTACATAGATAGTGGATGTTCAAGGCACATGACTGGCAACAAGTCCTATCTCTCAGATTTTGAACATTATGATGGACGGTATGTCAGCTTTGGAGGTGGAGTTAATGGAAAAGTTCTTTGTAAAGGAGTAATCAAAACGGTAACTTGGACTTTGAACTTTGTGTACTATGTAAAAAGCTGAGTATAATCTTTTTAGTGTGTCACAAATGTGTGACAAGATGAACAATGTTCTTTTCACCAAAGATATGTGCTTTGTTCTCTCTAAGGATTTTAAGATGCGATGAAAGTCGATTCTTCTTAAAATTCTTAGAAAAGGCAACCTATATAGCTTTGATATGAACAACATTGTTGCTAAAGATGATTATGCTTGCTTGCTTGCAAAGGCAACAATGGATGAATCCATGTTATGGCATAGAGGACTTGGTCATGTTAACTTCAAAACCATTAATAAGATTGTCAAAGATGGTTTGGTGAGAGACTTACCTCGAAAGATTTGAAAATGATCAAACCTGTGTGGCTTGTCTTAAAGGCAAACAACACAAAGCTTCTTCAGTCAAAGTTGTTTAACTCTATGCTCACCCACCAAATGTTACATATGGACTTATTTGGTCCTACATGCATGGCAGCTTGAATCTAAAGAAATATTGTCTTGTATTGACTGATGATTTTAGCAGGTTTACATGGGTTTTCTTTCTTAGAACCAAGGATGAAACAATTGGCATCCTTAAGATCTTTATCACAGAAGTTGAAAACCAATATGATATGAAAGTTAAAATCATTAGGTGTGATAGAATGAGGAATTTAATAATAGAGTTATGGATGATTTTTGTAGAGATAAAGGTATTAAAAGAGAATTTAGTGTTGCTAGAACTCCTCAACAAAATGGTGTTGCTGAGAGGATGAACATGACACTTATAGAGCCTGCTAGAACCATGTTGGCAGATTCAAAATTGCCAATCACTTTTTGAAGCAGTTAACCTGCATGTTATGTGTAAAGCAGGGGTTTAGTGGTAAAAACAAAGAACAAGACACCTTATGAGTTATTTAGGGGTAGACCACCTATCCTTGACTTCATGAGACCATTTGGATGTCATGTATCTATTCTCATTACCATAGATTATCTGGGAAAGTTTGATGAAAAATCTGATGAAGGGTATTTTGTTGGGTATTCCATGGTCAGTAAAGCTTTTAGAGTATTAAACTTAAGAACCCAAAAGATTGAAGATAATCGCATGTTGAGTTCTGGAAAACAAAGTTAATCTCAAAGGAACTGCTAGAAAGCGTTTGATCTTGATACTCTAACCAATACTATGAACTATGTACCTATCTCTACAGGTACATCTACTTATGATTTTGCAGGTTCAGAGGAGTTTCTTGATGATGATGAACCCATCAAAGATCAAGCGGAAGATCAAGATGAATTCAGTTTGCCTCTTTGGGACTATGCAGACAGTAATGATATTTCAAGGACTAGAGATGCTCATCCTTCTAACGATTCTGGTAAGGAAGGAGATAGCAACATGAATACTAAAGATCCTAAGCAGTGACAATTGAGATTCCATTTGCTAGGCGAGAATTTTCCACCGCAACACCGAAGTGGAAATCACAACTCCATTCTGAGAGAAACTCAAGCCAATGATGTTGAAATCTCAAAAATGCCAAGTGAGATTACGGTTCCTCAGAATCCCCACACTTCTATTTATAAATCACATCCTCTTGAGAATGTGATTGGGGATGTCCATTCACCTGTGAAAACTAGAAGACAAACAAAGTCTTGATATTCATGGATTTACTAGTGAAATATATGAATCTAAGACTCATGAAGGCAAGAATGAATGTCTCTTTATGTGTTTTATGTCACAAATGGAGCCAAAGAATGTTTACAAGGCACTTGAAGATGAAAGTTGGGTGGAAGCAATGTAAGAAGAGTTGCTCCAATTCAAGCTTCAAAAGGTTTGGGTGCTTTGTGATTTGCCTTCTGGCAAGAAGGTAATAGGTACTAAATGGGTGTTTAGAAACAAGAAGGATGAAAGAGGAATTGTTATCAGAAACAAAGCTAGGCTTGTGGCTCAAGGATACACTCAAGAGGAGGGTATTGACTATAAAGAAGTGTTTGCCCCAGTTGCACGAATTGAAGCAATCAGGATGTTCTTAGCCTATGCATCCTTTATGGGCTTTAAAGTCTATCAAATGGATGTAAAGAGTGCTTTTCTATATGGGTAGATTGATAAGGAGGTTTATGTTTCTCAACCTCCAGGCTTTGAAGACCCTGACTATCCTAATAAAGTGTACAAGGTAGTTAAAGCTTTGTATGGCTTGCATCAGGCACCAAGGAAATGGTATGAAACCTTAACTACTTATCTTCTTGATAATGGGTTTCATAGAGGTAGAGTGGATCAAACTTTGTTCATCAAGAAAGACAAGAATGATATCTTGTTAGTTCAGGTATATGTTGATGATATCATTTTTGGATCTACAAAGATAGAGATGTGCAAAGAATTTCATAAGCTAATGAAGGAAGAATTCAAGATGAGTTCTATGGGTGAACTCACATTCTTTTTGGGACTTCAAGTACAACAAAGGCCAGATGGTATTTTCATCAATCAAGATAAATATGTGGTTGAGATACTAAGGAAGTTCAAGTTCACTGATGCAAAGTCATCAACACCCTGCAGACAAGACTACACATCAACTTTTGAAGGAAAATAGTGGTGAAGCGGTTGATGTGCACATGTACAGGTCTATGATTGGTTCTTTGATGTATCTTACATCATCTAGACCGGATATTATGTTTGCGGTGTGTGTGCGTGCAAGGTTTCAAGTCCTCCTAAGTTCTCTCACTGAGCTGCTGTGAAGAAGATTTTCAGATATCTTAAAGCATTTCCTACTCTAGGATTGTGGTACTCTAGAGATTCTCCTCTAGATTTGGTTACTTACTCAGATAGTGACTATCTTTGGAGCTAGTTTGGATAGAAAATCTACAACAAGGTGGATGCCATTTCTTGGCAGATTAGTGTCATGGCAGTGCAAGAATCAACTTTTGGACTATGGGTACAATTTCATGAATACCATCATTCATATTGACAATAGCAGTACCATTTGCATTATTAAGAATCCATTTCAACACACAAAGACTAAACATATTGAAATTAGACACCATTTCATAAGAGACAGTTATGAAAAAGGACTAATTCAAGTTGTCAAAATCCATACTGATGACAACTATGCTGATTTATTAACAAAAGGACTTGATGTGGGTAGATTTCAGTACTTGGTAACAAGTATTGGAATGTTAAACCCATAAACTTTTTGTGTCTAATGGTCTTTGGTGTTGAGTGGAAGTCTCAGGGTACTAATATTGTTGTATAAGTTTGTATATGTTTCTGTGCTTGTGTTTTTGCTTGTTCAATAACTTTTATGTAGCATAGATGAGAGTTGATCTTAAATGGTGTATAACTGAGATACACAACAAATGGTTATTGATTCACCATGTCTAATCCACATAAGAATCAACTAGTCCAGAGCAAACGACTACTGGTAAAGACTTGACAAATCCGTTTATGGTTGATAGTTTACCAAAAACTATATGGTTATCAACTCACCATATTCTTTATGATTAAGAGTTGGCTAGTCCATAGCAAGCGGCTCATGGTAAAGACATATCAAATCCGTTGATAGCTGGTAGTTTGCTAAAAACTATGATAAAGGCAGTAAAATTTTAAATGTTTTTATTTACCACTTTCTATGAAAATCTTTGTGAAAATTCCCACTGCTAGTTCACGGTTTCCACGGCAGTGTTATTTTACCCTTGTTGTTCTAGCCGTTACAACTGTTGTGTGCAGTAACTAAATTTTTACTAGCCGTTGAGAGTTAATTACTTTCCGTATATAAATAGGGTAAATTTTTAGAAGATTATCTACTTTCCTACTTATAATTTATCTTCTTAAGATAAATATTTTTCTTAGATAGTCTTTCTTGCGCAAAACTCTAAAACCCTAACTCTTTATATATTTTCTCTCAATTGGTGAGTTCTTTATACAATTCATACTGACACAATCTATTTTTCATCAAAAGATTCCATGGCACCTATCACTTTTGCAGATGAGCACAACCAAGTGGCCTACTTATTTTCACCAGATTGTGGACTTTCTTAATACTACCCATGTATGGTATGCTTTACTTTTAAATCCCACAATCTATATCTCTCAAATCAAACATTTTGGACTTACCAGTCCATAACCATTAAAAATAGAGATACACATGAAACAGTGGATGCTCTTAGAGCCACTGTGGATGGGGTAACCATTGATGTTATTGAGGCATCCTTGAGGAGAATTCTCCAATTGGATGATCTCAATGGTATCATCACATTACCCATGCCCGAAATTCATACACATCTTTCATCCATAGAGTATGATACCACTGATAAAAAGGCTACTTTCAAAAAGAGTGGTTTTTGTCCCCATTGGAGATTTTTGATTCATACTCTTTTGCATTGCCTAAGTCCTAAGAAAACCTCTTATGAACTATTCGTTCAACCATGGCCACCCTTTGGTTTGTCTAGCTTTAGAAAGGACTTTCAATTGGTCAAAATATATTTTTCAAAGTATGCAAGGCAATGTAAAGAGTTCAACAAAATTTTTGATGTATCCAAGGTTTGTGCAAGCATTGCTAAATGAGTTTCAACTGCAACCTCATACTAATGTTTATAAAATCAGTTGCCTCAAGCCTAAAGTTTTTCAAAACATGAACAAAGATGGCAATATGGATTTTACACCTCTTTTTCCTCAAATGCTTACAAAGATTTCATAGGTACAAACTTCACCAATAATCACTGTTCCCAACATTGATTATACTCCACCAGTTTCTCACACCTATGAGAGAAGGTCTAAATAGCCAACTCCTCCCATTACAACACAAAGATGTCCCCGATCCTTTTGGTTTAGGAATAAGCGGCGGTGGTTCTGAGACTTCAACCTAATCCAACTAGGAGGACTGCCATTGCCCCATGATTCACCTCTCTCCCAACAGTCTCCACGTTGGAAGTGTTGAGGGCAATGAGCAACAAAAGGAATTGATGGATTTGTGTACCAAATTACCAAGCAGTTGAATCTCTACAAAAAATCCGCACAAGTAAAGAAGCAATGACAAGGACATTAAACATTTAAAAGAGGAGATTGGACCTTAAAGGAAGAGTTGCGGGGTTGAAAAAGAAGAGGCCTCAAGAAAGCTAGTGATATCATCTTCATTCTCACCTAACGATGGTGATTGGTGATTTTAATCAAGATTTGGGAAATTCTCCCAAACAGAGAGGAAAACAGATGCCGGAACTCGGGGAGGAGAATTGATTTTGAAGATGAAGGTGTTTCTAATAAAAGTGCAGAGGGAGCCATACTCGAAAGAGCAACCGATCAAGACATTTTTAGTACTACAACCGATGATTTTACCACCGATCCAGCTTCCACTGCAGAGCCAAATATTCCCACTACTGGACATGATATTGCCACTGCAAGTGAAGAAATTGATAAACTAAAGAAAGACAAAGGTAAAGCTGTTATGCAAAGCAAGGAGCAAACAAGAAGAAAGGTTTCAAAGAAAGTACAAATTCATATTGCTCATGATGTTGAAGTTGCAAGAAAGATTAATGAAGAAGAAGTTAAAAAAGAAAAAGCTTGAAGAATTAGAGATTGCAAGCTTTATGGAGGCTAAAAGGCTGGATAGAATGGAAGATCCAATAGAAGATCCACTTCCATTTGTTCCACCTACAAGATTAAGAGAGAAGACTCGGAGTTCGACTATGTACCCTCTTAAGAAGAAATTGATTTCTTGATTGAAAATGATCCAAGATCAAGAAGAAAGCAATTGACCTAGTGGTGATAAGTCTTTAATCAAGATCAAAGAACCGCATAGTTAAAGGACTTTATTTAGATGAAGAATAATCAAGCACTTCAAGATGCTATTGTTTCAGTCAAGAAGGGCCAAAAGAAACCAAAACAACCAACAAAGGCACATGTGATTTCAATGATGAAAGATTATTGTTGCAAGGTTGGTGGTTGGAAGGGACATCAATTCAAAGGAATGCCTGATGATAAAGTTGAAAGTATCTACTACAGAGTTCAAAGAAAATATAAAGATTTCATTCCAATGGACTCTGAAGAAGAAGCAAGAATGTATCCTGATTTGAAAAGAAAGGCCAAAGACAGTGATTCTCGTGACATCAAGTTAAGAAGACAAAGTTTGGTTTGAAGAACAAGAAGTTCCAACCGAGAAATTCACGAAGAAAAAACCGTGATATGATTGTGATTGAAGAAGAAGATTTTATCCGAACCACGCAAGTCGACATCCTATCATTGATTGGGAAGTATACATTGCTAGCAATTTTGCTTCAACATGGAACATTACAAGGCTAGGTGGTGAAACTTCATCATTTATTCAGTTTGAAGATCTCATCAAAGCTTTTGACAGAGATGATCTTGATACACTATGGAAGTTAGTTCAAGAAAGGTTTGATTTGAAGATTTCAAAGATATGAAGGAGATCAGCTTATGGGTTAATCTTAGAAGGCTCTATGAACCGGATGTTAATGATGATTTCGGAAATTCTCATGTTCATGTCACAACTAAATGGTTCTACTATGATTCATGTGAAGTTCATCATGTTTCTACAACAAATGGAGTAGATGCATTCATGCTTGCTGAGAAAGAATATCCACTCTGAGTGGAACTCTCACCGTGATGTTGTGTACTACTATAAGAGTTCATGAAGATAGTGAGAATGTCGAGCATTGTTACCTGATAAGGCTTCAAGATCAATGTTCAAGAGCTATTCAAGCATTGAGAAGAAGATGAAGTGTTTGAAAGAATTCCCAAATCCTTGCAGATAATGAAGATTGAAGAAACTTATTGATTTCCTAGAGAAATCATAAGTTTAGAGAGGATTGTTGGGAATAATACCAATAGCTTAACACCGATAGTCTTGTGGTTAACATCTGCTAAAGATTACACTAGCAGTGGAAACTCATTACCAATTGCCAAGCATAAATATTACCAACGCTATTAGGATAAATGTTATGTATCCGTGTATTGATAACTATAGAAAAGATATTGTGTATATTCTATATTGTTAGGTTTATACTTATCTTGTAAAGGACTCCTTGTGCTATAAAAGGAGATCCTATGTCATTGCTAAGCATATGTATTATTCATATTAGCTTCAAGGTGTAACCCTAGTGATAAGCAA